>VWYI01022572.1:110522-161884 GCA_013399455.1 Anthoscopus minutus | reverse complement strand
CTGCCGATCGGCGAGGGGGTGGGCAGGACCCTGGAACCGGGAATAGGGCGGTATGAGACCGGGCAATGAGGGGGCAGAGGCGTGGGGACAGGGTGTGACAGTGTGTCCTTGTCCCCTCCCCCCCTTCCCTTGCCCCATAGCTCCCGGCTGTGCCACCCCGCATGGGGCGGTTTGGCCTGGGCTCTGTGCGTCCTTTTCTGACAGGGGAGCACGGGCACCGCACGGCGCTCATGTCCCCCTGCGCACGCTCCAGCAGGAATGCCACCAGGCAAAGGACAGATGACCCCGCTGCTGCCGGCCCCGAAGGTCTCCGTGCCCGCCCTGCAGGTCACCCATGTCCCCACCGCGGGAGGCTGCGCTCAGGCCCCGAAGGGTCCCAGTTCGCCACAGGGTCGCAGCAAGAAGAAGAGCCGTAGGCACCAGCGGTTCATGAAGCGCAGGGCACTGCTGGAGCAGAAGGGGCTGCTGAGGCCCCATGGGCACCTGGGCACTCATACCACGGAGTCGGGGCTGGAGGCACATGCTACACTCACCAAGGCAGATGGCACCACAGCACCGTGCTGTGACAAGGTCCCCAATCCCAAACAGATTGTGTCTACATCCCTGTCTCCATCTGCCTCTCCAGACAGCATAGCCAGGCACCACTCCGTGCTGCTGTCCCAGGGGAATGGCAGCTCCAAGAGGGTGCGGATGTCCTCCCTAGTCCTGCGCCCGGGCAAGTACGTGGCCATTGACTGTGAAATGGTGGGCACCGGTCCTCAGGGCAGGCTGAGTGAGCTGGCACGATGCTCCGTGGTGAACTATGAGGGGGATGTCATCTATGACAAGTATGTGCGGCCCGAGCTCCCCGTTGTGGACTACCGGACACGCTGGAGTGGCATCACCAAGCAGCACATGAAAAATGCAATTCCCTTCGCAGCTGCCCAGGCGGAGGTGAGGAAAAAAAATAAATTAAAAAATGCCAGAAAGTGTCTGTGTTACCTGTCAGATACAAACTGGGATTCTTGGTGTCCTGTGCTGGGCTGCTCTGAGGCAGAGACACAACACATGAATGGGAGCCTCTGAAGCTGTGCAGCGGGTTGGTTTTTCTTGTTATTCCTTCTGGAAACATAAAAACTAGAAGTCAAGGAGCTAAATTTAATACATAATGGCTTATTTTGTTCTTAATCGGTGTTTCTTTTGCTGCCTTGTCTAACTCTCTCTGACTCTTCCAGATCCTGAAGATCCTGAAAGACAAGATTGTGGTAGGACACGCCATCCACAATGATTTCCAAGCCCTGAAGTACTTCCACCCGAAAGACAGGACTCGAGACACCAGCCAGAGCCCTGTGCTGAAGAAGAGGGCAGGGCTGCCTGTCAGAGCCAATGTGTCTCTCAAGAACTTGGCCAGGCACCTGCTCCATAAAAAGATTCAGGTAAGCACCAGGAACCCTGAGATGGGAAACAGTCCTGGGTTAACTATGAACCTCTGTGGTCAGCTTGGTCCTCCAACTTCCATGTGTGTTCTTTGTGAGGTGGAGATGAACCTTGTTCACCCAGTGCTCCTGGCTGTGAATAAGCTGGGAGAGCCCAGGACTTGCCAAGCTTCTCAGTAAAATGGGGACAGGATCTGTGCCCATCAAAAAGGGTGGAAGAGGTACCTGTATGGCCTTGACTGTTGTATCAAACTTTTGCTGTCTCTAAAACCCACAGCACATCTGTCCTTCCAAGCAAGCAGACAAGGTGACCTGTGAGATTTTTGCTGCCCCTTTTATCTAATGAGGCTTCTTCCCCTTTTCTCAGGTTGGCTGCAAAGGACACTCATCAGTGGAGGACGCTCAGACAGCCATGGAGCTGTACAGACTGGTGGAGGTGCAGTGGGAGAAGGAGCTGGCCCACAGCCTGCCCCCCCGGCCCCCCAGCCCCATCACAGACCCTGCTGCAGACAGCAGCCAGTACCTGGATGACCAGTACTGGCCCACAGACCTGATGGCAAGCAGCCTTTGATGGGGGATAGTGTCTCCTCCATGTGTTTTGGACCATCTTGCTGCCTTCAGCTGTTAAAGGTGGAGGTGACTGCTGACCTCCTCCCCTGGGGCTTGTGGCCACTGCCCAGCCCTGCTCAGGGATGAAGACAGTGACACCTGGACACAAGCAGTCTCCCAAAAATGCTGTCTGCAGCCTTGAGCTGTCACACAGAAATAAGAGCTATGACTGCACCGTGTTCATCTGTCACTTGGGGATGAGCAGGATCCTGTGTCAGCCTGGAGGAGCCTCTGTGGACATGTAAGAGGGGGCTACCAACACCCTCCATGCCTTCTGTGGGGTTGTTCTCTCAGACAGCAAGGGGAAAGTTTTCCTGTGGAGGGACTGAGGTGTTTTGCTAATGCCCAAAGGCTGCACACCATCTGGGCCACTAAACAACCAGTGTGCTCCTTTCTTTCATAGAGTCATAGAATATGCTGAGTTGGAAGGGATCCATTAGGGTCACTGAGTACAACACCTGGGCCTGCACAGGATACCCAAAGAATCCCACCATGTGCCTGAGAGCTTTTTCCAAACACTCCTTGAAATCAGACATGCTTGATGCTGTGATCACTTCCTTGGGGAAGTGTTCCCTTGTTCCAGGGCTCAGCTCCAGGTGTGTGCTGAATATTTTGTCCAGAAGGATATTGTGAGAGACAGTATCAAAAGCTTTGCTTAAGTCCAAAAATTTTCATCACCTGGTGTCCTTTGATCAGCTAGGTGGGTACCCCGTTCTAGAAGGAAATCGGGTTTAAAGAGCAGGACTTTGCTCTCATGAAACCATGCTAGCTGTGACCAATGACTACATCATGCTCCAGGTGTTTTTCAATACCCTCCCAGAAAAACGCTTCCCATGATTTTACCTGTCAGTGAAGTGAGACTGACAGGCTGTAGTTTCCAGTGTGCTTCTTGCCCTTCGAAATCAGGGCAACATTTGCCAGCTTTCAGTGAGCTGGGACCTTTCTGGATTCCCAAGACTACTCAAAAATAGTTGAGCAGCTCTTTGAGAATTCTTGGATGAATTCCATCAGGCCCTATAGATTTATAGGGATCGTACTGCACAATGATGTTGAAGAGGATAGTCTGGGTCTAATCAAAGTCCAGCCTGGACAAGAGCATAGAATGCACTTCATTTTAAATAAATGATTCACATAATTGTCCAATTCTGAATTAAAAACTGTTCTGGCTAAAACCCTTGTGTATATTCTGCATGATTTGATCTGGCAGTTCTCCAGGAGTGAGAGGGCAGGGATGAGGTTGGCAAGCAGCTGCCCAAGTACTGTGCCATATTCTAGGGCTTCAAATCCACCTTCAACTGGAAAAGGTGCTTTGAGTTGCTGGAATAATTATAGCCTGCACCTTGGAGTGTAGGCTTGTCCCTTTTGCTCTGGGGACACCTCTGTGAAGGCAGGAGGAGCAGGGGATGAGCCTAGGGTCACTGTGCAAGGTCACTGTGGGAATGTTTTGAGCTGTGGCTGCTGTCATGGTGTGGGGACAGGGTAGTGCTCATCTGCAGTGACTCTGCCTGTAGGTGACATGCAGGTAATCTGTGGCTGCAGAAATGTGCCCCAGCTGAGCCTGTGAGCACCAGGGGTTTGGGACTGGACACAGGGATTCACTAGGGAACTGAACAGCTGTGCTTATAGGAAATTGGTATTTTTTTGCCATGTACCTTAACGGCAGCCCTTGGGTGCATCACTTGAGCACAGTCCCACTGCCTGGGCTGTGAGATGGGAGGTGGCAGAGCAGGCTAGAGGGCTGCCAGCGCTCTGGGGACTTCGGGGAGCCTAGTGCAGTACAGTGGGTACAACAGCTAGTGCTGGAATGGAGTCCATCACCCCATCAGCCAGGCTAGACTGTCCCAGGCTTTTCCCAGCAGCCAGGGGAAGGCAAGGAGAGCTGAGCCTCAGCCTTGGGAAGCAGCCAAGGCAGCCTGGTGACGTAGACACACCTGACGCACACATCAGTGCCATTACCAGACACATCTTGCACTTCCCATCTTAACTCCTCCCTGCCTGGTAGAGGAAGCCAAGAACACCTTAGAAATGCTTTGAAATGTGTCAGACACATCTAAAAATCTTTGTCCTTACAGTGGTCCAAATGCAACCATCCTTCAACAGATACAATAACCTGGGCTCTCCTGTGAGCTTGTGGTCTGGACAGGAAAGGAAATGTGGCCCCATGATAGACCTTTAAATCCTGCTTGTTCCAGTTTGTCCCAGGTGTGTTCCTGATGCAGCAAGCTTTAAAACAGGGCTAGCAGCATCTTCTGTGCCTGCCTCAGGGTGCAGCTCAGCTGAGCTGTGCAGGTCCTGAACCCCACGTCACACAGAGGGGGGCAGGAGGAGCACAACTGGTGCAGATCTGTTTCCTCTGCCATCTCCACCTCCCCCAGGGTAGCAGGAGGGAAGCAAAGCTGTAGGAAAGGTGAAAGCTCTGCATCCCATTGTCAGTAGATGGTGGCATTCCAAAAGTGATGCAGCAGTGCTGTCTTTGCTCCTGGGAAAGCAGACTTGGAGGAAGGACAGAGCAGAGCTCATGGCCATATCACCTGGCCTGTGTAACCACATCCCCTCAGGGTGTACACGAGTTTGTGCAGAGTTTATAGGGAGCACTCTATGGCTTCCAAATTATTTGTCCACTTGAGCCCCAACCTGTTGCCCTTCAGCCCTCCTGTCTCACTGCCTTGCACTAAGCCCTGTGATGGTCGAACCACAGGTGTGTTGGGGTGAAACTGGAGAAGGCTTTATTAGCCTGTGACTCACTCTGCCTTGCCATCAGCCTAAGGCATAATTACGGAAAAAAGCATTTCCAACATCTTGACCTTCCACTGATTTAAACCCTCCAGCTGAAATACCTTCCCTGCTTTGGAGGCAAATTTGAAGGCAGCCAGGCAGCCAAAGGCCAGCATGCCCTGCAAGCTTTGCTTCTATGCCATGATCTCCACCTCTTGGGGAAGGTGAGAAACAAATTTGAGGGTTAATCCCTATTTGCATCAAATTTGAAGGACTTGGAAAACCCCAACACTGGGGTTTTCAGCCCAAAACAGCCCCCCAAAATAGGGCTGCTGCTGAACAAACCTCACAGGGATGATTAGAGGTGGTGGCAATCTGCTCCCCGCCAACAATGTTTGCTCTGAATAATCTAAATGGCAACATTCACCCTGTTTTCAGCCTCCAAGAGGCTGAAATCCTGATCAGGATTTTCACAGGTGTTTGTGAATATTCACTTCCATGCCAGCTCGGAGTTGCCATGGCTGAACAAACTCCAGCTCATCACACGCTCCGGCTCATCTCACGAGCAGCCTGCTGGAGCTCGTGTCGGGAGGCTGAGCATCTTTAGGCGGGAGAAGGAGAGCTGGGCTGGCTCACCATTTACGCTTAATTTTGTGATAATTGAAGAATCTGCAGAAAACTCAGCTGTTATCTCAACAACCCCTGAACAATGATTAACCCAAACCCATGAATCCAGCACTGGGCTTTTTTATCAGAGGGAAAACATTGTCAAATGAGTTTTTTCCAGCCAGCTGCGAGTGCGAGTAACCGATAAGGCCATCATTGGAGTGGGGCTGAACCAATGGCGACGGCTTTTACTTCTGTCTAGCAACAGCTTCTCCTTCAGCAGCAGGCACAATTCAATGCTTTCTCTCGCTTTTATGGGGGTTTTCATGGGGGACACTCAAAAACTGAGGCTTGTGTCAATTGTCCACCTTTGCATGTTTTGGGCTCTGTTCCTTTCCTGCCACGATGAGAACTTTGTAGCTGTGAAAGGCTCCATCCTGCTCACATCCTGGGTTCTGCTCGCTCCCTCCCTTACCCATGCACCAGAGATTCTGCTGGGTGGGTGCTGGACACCCATAGGGTATCTGGAATAGCACCATGGCAGAAGAGCAGCTGTACCAGGAGCCCTGTGGCAGGGATGTGTCTGACCCTCCTGCCCTGCATCCCCAGTGCCTGACCATGGTCCAGCATCTCTCCCAGCTGCCAGGGACTGTTTGCATGGGGAGCACGGCTGGTAGCAGCATCCCCTGATCAAACACCTGGCTTGCTTTGCTGCTGGCTCTCCTTATCACAGTACGTATGGCTGAAACACCACATAAAGCCCAAATCACAAAATCACAGGGTTAGAAGGAGCTCACCAACACCTGGTGTTGGACAGGACATCCCTAAAATTCACAACATGAATGTCTTGGTGCAGAGCAATGCTGGTACCTAATAACAGCCTGGAGCAAGCCCCTAACCTGAAGCAGTCTGTCCCCTCACTGTGGAGACACGGAGGAACAATTCACCTTGTTTGCAGTCAGAGAGCAGAGGCTTCACTCGAGCATTTCACCAGAGACCAAAGCAGTCACGGCAGAGGAAGGACCCACGTTCCCTGCACTCCCGCGCCATCAGCACCCCCACCCACCCCTCTCCTCTGCTCCCCGAGGGTAAATTAAGAGGCAGAAAACTCGCAGCCAACTCGAAATTAAAATCTCAGGAGCCTTAATAAGCGGCTTGGCCGGAAGAAGCGGATAGGTGTGATGTGGAAATGAATAGGCACATCTGGCAGCCGCTTAGCACCTGGGCTGCAGGAGGGGTGTGCGTGATGCGTGCGTGTGCAAACCCCAGCACTGCCTCCCGGATTGGCTGCAAAACCCCTTCCCGACCAACGCCGGGGAACAGGGTGGCCTAGCAACAGTCTTTTCCTAATGAAAAACAAGCCACTTAACTAACCATCGTGACTGCATGCATATGAGAGGGAAAGGCACAATTCCCAGCAGCTCCATCCTCCCCAGGGAGCTGGCCCCAAGGAGGCTGCAAAGGGTGAGCTGGACAGGTGGGGTGGCCTGACCTGAGTGCCCCTGTACCCCTCAGTGCCAGCTCCACAAACGCTTTGGGTGCCTAGCAAGGGCTGCTGCAGCAGAACACAAAGCAGCCCCCAGGGATAATCCCCCCTCCATTCTCTGTGCAGGCAGTCACCCCCAGAATGGCTCACCCCACCACAGGCACCCCACAGCCCTGCACTCACGGGGTGAGAGGGGGGCTGGATGCCAACTGGTGTTGGGGGACACGAGCTGCTGAAGGTGCCACCTTTAGATCAGGAGGGACTTGTGGGGTGCAGCACTCAAGGAATGTAGGGTGTTCCCCAGCACCGTCAGCACAAGGAGGAGCTGAGGTGTTGGTCACTGCTGTGGTCTTTCTTGGGGGTGTCACCTTTCCTTGTTACTGCCCTGGGATTCTCTCCTCCAGCAGGAAAAAAGCTCCAAGGACAGTGAGGTTGAGTGCATGAGTATAAGCCCCTGGCTTAACCACAGCCTCTCTGAAAGCCAGATAAAACAACCACTGATCTTATGGATGGGAGAAGAGGGACTAGCCCCGGAATCAGTGGGAGCAGGGACATGTTGTGGGTCTCAGGCTGGCAAAAACGACAATAGATATCAAAGAAGAGAATCGCTTTTGGGCTGCAGAAACCCACCTTCCTTGGGGAACAGGACAGCTTTCTCCTGGCAAGGTGTGCCATTCCCAGTAAGTCAATGTGAGGAAAGAACCAGCTCAGCCCACTGGCACTGGGAACAGCAGCAGCGCGCTGTGGTGTTTCCTTCATCCCCATTTGCTGCATCATTTCAGGGACCTTGAAGCTGGGCACCAAATCTGTGGTCTTTCAGCCTCTCCTTTTGCCCTCTCAGTTCATCCTGGGGAAGATGGGGATGTGTTGGAGCACCTGTGGTACTTTTTAAATTTTCCTCTTAAAGGGAGGCTTCATCTCATCTGAAAGAATAGCCTATGCCTCCAGCTCAGACCTGCCCCACAACAGAGCTGCCTTCTCCACTCCACTCCTGCATGCCTGTGTCCCCTCACAAAGCATTAGAAACAACTCTTTTTTCTTTTCCCCTGCCAAAGAAGAAAACATAAGGCCATAATCTTTCCAATGCCACTGGCTAGGGCAGAGCAGCAAGTGTGGTGTGCTCCAGGCCAACATCCCTGCTGCAAAGGGTGCAGTGTGGTGACGGCTCTTCTCTGGGGGAACCTAATGGAGAAAATTTTAAAATAACAGGAGTAGAGGGAAAGCACAAAGCATGACTCCTAAATCCCCTCAGCTGACCCCCGGGGACCCCACCAATTCGAATTTTCACTCTATTTCTGCCCATTGCAGGCTTTTGCCATCCCAGCTGTTCACTAGATGGTGCCCTCGGGCTGCTGGTTCCTGAATTATCAACTCATGGGCTGGGCTGGGCTGGGATGGGATGGGTTGGGGCCTGGCTCTGCCCCGGGGTTCCCAGGATGTATTTAGGAAGCTCACAAGCACGACAGCAGTGTGAAGGCTCTTATATCATTTAGTTAATCCCTCCATGCTTTAGGGTCTTCGGGGTCTGATCACATACTATAAGCACTGGCCTTTCTCCCAAATCCCAGGTCTTCCTGAATCCATTAGTATTTTAAAATTCTGCTGCTATTATGGTGACAGCCCAAAAACAGGAGGAGAAAATGGACAAAGAGGCAATTCCACCATGAATGCATTTGAGTAAAATAGCGACTAACCATCCATTAACTGTCACCAAAAAACATGTACAGCTGTAGTTCCTGAGCACCAGACAGGGGGAAAGTAGAGGAAAACAAGCTAATACCCATTAGTGTTAGTCAGAGGGTAGGAATTCATTTAACAATGTAAAACCAGGGGCATAAAATAACATTAGCTGTGTCTGTTAGAGAAGAGCCCTGCCATGGGCAGGAGGATGTGGTGGGACAGGGATGCAGGACCACCCATGGACCCAGGGCAGGAACAGCAGAGATGCTCCAGGGCAGAATTGTGTCTGTTTGCATTTGGTCTTCACCTGGCCCAGGATGGAGACCTTTTCGCTTTTATTGGAAACCACTCCTGTCTTCATAAGATGGGGACCCAACCATGAGTAGCAACTTCCAGGGACCAAGTCACACAAGGTCACTCTGTGGTAGCACTGTGGGACATGCCATAGTCCCTGTTAATCTTCTGATCTTCTAAAATAGCAGAGTGATAGAAAGCATCAAAGCTAGAGCTACATAGACCAGCAGTTGTCATTTTAAGATGGCATTAACGTGCAGTTTAGGATGAAAAATTTTCTCCAAAAAGGGTTTCTCATCTCTGCCAATCTCTGCCCTGCCCCAGGCAAACCCTGAGTGCAGTCCATTCACACTGCTAGGTCCTGTAGAGCCATCCAGGCATCAGAGTTGGAGCAACAAAAGCCAGGAACTGTGTTAAGTTTTTATTGTTATTTTTATATTGTTATTTTTTAGGGTTAGGGGGTTTTTGGTACTGGGCAGATTAAGCTGGAAATTATGTTTGCCTTCAGCATCAGCAGCCTAAATGTCCTGGAGGGAGACACCTTGCCAATGAGTCTTGAGGAGCTAATGTCAGCGGGAGGCAGGAATGATCCTCTTGGCCTCTGGCATCACTGACTGCTATAGAAACAGGGCAAAACAGTACTCAGAGGCCTCCTTAGCATCTCTCATTTTGGGGATGAATGTAGAGAACGAGCACATGAACAAAACAACTGCCTACAGAGCTTCCTTTTGATCTTTTAGGGCCCCCTTAGCGGAGGAAAGCTTGACCAAACCGACCCATTAAATTGGGAAGTCAGTCTCAGGCTCCTCCATGGGGGCTACCCTCCAACAATCAAATGATGTCCTGCATTGGACAGATGCAGGTTCATGTCCCATCTAGGAACAGCATCTTCCTCCCTGGCAAATCCCACCCTCAGAAACCTTCACCCTTTCTGCCTGGGGACCTGAAAATCCACTGCCTCCAGCTCTGCAAATAAAACCCCAAATGTTGCAGTTATGTCCAGTGTCAGGAAAAACACCTCAGTACAGCTGCACATCCCTGTCATGTCCATAATTTACCTTTGTGTAAGCTCAGAAGACCCCCTTGTGAGGAAAGTGCTTTGCATCCCATGCTACATTGAACACAGATGCATTTTCCACATTTACTTCTCACTCAGGAGAGAAAATTTCCTGCAAATCTCAGGTGGGCTCTGTCTCCTCTCAAACCTCCTTTGTTGGCACCAGGCAAGCACTGAGCTTTGAGGGGACCACCAGGAGGGGACAGGGGCAGTAGTTGTGGGGAAAGATGAGAATTTAAGGGGAGGGAGCTGATGAGAATTTAAGGGGAGGGAGCTTTCCCCTCGGACTTGCTTCTCAGGCCACCGTTGCCTCCACAGGGGGCCCATTTCCCTTCCCAAAAGCTGTGTTCATGGGGATTGCTGCACTGGGAGCCTGTGGGGCTCGGCCAGCCTCCAGCAAGAATTGCGGGCACTCACCCACTCCCTCAGCAGGAGCAGGCACAAAGCACGAAGGCAGAGAGAACTGCCTGCAAGCTCAGAATCAGACTGCCTGCACCCCCGAAAGCAGAACAGTGCCAAAGCCAAGGCACTGTGTGTGTGCAGCAGTCTGGGCTGTGTCTGGCCCGCTCGGCAGCTCCCAAGAACGGGACATTTTGAGCAGGAGCCCCATGAAGCCGCCTTTCACGGGCCTCACAGAGCACGGCTGTTCCCCGGGCCAAACCCCCTTCTGCCCTCTCCTGCTGAGGGACACTCGGCCGCTCAGAGCCCGTGCCGAAGGAGGAGAGGTGGGAAAGGGGATTTACGGCTCGCTGCGAGGCCAGAGGGGCAGCGGGAGGAGCCGGGCAAAGCTCTGGGGAGAGGGAGGCATCGAGGCAGGGCTGCGGCCGCCTGACGCCAGCCCCGCTCTGCGGCCTGAGATCCTTCCAAGGCACCAGCCGAGGTACAGATGTTCCCATTGTGCATCTTGGGAGCCTTCTCGGAAAACTTCGGCAGCTCCGTTCCTCAAGCTGCCTTTTTAGCTCCAGCTTTTGGGGTTTTTTTTCCTTTTTTTTTTTTTTTTTTTTTAAATATATATAAGTTTGGAAGAGAGCCTTCTCCCTGCTGCATTTCTTTGCCTCATGCCAAGCCCTGCAGCATTTTAAAAGCTCCCTCTCCACTTCGTGGCCTCCCCTCATCTGAACCATTGTCACCATCCCAGGGCTGGCACTGCTGGACTCCAGTACAGAGCAACCACTGCCAACCACAGCCTGTTTTATACTGCAGGGGTTGCTTAGCGGGGAGAAGCAGAGCACTGGGAAGAGAGGGCTGTGCACCAGGGATGCTGCAAACTGCTGCTGCTCTGGTGCTTCCAGGCACTTGATGCCTGAAATACACATGACCCCATCACTGCTCCCTGACTCAGTTTTCCCGCCATCAGGAGCAACATCACAGTAAGGACAGAAGAGCTTTGCAAACCACTTTGAGATCCTCAATTACAGTTTGGTGTTTTGGGTTTTTTTTCCCCACCTCTGCTTCCTATGAGCAGAAGCAGCTAAGCTGGGACAAGAAGTGAGATGTGCAAGGAGGATGTTAGATGAGCCCTCAGGTTCAGTGGGGGAGTCAGGTTTGAAAACTCAAACTGAGAATGGAGCTGAAAGTTTGTGGGAACATCTGGAGAAGAATCAGCTTCTTGGGGCAGGATGAGAGCAAGGAATCAGAGCTGCGAGGTGCCTGCCCCCACCTCGACCTCCATCTTTATTTATGGGGTGCTTGGCTCTTGCAGGGAGAGGGACTGACCAATTCCTTGGATTCAGTCTAGATGTGAGGAGGGAGAATTATAAAACCCTGTTTTGGGACCTGCTTTGCTCCTCCCTCTCACCCAGCCCTTGCTTAGGAATCATTTGGGCCAAGCCACAGACCACTGTGGATTCCTCACAGTTGAAGTTCCCGATAGCCTCCAGGTGCAAACACAGCAACAGGGCAATGAGAAAGCCCTACAGCACTCTCAAACCCTCATCCTGGCCTGAATCCTCTCTCAAGTATCCTTAATGTTAGTGGTAGATCCAGGTGTAATTTAGTTAGGAAGTGGAGCTTTGAAGGGGAAATTACCCCATCTCTGCTTGTCCACCTTAGCAGCTTATGGATAAGAAGGTAATAAACAAGAATCAGCTTACAAAGAGAAAGAGAAAAACAACACTGCTTAGAGCCAGAGAGCAACTGAAAGGGCACATTTGTAACAGGAAAAATGTTTACAGCTCACTAGAAGCAAGAAAAGCCATGGCTTTTAACAGAAGCGGGAGCAGAGGGCATCTATCTTTCAAAACAATCAGGAAAGGGAATCTGAAAAGCAAACACAGTTCTCTGAGACATGAAAGGAAAAGGCAGCAGCTGGTGGAAGTCACCCTCAGATCAGAAGGACACCCAGAGCAGGGATCACATCAGGAGGCACAGCAGTGGCAGGGTGACAGGCAGGGCTGGCGACAGGAGAGAAGGCAGGGCTCCCTCGAGCCCCTTGCTGGAGTCAGTCTGCCTTGGGAAACTCCATGCCGGGGGTTTAATCTCCTGCTCCTGCAGATAGGCTCTTCCATATCAGCTTCCTTCTCCAGGCATGAGGCCCTTGGGACTTGGGAGCCAGCATGTTCCCTCCCACTCTGTTGATGGCAGGAGGCAGAGGGCAGCAGGGGGTGGCATCAGCATTGTGCTGATTTCACTCTGATTTGTCTCCTATGCTCCTAAAATAGAGCAAAACTGTGGGTAACTCCCAGCCCCTGCAGCCAAGCCTGACCCCCAAGCCATAAGCACAACGCAGACCAGCGTCTGCTATCCTCCAACATAAAAACCTGGGTTTTACAGAGACTCTTCCATGCCTCCAAGTTGCATTTAAATCCCCCCAAGTGTAACCTCCACTTCCATCTTTGAGGTCCTGGTGCCTGCCAGGAGCTCTGGGCCGTCCACGTTGTCTGTCTACCCCAAACAGAGCACACACACCATGAGGTGCCGAGGACAGCAGCTTCAAAGGCTGCCTTGCTAAACAGGGAGTCACTTAAGCAAGGCAGGGAGAGCCCCACACCTTTGAGTTGTCAGATATTAGAAACTGAGAAGCACCTGCAGAATTAAGGAGCAGAGCAGAAGCTTTGAGAACACCTTCAGCCCCAAAAAAATAAATAGGAGCAATCTCCCTTTCTTTGACACCTACACCCCTTTTGATATCCTGGCTAATATTCTAAAAAGCTAGTAGTTATAAGAAAAAACAGAGAGAGAGGTTTGCATCTTCCAGCAAAGAGTAGTGAACACGTACATCCTACTGCTGTTCATTAAAAGTAACTAATAATCTCATTTTTTTTTCCCACCCAGATAAAGCGCTGTGTGTAAGTAGATAAGAGGCTTACATACCCAGGAGGCTCAATTAACGTTCTTAGTTCACACGGCCTCAGGTAGGCAGCATTGCTGACCCCCAGCTGCAGCTCCTAAGTGTTTAAAATATATCTTTCTTTTAAGTTCTTGGAATCCAAAGATTTTTATTTTTAGTTATTCCTATTACCCTCCTCATCTCCACAGCACTTCAGCAAAATGTTCCCTGGCTCTACAGGTACTGCTGGCTGTACACCAGCAGCCTGACAAAAATTCTCTTCCCTCCCCTGTCATCTAAATCCTCACACAAAAGGAAGAGGTGCCTGAGGAGCCTGTTCCTATAGAACCCTGGTGCTGTGATGGGCAGGCTCAGGTAAGCACTCAGAGTGAGGAATGCTCTGCCCACCTGTGTCCTCTGTCCTGTAGAAAGCTGGAGCTGCCTCCAGTGCTATTTTAAGGGAACATGGAACAGAAACATCTGCCTTTTTCTTCCAGATGTACCCTTACCCACCTCCCAGGCTTCGGTTCCCTTCTGCCATCGTTGGTGACCACATGAGAAAGTAACTTTTTGATGATTTCCATTCATAACCTCATGCTCTCCCCACCACTCCACCTCGTAGCTGATGTCTCTCCCAGGGGGGTGAAGGTGAACTAAACTCTGTTTCATCCCAAGGTGAGGTACATGCTACCCCAGTGCTCCTGGACACAGCATGCTCCTGGTTTCATCCTGCATGTATAAACTGGTGCCTGTTTCTGGGGTCACCACACACCCTTCCCCTCCTGCCCTGCTCCCCTCTGCCAGCTCAGCACTCTCCTGGGACTGTCAGAAGACAATATGGGTGAGCTCTGCTGGCTATCATGGCAGGGAGGCTTCAACAGCATCTGCACTCAATGGGCTAGAGAAGATTAAGTGCTCTCTTTCCTTCTGAAAGGCCCATTTAATTCACTTTCACCCTCTCTTCCTCCTCCCCCAGACCTCCCTGGCATCCAGGACACAGGGACTTTCATTACACCACTGAAAATATTTTTTTGCCTGTTCTACTCCTTAGAGAAATATCTCCTGTGATGGGCCACTAAGCTTTCGTGCCTGCTGTGACACACAGGCAGCTCCAGTCCCAGGACAGACTGCCCGGGGGTCTCAGCCAGCATCTGCCTTGGGCTCAGACAGCCCCAAGTGCAAAATTTAAAGTTTGCATATATAGTATAGGGAGGTCTCTGAGAAATGCTGTGTTATCAGCCTGGGACAAAGATTGTCTCTTCCTACTTGGTCCCCTTCAGTGTTTCAGAGGGACCAGGCAGAAGCCCTGAGGTGCTGGCAATAAGATGGGCAGGTGGCTGCAGGCAGTACTGGGATGGGACCAGCCTGCCCTTGGCCTTGCCACATGTTTCTCCCTATGCTATCAGCTTCCTTCCTGCTAGCCCTTAGCACTGAGCACCTGTGGCAGGGCACAGCTGCTTGATGAAGTAGTTGAAATTCCAGAAATATCTGAAATTCATTCCATTTCCTAAGGTTATGCTGTGGCTGCTGAAATCCACTTCACTCCAGATTTGTCCTGCTGGATGTGAGCTTTCCTCAGCATTGCACAGGCAGGAAGCTGGGCTGGGTTTATGCCTGGTAGGGGAAAACAGACTTTAGGAATGAGAGGAATCACGGGCTTTGCATGCATGTGTTTTCCTGTGGCTCAGCTCAGCAGCAAGTCTACTGTGTCTGTGGGGCCAAGCCCTGCCTGGTGTGACAGCCCCGGGGGCAGCAGTAGCACGGGTGGGAATGCTTTTGCTGACAGAGCAGCGCTTGTAGCTCAGCATCCCTTGACCTGCCAGATGTAGGTGTCCGAGTTTAAGTGGGAAGAGGTTGGATTCCCATCAAGGCAGCCAGCTGCAAAATGTACTGGCTGCTAGGTGCTTAATGTAGGCCTCTCTGGACCTACCTCATTAAAACAAACTGGGAATCCAAGATACATGAGCAGGGAAAGGCACATTTGCCTGTTTGGTGAGCTCCTCATCCCAGACTGGCTTCTCTCTCTCCACTGCCCTTTACCAAGAGGGTTTTTGGATTAATCCTGCATCCCATGCCTGCCTTTAAATCTAGTACCTCTCTATCCTTCTCATGACAGATGCCAATGCCTGATGTAAGTGTGACAGTGACTCTGCACTGCTCTGATCACAGCTGCTGCAGTGGAGGAGAGCACCTGCGGAGAGAGATGCTGCTGCCTTCAGCCCTGTTCTCAGCCCTTTGAGTTACACCAAGATTGAGTCCTTGTAGAAGACTGTGGCAAAACTCCAGCCGAGCTTAAAGGTCTCCACTTTCTTCCTAGGAAAGCTTGCTGAAAGAATAGTGATAAAAACAGTATTTCTGAAAGAAAATTAAATGCCAAGCAAGAATAGTATTTTCTCCTAAAGATGAGCCAATAATGAGAAAATCCTGAGTCAATAAACTGCAAGAGATATGCTAAGCTGCTAGAAATCAGGTGGGGCTGTCTCAAATTAGCCTGTTGCTATGCGAATGCAGCACATCTGGATTTTCTTTGGTTGCTCTGACATTTCTTTTCCAAAGACCATAAATGTCCAACATAGCTTTTTTTTTTCTCTCCAAGACAGTGCTCATTCTTCTGGCAGTTGTGCTTTCCTACTGTAAGCAGGTGAGTGCCAGCTTTTGCCACTGCTGGGCTCTGGAGAGATTGTCATTTGTCCCAGGGAAGGTCTGGCAGATGAATCTGAGCTGTATAAGAAAATCTGAACCTGGCACAGTAATGCCAACATGCCTTAAAGCAAGTCTTGCAGCTCTGATGGTGAGGGGGGATAAATGGCACATCTTTTGACCTCCACTGTGTGGGAAAGGCAAAGATGTGAGTAAGGCAGGGTGGAATGAGGCTTTCTGTCTCGAAACAACTGCAGGCTTTGAAGGTCAAGGATTCTTCCATAAAGTCCCTGCCATGGGTTTACCCAAAGGCTGCTGTAACTCTTGGCTCTGCCATGGAGGTTGCAGAGGGGGCACTTTCCACCCAATGAGCTCTTGCAGGATGAGTCAGGTTATGAATACAGGCAGAACTTCAGAACATCCTGGCACTCCCACAGTTTGGATAAGGTGTGTTGGCCAGTATCTTCCCTCCACTCAATTGAAATGGGGAGAAACCTGTCAGCCAGTGAGTTGCTAAAGTCTTTTTCCTTTTTGCTTGCCCATTGCTTGAGCAGAAAGCACAGCTTTCTGCACAGTATGTGTTTATTCAAAATGAGTTCTTGAACTCCTCCCCTCTGCAGGTTTGGGACTGTAGGACCTCTGTGGTGACAAAGCTGCATTGCTTGCTCTGATGGGACACAAGTCAAATTTCTTTCTCAATCCCTCACTCCAAACACCCTCTCCTATATTTGCTTTCAGAAATCACCCTTTCCATGTCCATTCTGCCAGTAATTGCTCTTACTGGGATCTCTCATAGTTCAAGTGCTGTCAAAAAAAGAAAAATTGCCCAAATAATCTTATTCCCTTAGTGTTATCACACACTGACTGCTCCATTCAGAGTGTGTCTGCAGTGAGATGGAGTCACTATAATAATTTCTATAATGGCACAGCTGAAAGTCTTTAAAGGCATGGTGGTTATGGGCAGGAAAACCTGCAGCTAGCAACCAGGTCCAGTTTATGCAAACACAACCTGACTCACAAAAGCCGTAGTCAGAGGAAGAGTTGAGAACTCCTTCTGTCACCCTGGGGCTCTTTCCAGCTTTTCACTGGGCTGGCCAAGCTTGGGGTTGAGCTGTAGCCTGGGCTGTATCCTGTCCCTAAAGCATGCTGTGTGTGTCTCAGCAATGCAAACCCCTTCAGTTCCTTCTCCAGGCCAGCCTGAGCTTTTCTGCACAGCAGATTCCCCTCGCCACCCAACCAGCTGCAGGGCAACACACAGGGCTGAAACCTGTGCACTGAAACCTGTCACCACTGCTAGGAGAGCTGCAATAGAGCCCTGGAGCCCTCAAGAAGCATAAGCATTCTCCAAGCCTCAGTACAAATGGAGAGGATGTTTCTGTTTCCAGGTCTGCCCCATCATGTCAGGGCTAGGGAAAGCTAGGGTATTCTTGATCTTCCCTGGGCACAGTCCCTCATGCCCACACCTCCTCTGTTCACACTGTCTGTAGCAACAATTATCTCAGTGCTCTGGCCACTCAGAAATAGGTGTCTGATCATGCTTTTTAAGGACATAAACTCCAGAAGGTGCTGGAAAGAGGACCCTGAGCTTCCTCTACAGCTCAGCATGTGCTGATGTTCTCTGAGCACAACATAGCCCTTGAGACACTGGACAACACATCCAGCACTTGTAAGGTGATGGATGGTTAGTGCAGGATATGTATTTGTCTCCTGGCCAGCCTATTCCTCTTGCCCAAGATCAAGTATAATATCTTCCTGGTCCTCTCTGCTGTTAGGTTTTTTGGGGGTGGTTTGTTTTCTTTGGTGGGGGGGGTGGTAAGGAGGAAGCAGGGGAAAAGCCAGATGAGCTTGTTCAGTTCTCATGGCAGAGATGTGACTGCCAGGTTCCTGCTGCCTATGTCTGCAGAAGGGATGATCCTGCTGGGCTCCCTTCCTCCAGTAAGCCCTGTTGCTTTGATTATTAATCCTTGAAGCCAGGCACATTGACCTGACAGGACCTTGTTCCTACCTCTTGTGCACATCTCTCTCTTCCCTTCCTCTGGGAACAGAGATCTTGGCTGGAGGGTTAGGGTAGATTCTGTGCCATGGAAGTCTGGGGCTGGGATACTTACCTGAGTATTGAATGTACATGAGTTTCAGAGCCATTATCTAAGCAGGAGAGAAGTTTGATATCAAATTCACCTACCTCTGCTTTTGTCTTGCTGCTGTGCTGCCCAGGCCAGGCAGCTGGGAGAGGAATGAAGTGCTGACCTCTGTGTGTGTGTGTGCAGCTGTCAGAAGCTGCTGGCTGGTCACAGAGGTGTTTCTGCTGGTGAACTCTGTGAGCAGGGGTAAAAGGTGATGCTGAAGGCAGCATCGCACCCAGGGCTGAACCATCCATGACTCGGGGGCAGACAGTCTTGGCAGGGTCTGTATGTTTCCCTGTGTGCTGCATCATGCCAAAGACTCCCCCTTCACAAATGAGGGGACAGCTACCAGGACTCTAAAACACACCACTGCCATCTTTCTCCCCAGACATCCTGGCTCCAACCTCCTCAGGTTACCATGGAAGCCACAAAGTGCTGCCAAAATTCACACCTTATAAGAACTTCATAGTGGAAACTCCGAATCTGTGCAATTTCCACACTTCCAGTGGCAACATCTCCATCTTCACACCCCCATCCTCCCTCCCAATACTTTGTTATCCTGCAGATCCATGGGCTGGGCAGGCCCCCTCATTTCAGCATCCATGCCATGCAGCTGTGTGTTCTGCCTGCCCCAGCCTTCAATGGAGTCATTGAGAGCAAACTCTGGTTTGCTTTGGCCTCTGGTTCAGCTCCTCAGAAACCTGGAAAAAGAGACACCAGCATTTCCCCAATGTATATCTAGGAATTAAGCATTTCAGGAGGGACACACAGCCCTAGGCCTAGAGGAGCAGCAGGACCCAGAGGATTTGACTTCATCTCCTCCCTGTTCCTTCTCAGAGCTCCTCAGGGATGAAGAGCCATTGCTTTCCCAAAGCAGGCATCACTTTCTCCATACTGTGGGTACAGAGACCACACAGCCACTGATCTCCACCAGGCTCCCACCACTTGTTGGCCAGATTAGGGGCTGGTCTAATTTGGGGACTATCTACATGTGTTGTGGGACACCTCCAAGGCCCTCCTTCTTGCCCCTGAAGTGCCCTGATGTAAGGGCACATCCAGCTGCTTCACTGGCTGATGCTTTTGACTTAATGCTAATGGAAAGTTTTCCTTCACAAGGCAATTTTTTTTCCTCCAGCCAGTCACAACTAAAGTCCAGTCCTCAACTTAGCAAGGACAGAGCAAAGGTCTCTGTATACAACTTGTGGGTTCTGGCTGGCAAATATTAACATCATATATGGTTGTTGACTTTTCAGGTTTACAAATGTACAAGTCACACACTTTCTAGACCAGCTGGTGTGAGATATTTTCTTTAAGCTCTTTGAGAGCACCAGTGAAGAACAGTGAACGTTTCTTATCCCCAGGCTACATAGTCATTTTATCCTTAAATGTTCTTAGTAACTATTCACAGATTACCTCTTTAATTTTCTTGAGGAGGAAAGGCCAATAGATTATAGATAGCAAGGGCTACCAGCAGATAGGACAGCACAGGTGAGAGCCTTTTTTATCACTACAGGGTGATGCAGAGAATTTAACAAGCTGCATGTTTCAAGGTAAAAATTACACAGACCAACATTTTGTTGAGTTAGGTAAAGATTTATATATCCATATTATATATGTATAAAAGCACACACATGGAGAAAATAAGCTTAGCTAATGGCTGAGCCTGTCATTTCCATTGCCTTTATCATACAAGGAGACAAGTGTGTTTTACCGTGCTACACGAGAGCAGTTTTCCCTCACCACTGAGAAATGGGGGGAGTTGTTTCAGTTTTCTGTAGCAACAACTTGAAAGGGAAAGCACAGTGTGCAAGCAAAGCTGCTGGCCAGATTGGCAAAGCAGCTTTAATGGAGGCTGCTAGTGCAGAGTTAGTGCCCTTCCATCAGGTACCAGGGGAAACCTCAGGTATTCATCCCATGTATCTACAGTGTGTTCGAGCCCAGTCATCCCAGTCCTGCCCAATGCTCCACTGTGCTTTGTTCTTACCCAATCAGCAAAACCCCCCTGGATTTTACTCCACATCATGCCATTCCTGATGAGGATGTTGATTGATGGGAGTTTTGGTGTCTGGATGTTCAGCCTAAGCTGTTGCTACCTTGGCACAGCATTGTGCACCACCATACATGAACCAGGGTTCTCCTAACCCTGGGGGCTACTACTCCATCCCAGGGAGCAACTTTCCATCAGCTGGAGAATTGTGTGGTGCCCACAGAATGAGAACATACCATTGGTTCTGCCTTCATCCTTACTCTTGCCCTCTTCTCAATTTTAACAGTTCATTTCTTTCCCCTCCTTGGTTCCCCTTTCCCTTCCCTCCCTGTCTCTTCTCCCCATGTCTGTTCCAAGCCATCTCTTCTTACTTGCTTGCCTATATTTTTTAAAATGAAAGGGCTATACAAACAAAACCCCATGAGTACCAGGCTAAATTCCTAAAACAAGCCTTCTCTTCCGGGAGGAGACCTAAACACATTCGCTCATTGATTGGGCCGCTAGCTGATACTCAGCCTACCCCCCTCCTCCTGTATTTTAGATAGGTTTTCTTTTTTTATTTAATGTCTCTAAAAAGACCAACAGATTGCCCGTGAATGACCACACAGTAGAATCCTACAAAGCTCCCATTCATGGCCAAGAAACTTGTACAATCCCAGTGGTGCAACAGAAAGACAGCTCTTTATAAATCTACCTGAGTTAAAAGGTCAATGGCCATAAACTCCCCCTCCCTGCTTTCCTGTAGGATTTGGGTTTTTAATAGTAATCAATGCTTTTTTACTATCACAAGGAATAGGTCTTTTGAAGGGTAGGGGGAAGGGTTATTTTTTTGCAGGAGGGCTGCAGTGAAAGAGCTGTATCATGCTGAGAGATGTGCCACAGGACCTTTCCACTGCTGTTCCCTTTATCCAGGAAAGGATGGATGGATTAAACCTGGCTTGATTTGATTTTTGCTGCTGGATTTAAAAAGCTGGAAAATGCTTTGGCTTGAATATGATCTGAAGCTGAAGGAACCTCCTGTAGATGATGGCCATGGCCATGGTCTCTGAGAGAAGACAGGAATGTGAAGAAGGAGAAATGGAGTTATGTGACCAAGAGTCCTAAAATCAGGCCAAATGTTTTGACCAAGTACAGACAGCTTTTGACGGTGTCAAAAGTACTTCCAGCAGCATCCCTTCCCCTCGATCATCTGACCATGAAAAAACTGTTCTGAATGCCTGAGGCCCCTTTTAGCCTTCTGTTGCTTTGTTATAATGTACAAACACGCAGGCCTCTACACTTTCATGTGCACTAACAAGAGGCTGTAAAAGAATGCCTGTAAAAGGAAAAAACAGAAAGAAAACAGGTTATCATGGACAGAACATGCAGGTGTGTGGGCAGCTAACACTGGTACGTCTCTCCACAATGGCAAAGCTTTGATAGAATCAGGTGCTTCTGAGAGATACTCGTGGAGAGGCAGGTACAGCAGGTTAGCTTTGCTACATCTCTGTGCATGCAAACTGCCTTCTCTGAGCAGATTCCTCAGTCAGCAGGTTAAGAGGAGCCTGTGAGCATTGCTCATTAAAACCTGGGGTGGAAAGTGTGTGACTACTCTCTGCTGTGCTAAGTCAGGACCAGTGAGACCCATTAGCAGACAACACTCAAAGGTTTGTCCAAGATGGAATATTTGCCACCCTCTTGGACTAACAGGAATTGACCTGGTTACTTTTATATCTCTGATAGCTGTAAAAAAGGTAAGTGATTCTGAAAAAGTTAAGTAACTTTTATAGAAATTATAAAATCCCTTTCCTAAACATCTCCAAGGAGAGAGTCCTCCACTGCAATAAACAGCTCAGGGGACCATAAATAAGAGGACTTGCAAGTGAAGTGTTTATGATTGTAGCATGTATTTCCTGTCTGAGAAACACATTTTTATTCAGGAGTTATTGGGAAAGGGCTACAGTTCCCCTGGCAGTAGGGATAAAAGAATGGGTGGGTCTGGGTGAAGGCAGGTGCATGTTTGTTTGAGGAAACTTCAAAGGCATCAGCACACAAACATACACGGTCATTGTGGTGGAAATAAAAGGTTATTTAAATTCTTCCATTAAAAAATATCATTCTTCAATTGTTTTAGCATGTTTAAGCCCTTATTAATATCCTTTAAATCTCCCTTTAACACACACTGTAAAGACTTTCAATGAAGGACTCATTTTAGTGGACTTAAATGTAATCTTGTTGTTTAGCAAATAAAATAAAGGTTTCACTAATTAAAAATGTTACAACATTTAGACTGGTCTTTTCTTTCCGCTGCTTTAATTAAAAGGCATCTTGGGGGAAGGTTTCAAGAGCTATATCCAAGTTTTGATTTATTAATTCTAATACCAAGGCCAAAAAGGAACAAGCTGTTCTTGAAAGAATTTCATACAGGAGATGTAGAGGATGGGAAACAGGAAATATAGAGGGTGGGAAAGGCTTGGCTTAGCTATGAGCCACTGGTTCAGGTGGCCTGAGCAAACCCTTCACAAGAACAGCAAGGGGGTATGTGAGGCAGAGATGGCATTGCTTCGTCTCTGTTGCCATGGAGAGCAGGGTTAAAATAGACACACTCTGGAGTTCAAGGACGAGGAATGTGCTCTTTGGGTCCCTGAAGAGCAACCATGGCGACAGAAACTCCAGCCCCATGCCGCTGGCTACGCATCCTGCCAGGTATCCATGGGCTCTGCAGAGCATCATCCTGCATGAGAGCTGCATCCCTCCCAGCTGGCCAGTGGAAGGACAGCAGCACTTGCTTTGTAGGCTCCTTTGACTGCCCACACCACCCTGGCAGGTGATTCGGGCACGGGGTGCAGCACCAGAGCTGAGATTTGGTGATCCCTGTGTGTTTGCTGAGAAAAGGTGGGTTACCTGTTAGTGGGATTAGCGTGAGTGCTCCCTCCAGAGCCCCTGCTGACTCCCACATGCACTGGGTTTGAATCCGTGTTTCAGTGGAATACTAGCCAAGAGAGGTTCTACTCCCTCTGCTTTTTTCATCCCTCACTCAAACTCCTGTTGATGAGCACTTGCTCTGTGCTCAAAATCACTGAAATTTTCAAGGTTCATAAGAAAGTTTGTGATTGTTCCCAACTTTTAAACATGAATCCCTGACCCAGTTAGACACGAGCTGGCACAATGGACCAGGATGGCCAATTGCCTTCAGAGAGGAAGGAGTATGTGAGAATTTCAACTGGCTTTGCCTCTAGGAAAATTAAGGTGGTACCACACCTTGCACCTCCCTCACTTCTCCTCCTCCTGGCGGGGCTTGAAAAAAGGCCAAATTCCAGCCTGGGTTGCAATGGACACCCCATTGCACAGAGCCACTCTGTGCTCGACTCCAAATCCCGCTACCTTGGCTTTGAGATGATGTGAGGGATTGAGTCAGTGTTCAATGGCAGGGAGGCAGAGAGGTCCTGGAGTCCCTGTAGTGCACAAGCTATGAGGAACAATATCCTAAGGGCTGCAGCTGTTGTCCCTTTCAGAGAATGGCAAAGGGATTGGGGCTTGTTTTTCCCTATGGAAGGACATTGGACTATATAATCATTTTAGATCCCTTTCAACTGAAATATTCCTATCCTATCCTATCCTATCCTATCCTATCCTATCCTATCCTATCCTATCCTATCCTATCCTATCCTATCCTATCCTATCCTATCCTATCCTATCCTATCCTATCCTATCCTATCTTATTCCTATCTTATTCCTTTCCATTCCTTTCCATTCCATTCCATTCCATTCCATTCCATTCCATTCCATTCCATTCCATTCCATCATCTAAGCCTGTTTCCTTAGCTGCAGTCATGGCTCCTGCCTTATTCTGAGGAGCAGGAATGGGTGAAGGCAGATGATGAAGGTGAAGCTTCATCCTAAGCAGACACCCACAGCTCTGACCATGGCAGAGGGATGGCTATCCCACCTCTCAGCACTGAATATCTTCCACTCCTGGGTGGGGGAGCCCTGAAGAACTCTTTTGATCTTGTGGTTGTTTCACATGAGCCTTTGCCTCATGAGCACCTGAGCTGTGAAAACATAAAGGATGAGAGGGTGGCAGTTTGAACTTCAGAGTCAGCACCTTGCCACTAACTAACACAGGAGGTCTCTAGGTTCACTCCCTCATCCTTCCTAGACTATAAAAGCTATTTTTAAAGCTTGGCCTCATGTGTCTTTACTGACACATGGGGCTAAGCTTTGAAAATAGTGTTGAGCAATGACTCCACTTTCCAGCCCAGTCACTTCCATCTCTCCCACACATCTGTTAAAGGACCAGCAACAACTGTTAAAGGGAGCATGAGACATCATCCACTTCTGGAAAATGTTAATGTTTTCCTGCCTGATATGCTCAGCTAGCCTGGAATTATTAAAAAAAAATAAAAGAAGTTTTCCACAAGATTTCTGGGAGGGGTCTGCAAAGAGGAACTTGTTGTCAGCCACAGTTTATGACTAATGTAATATAAAAGGCAACTGTTTGGCAGGACTTTTGGCAAGGGATTGTTTCAGAAATGAGGGTATTATTTTATGTGCAAGGTTATATTTAGAATTTGTAGACTGCAGAGTCGCAAGAAAATAATTGCATCAAAGGAAATCTGGTGGAATCACAAACCATGAGAATGCAAAGCCTGAATCACCCGAGCCCTCAGGAGCCTGGGATTCATTCCACCAGTGCTCACAGCAGCTCATCCAGTTGTTGGAATTTCCTTAACTTTAAAGCAGTTTATGCTTCCCTGTTGATATATTTACTAAGGCAATAACTGCAGCATGTGAGAATGACTAAAGCCATGAAATGGTTTCTAAACCCTTAGAGAACAGACTTCAAACTGTCTCATTTTGAATTATACTTCCTCCTCCTGGCACGGGTGCATCTGCAGATAGGAATCCTCAGGAATTTGATTATTGTTCAGACGTGGCTTTCCACTCGGTGATTCACACGCTCCTCATTTGCGCATTCTGATGTCACTTCTTCCTAAGAATGTGTCTAGAATACAAAATGCCCCAAGATGAGATGGCAAAGCATTGGGCTGTGACTCCCTCACCCTTTCACCTCACAAGATCCTGTCACAGCAGCTAAACCCCCCCAAGCAGCTGTGAGCAGTGCTGATAGTAGAGGCCACAAGGAAAACTGAGAGATATTTCCTTCCAAATTCTATTGCTAGATCACAAAAGAGATCTGGTTGCATGTGTAGTCTATAAGACACCTCAACAGTTTGCAATTGGCTAAATGGATGCCTGATTTTGTCTTTAAATTAAATAAGTATTTTATTGAGGTTTCACTCTGGTTGCACAGTGATGGGTCAGGTATGATCCTGACAGCCACTGATCTCACCTTTTCTAAGTAAAAGCATGTGTTTATCCCAGGGAAGCAGGACATGTGAATAGTGACAAGGGTTGGCTCAGGTTAACTGGCCTTGCAAAAAACTCACAATGCCTCCTTTTCACTCCTGCATCTGAGCTGAAGAGCATAATGGCTTTCAGTTATTTTTATTTGGTCAGGGAAGACAAGACCCTTGTCACAGCATCCCAAGGGGCAGATGAATACAAACTGTCCATGGCTCCCAACCTCCCTCCTGCTGAAGGGCACGTATGGTACCTAAGAAGAGTGTCTTTCTTCACAAGTCAATACACTGCCATAGTGTCCTCAGTGAGCAGGAAGGAGGGATGGGGCAAAAGAGGGTTTCAGAGAAAGAGATGAGAGTGGTGGTGACATTTATTTCAAGACCTTCATGATGAAAGGTTCCCCATGCTGTGAGGACTCATTCATGCCATTTCTGAGCTGGCATTCAACCAGGGCTCAGTCTGATGCAGAATGAAATCAGGCATTATGAAGAGATGGATGGTTCTAATTGAAATAATAACATAAATATAATTGAAATATAAATATATATATGGACAGACACATGCACACTGTGTAAAACCCCCTTGGAAACAACAATAACCTTTTAGCTCTGCAAGCCAACCAACCTATTCCTGTAACCACCTCTAATCTGTATGTTTGCACCTGGGGTTCTTTAAGGAAATGCAGAGTTGTGATTAGCTGGGGGTGTGGAGAAGTCAGATGAGTGGGATATTCACACTCTGAGACCAGAGCATGAATGTGCACTAGGTCACAGGCTGACAGAGCCCGCGTGCCAGCCTCATCCCAAGAGGATGTTTTACGTGCTCCGCATCATCAAACAGCCACAAACTGCAACTCACAAATTTCCTCCAGTGACCATAAAGCTTTTCAAAAAGCTTTCCTTCTGAGTTAGTTATTCAAAAAGTTGCTCTGTGACATTAAAAAAAGACCCTTGGATTTCACTAGGCTCCTGCACAGCTTTAGAAGCCGTGAAGCTGGTACCAAGCTGCCATGAGGCCTTACAGTGCCTACATTGTTGGTGGGAACCTTAGGGAAAGAGGTTTCTGGACATGCCCAGGCGTCCACTTTCAGGTGATAACTTCTTGGCTAATAAACACATTTAAAACACAAAATATGAATTTCCCTTATTGCTCATGACGGAGTGGCTGCCAAGCATTGGCAATTAGCATTATTTCTGGGGAGGGAAGGGGCTCAGCCAGCACCTTTGGACGCTCAGCACAGGAGACTTGGCTCACCGCTGAGACTGCCCTCACATCTGGCTGAAAGGGCAGGCTGGCTGTGACATTTAGGTGAAGCTTTAAACTGGGCCTAGGTCTGGTGAGGTAAGGCACAGCTTGCCTCAGGTTCCTACAGGCCAGTTCCTGGGCAAGTGGTTCCTTCTTTTCCCTGTTCACTGTTTCTTTCCTGGTTTTATTTTGGGGATTAAAGTTGTCTACAGAGTCTCCAGGTCCGCACCAGCAGTGTCAAAAGTGTTTGGGAGGTTCCATGAACAAAACTGAGGAATTTAGAAATAGAGTCTGATCAGTATAGCACAGCCCACATATGGGCTTGTCTGTTCCTCTCCTGGACACTGCAGGCCACAAAGAAACTTTTGGAAGGAGAAGATGTTTGTATTGTTTGTGAGAAGGATGCTCTGTAAACAACTGAGACCTGTAGCTATCCCAAGGTAACATCATGGTGTGACTACTGGGGCAAACAGAGAATTTGACAGAGTGAATGGTGGAGCTGAGAGTAACATGGAGATTTCATTTTGTCGAGGCAGATGTTGCCATTGGGTGGAGTATCTGGTGTGTGTTCTTGTCAGTGACGAGTCTGAAAAATGCCAGAAAGTTGTCATCGTTGATTAAACTCCCTCATGCAGGGAGGCTTTGGGAATAGCAGTCAATGGCTTTATAATTAGCAAAAATTACTGAGAAAAGTGTCATTTGGATGCTTCTTTTCTCTCATCAAAGACTTTCTGTCTCTAAGTCCCCTTTTGAGCTGGTCTGTCTCCCAGCCCATCTTTCCTATGATGACAAGGGACAACAGACTGCCTCAGATCACTCAAGGCAGGATGGATTCACAGTTGCCAGTGTATGAATCATACAATGACTAAAGAATCTCTGCTGGAGTCTGCTCCTCTGAATGCCAGTCAGCATTTGCGTTGCACCTGATCCTGGCTGGGTGGTCAGTCCCAGGCACGGTGTTCCCTGCTGGGGCTCACGCTGCCAGTTAAAGCAGTGGATCACTCAGTAGATTTGGAGCTGACTAACACAGCCAGAAGCCTGTGCTCTTGAAACTCTTTGATCCTCCCTGCCTACATCCCAAAGATCCAAACTAGAACTAGGACCACATCAGGGCCTTCATCTCTGAGCTGGTCCTACTGGATGGATCACAGCTTCTGTACTAGGTATCATTAAAACCTCTTCTCTAGCTGGATCACATATGTGTGGCTGGAGGAACAGGAGTCTGGCAATGTTTAGAAGCAAGGTTGCTGACTTTCAGGCACAAATTACACTCAGGAAACATATCTAGTGTGGTTTACATGCTTAGCTCCCCACCATACGTGCATGAAGCTTGGCCAGCACAGCCCAGCTGATGCAGAGCGTGCAGAAGCCTGAACCTTTCCTGCTGGAGATGATGAGCCCAGATGAGCCCCAGGGAACTGTGACAGATTCACACCCACGCTAGATGAGGCCCCAAGAGGATGCACAACACCCCTTCCACAGGCAGATTGCATACATTAGTGTAGGAATTTCTCAGGAAAACCCATTCTTAAAGAGAGCTGGCTTCTACTTAGCAAATGCCACATGAAATGAGCTGTTATGAAACTGCTGTCTCCTTTATAGCATGATGACACCCTTTATTTCTTGACCTCTTTTTTTCTTGAAGGAATCCTCTTGAATATATAGATTTTACCTCCTCAGAAAGAAATAAATTCACCATCTTTGTATTTGAGGCTATATTTTCCTTCTGGGGGGCCTGGCTGCCTGAACCTGCTCCCACTCATATGAACCCAGGGAGTGTCAACAAAAATATGAGATTAGGGTTCAAGGGAGCTGGTGACACTGTGGTTGTGTGCTGGCCCCAGGTGATGGAGTGACGGCCAGAAGTGACATGCTGAAGTCACATGTCAGTGTGTAAAGCATCTGTTCAAACACCCACGGGTGACTTGGCTCCTTGGATGTGACTCTGTTTGATCGTAGGGAGAATGCAATGGATGGGGGAGCAAAGGAGGAGCAAAGAGGGACACAACACCATGTAGAAGTGGCAGATACTGCTTCTGCTGCATTCAACAGCTGATCCTGTAAAACATGCCACTGGAAACACCAAATATCTGGGTAACAGAAATCCCTGCTTACTGCTTCAGAGAGACAATTGGGAGAGGTCTCCAGAGGCATCAGTGGAGTCTGGGGCTCCCACTGGAGCCAGTGCTTAGCCTCCCCAAGTCCCACGGCCTCTGGCAAGCCCTGGACAGCATCCTGCCCACAGACTGGAGCTTCTTAAGGCTGGAAGACTGGAAGTGTTGTTCCAGGCACAAGGCAGCAGTGTTTAAGCTGCTGGCCCCCAGGGCTTTCTCTCTCAGCTCCGTGATTGCGTCATGTCTCCAGTGAGATCAGCGCTCAGGTATCCACATGGAGTTTCTGCCACTCCCGGCTTGCAGGCATGCTCTCCCTGAGCAGGATGTGGCCAAGCCATCACCAGGAGGGTGCAATGGGATTGTCCCTCCTCAGTAGTCCTTTCTTCAGGGGCTGGCTTCCCCCTGCACACCCATGTGAGTCCTGTGGTGGGAAGAAAGGGGCACTTGTTTCTTGCCTGCCGTTAATAGAAAGGGCTGGAAGTGTAACCAGAAATGACAACCTGAGTGAAATGTGATGCCTCTGGAGGGGCCCAGAAGGCAGCAAAGTGGTGCCTTCCCACCATGCCAGAGACCGTTTTCTCCTCCTCTCCAAAGAAGCAGCCAGCTTGGAAAATCTTGTGCTCACAAACATATATTTTTCCTTCTAAAAACAATAAATGGCCTTATAGATGGGCAAAGCCGATGTCTGATATGGCCACACACTGTGAAGCTTGGCAGGCTTCCTGTGCTGTCAGTAGGCTCTTCGTTTCCCAAGGAGACTTTAGATACTTCCTTCTGCTGCAAGGGCCACACAAAGAGATGGAACAATCCATTGGAGGATGCTCTATACCCTGTCCCATGCAGGATCTGGGCAGAGGATGAGACACCAGTGCCTGACTGGAATTTGTGCCTCCAACTCCATCTGCCAATGCTGACCTGCAAAAGCAGAGCCTGCCTGAAGTGTAAAGGTCCAGTACAAGCTGGCCAGCGCATTTTTGGATTCTAAATTTCAGTGGACAAGGCTGTAAATTCATGTGTACACACAAATGACCATTATGTGAAGAAAAGGCTCTGAGCATCAGCTGCTCTTTCAGTCTCACATACTGGATGGGCTGGGCTGACTTAGAGTCATCCTTATATCTCAGGTACAAGTGTTTTGGGAGCTTTTTTAGGCACAGATGTTCAGGCAAAGGCCCAATTTCTTCTGAATAAGGTGTAAGTAAGGAAGGAAACATTGCTCAGTGTCTGGCTTGGACAATGTGTAATTCTCAAGAGCTGTCTTCACAATTTTATCCCAACACTGTCTTTGACCAATAGCTGCCAAAACTAAAAAGAAAAAAAAAAAAGAAAAAAAGAAGAAAAGGTCAGACTCCAGACAGATGTTAGAAAACTGAGAGCAAACAAATGGTATCTGGCTCCATATCAGGAATCCAAACTATAACAAAACTCAACATCCAGTTGCCATTCAAGCAAACATAGGGCAAGAAAGCAGAAAATGACCAAAACCTTGATCTCTTCCACACATCTGCAACACCAATCTGCTTCCCTGATTCAGGTCCCCTCCTGTCCCTCCCAGCTCCAGGCTGACCTCTTGCACACTTGCACACTCAGGCACATTCAGACACATCTCACACACTCTCACACGCTCACTCACACACTCAGACACTCTCAGACACATTCTTACACACTCACACACAAACACAGACACACACTCAGACACTCACACACTCTCACACACTCAGACACTCTCAGACATTCTTACACACTCACACACAGACACAGATTCACACACTCAGACACTCTCAGACACATTCTTACACACTCACACACAGACAGACTCACACTCAGACACTCTCAGACACATTCTTACACACTCACACACTCAGACATTCTCACACACTCTCACACACTCTCACACACTCTCACATGCTCGCAGGCATTCTCACACACTCTCACACACTCTCGCTCCCTTTCCTCCTCCCCACCCAGCCCGCAGCGCCCGTTCCCGGCTGTGCCCTGGCTGCCAGGGCAGGGATGCTGCTGATTCACGTGTCGTCACCGCCGGCTGCCCTCCCACATCCTCGGCTCGGTGCGCCGCACGTCGCTGGCACACGGCGGGGCCGGGAGCATTTACTGGTGTGAAGTAGGGTACTGGGGCAAATGCCCGCTGCATAGCAATGAGGGGAGAGCCGCCCGTGAGCAGACACTCAGCTAAGGCTCCCTATTCTCTTTTCTTGGCTGCCGGCACATGAGGGGCAGCGGGGATGTGGGAGAGGAGGGAAGGAGCGGCGTGAGCCAGAGACAGCAGTAGGAGCTCTGTCGCACTTGGGGATGAATGCTAAGCAGACCCCACCGGGCGGGAGTGCCCAGATGAATGGGATCCTTTCACATCAGCCTGACAGAGGAGGGATTTCATAGTTCTCCGAGCAGCACAGAGCTGCCTTAATCCAGCAGATACAATGCCCTGCTCATACGGCTCAGGAAACAAAATAAATATGTTCTTGCAAAGACATCACAATGAAGCTTTTAAGGACTCAACACAAGAAGGCTCTACCTGGTTCTTGGGTCTCCATGCATGTGTGGGAGTTAAGAGCCAGGCTTTTATTATTCTCCCTCTCTTTGCTTTTCTCAACATTTTCCCCCATCGCTGAACCTGGCCCTGGAGGAGGAAAATAACATTTCCATATAGGCTGTCCTCTAAAAACAAACAGAAGCAGTCACTCCCAGGTTAATTCTAAAGAAGCAATCACAGATACTACTGAGAAAAAAAATTTACTCTGCAGATCAAGTAAAAACAAGCAAAAAAGACAGGAGCTGAAGAGACAATGTCTTGGGAGTACAAAGAAGGTGTTTGCTCCCCATGTCTACCATCTTTGCCATCTCTACCAAACAGCCATCACAGCACCAGCAGGATGCAGTAGTTGTGACTACAGGTTAGCCATGGAGTAAAGCTCACTGTTAAGGACCAGTGGCTGTTCCTTCCACTTTCCCATAAATCCCACATTGGCAGGGATTCAGCCAAGCAGTCCAACAGGGTGCAGTGTAGTGATACTGAAGGCAATTTATTTCAAAAGCAGCTGTGGAGCTGGAGATGAGTCCTTTGCACCATGGCTCATTCCTTCAGCCTGGCCTGCAGGACTGCAGGGTTCTGCTGCTGCTCAGCAGAGTCTGGTACCCCGGAAGCTCCAAATGGCTTTGAGACTCTTTCTGCACTGACATCCAGCCACGGGTGGAGAGGAGTCTTTAGCACTGGTGGCCAACCCAGCTGCCCTGCTCTGGCCACATGCTTGGCTTTTGATACTCTGGCCTTTTGTTGTGTGATGCTGCTGCAGCAGAGCATTTACTCCACCATTTAAAAGTGATACTGTGCAGGGGATCTATGGCACCCTCGCTGTGCTCATGGGGTTGTTTATGGTGCTGCCATTAGCAATGCTTGGGTCCATCCTTCTCTTCTATGACTTTTATTCTCCAGGTGGCACGCAGCCTTGAGAAGGAGCTGAGTGACTTCAGCAGACTTAAAAGTATATGTGGTTAATTTCTTATTTCTGTGCTGGTTTAGGTTCCCAGTTCAAGGTGACCCTTGTTGTGCCGGGAGAGGATCTATTAATATCTCTGCCAAGAGGTCATGAAGGCTCTTTGAAACATTGCAGCTGAAACCTCTCTGCAGAGATGGGCTTGTAATACCCAGAGGTTTCAACAAAATTATACCTCATATATGGACATGTGACTGCCTTCACTGGCCACCTGTGCTGTCCCTGGTGTGGTGGACCAGGTACATGGGGTTGTTGGAGCAGCCTTTGGCACCTCTCCGGAACAAACTTCAGCCTGCAGGACTCTGCTGTCACACATCAGCTCAGGAAGCTTCCTGCGTGTTCTGCACATGGCAGGTACCACATAGCAGCCAAAAAGTCAAATCCACCCTTGAGATATAGAGCTTGTGTCAAACTAATCAAAGCATAAAAACATTAAAAAGCACAGAGGCAAAGGTTTTGTGACCAGAAATGTTGGCTTCCCCACCAGACCTCCCTGAATAGACCCAGGCCATAAAATGTCAGCTGGCAAGGGCAGAAATTGTTCTTTCTATCAATGTACCTTTTGGAGACAAAACTCTGCTTTTCACAACCCTAGCAGTCTGTTAGCCCTGGAGGGCTTCTGGTCACATTTTGCTTTCCCAAAGTGTTAAGCTCTGTTGAGAATCATTGCTGATGCCCCTCGCTGAAACAGAAACACACTCTTCCCAAAATTAGCCTAACTGTGGCTCTTGCAGTTGGATGTGTGCTCGCTCCCATGCCCTGCAGCCTGTCTGGATGCAGAGTAAAATGCCCATGTTTCTGCCAGCTTCCCGTGCCCCTCTGTGTGCGAGCGCTGCCGTTCCCGTGCCAGGGCTGCCGAGATGAGGCAGTGGGCTTGGCTGGGAGCGTGGCAGCTCCACCATTCCCCAGGCCCACGAGGTACCAGCAGTGCCAGATTGTGTCAAGCGACGTGTGAGTCACCACTCAGCTTCTGCTCAGCAGCAAAGCAGAAACCCACAACTCTGGCAAAATTTAGGCCCTTTTATTATTCTCTCTAGCAGCCTTACCGAGCTGGCTTTTTTAGAGTCCCAAACCAGAGTTGAATAGAGCTGCCAAGGGCTGTCATCCCAAGTTTCTGTTTCTAATTTCCTTGCAGTGGAGATGCTGAGATGGCTGAGAATATTTCATTTTACCACCTGGCCGCCAAAAGGCTGGGTCTGCATTTTGGGTGATGTCACATTTCCTGAGCTTTGGAGAATGGCTCTCTCTCCTTTCTCTTTTGGCTCAAAATGAGCTCAATCATTCAAAAAAAGAAATCCCTCATGAGCTGCCAAGGAAATACCAATGAGAGAGACAGGAACAAAAGCACAACTGTAAAATTAGAGGAGACAAAAGGATTCAATAAATCGGATTTTTTTTTTCCCACAGAGACTGTAGCACCCATGTCAACTAATGACAAGAATTATTTGGTGACGTTGGAAGGAGATGGAACAAATCTCTTTTTCCTTAACAGCTCTGTGTCTAAACCACCCATCCCAGTGGGTTTGTGGTTAACCTGGCTAAGGTCTCTGCCCTCTTGGACACAAGCTGTGGCTCCCATACAGCCCTTCCTAGCAGGATTCATCTTGGAGATGTCAGGGGGATGACTAATGACCAAATGTGCTCTCATTAATTCATTTGTGTGGCCAAAAGCCCCATTAATAGTCTGTACACACAATATATATAGTTACCTTTTAAATATAGAGGCTTTGTCCAGAGGTATTTCCATTAGCCCTGTTTACTCCCAAACCACTTGGGCTCAGACATCATGACGTCCTGAACCTAAATGTGGATAAAGTGCAAGGCAGCTGTCCAAAGGGTGAGACAGAAGGGAAATCACTGTGCCAAGCAGCTTTAATGGAAAAAAACATTTGGAGTTGCCACAGTTCAGTATTTCTTGTCCTTTTTTTTTTTTTTTTAACCTGGGTAGCCCAATAAGTGCAATGACTGGGTTACACCAGAGGTAGGGATTAAGTGCTCGGGTTACCACCATGTCAGCTGCTCATTGAAAAGGAAGAGATATCAGTCACAAAGGGAAACCTAGATTTGGTTGTTTGAATATCTCACTGCTGGAAAATTTGGCGTCTGATTTGCTGGGAATTCCTACAGGAGCATCAATCTCCTCTTTATGTTGTTATTTGCTAGAGCAGGGCATTTTTATCAGTTTGCTAGTGACCCCAACTCCTTTAAGAACATTTGCAACTCCAAAGTACCTATAAAAGAACCTCTCTTCAGTGATTTTTGGGTTAAGAAGTATCCAATGACTCCTTCCTGTTTGCTCCTTATGCTATGCCACTCAGGAGCTGAATTGCACCGAGTTTTGATTTTGGTTTGGGTTTGGTTTTGTTCTTGAGGGTGTTGACTTTGGTTTTTCCCCCTTTCTGAATTAAGAACAGGAAGTCGGTTTAAAAGAGCAACAGAAAAAAATAGCACCTCTATGGTGGGGACATGTGAGCAGAGGATGGGTAATGCTTAATGAATACAGGGGTTTGAAAATATTTTCACCCAGAAACAACGTTCCACCACCTGTAAATAGCAGCAATTCAAACAGGGAGCTCAAGCTCAGAAATAAATACATGAATCACTGTTTTTATTCCTTAGTCACATTAGTTACTAAATGCTTGAGAACTCCAGTTCTTCCACTCTGCTGGCTGGGCTGAGAAAAGCAGAGGTGTAAGGCCAAATGCTGACTCAGAGCAACAAAGTAAAGCACATTTGTGACAGAAGGGCTTTCACGAGCCATTCTCTGTGCATTCTCTGCTTTGGTCCTGCTAGAGTTCTTTTGAGGCTCTTGTTGAGGACTCACAGCTTTAGAAATGAGGTTTGGTTTGATCAAAATGAAAACGAAGATTTCCAGCTAAAGGAGAGCCTGAGAGTCCATGGCTCTGGGGTTGTTCTGCTGGGGTCTGATCTCAGCCATGGACAGCTGTGGAACTGCACTCTTCTGTTTTGCCATCACTGACTTAGACAGTCCTTTTAGCTGGCTGCAGGAGATCAGTGCAGGTCCCAGCTCACCAGGAAGGCTTCTGGAGCATCTCCCAACATGCCAGGAATGGCAGCCAAACACCAGTTTTTATTCCCACATTTAGCCCTATAGAGAAGCACTGTTGGTGTTTTTGGCAACAATGAAAACACGTGAAAAAAAGGAAGGGTTTTTGGGAAAGAAAATGGGGAGAAATGAAAAGGAAGATCCTGAGACTGCATCTCTGTTACCTAAAGGACAAAGAGAAATAGGCATTGCTAATTAACGTTTATTAAAACGTTTATTTAAAAAAACGGGGGTTTTTTGACATCATGTAAAATGTTTTAGAAAGTCTCCTTTGAGCTAGAGCTGCCCTGATGTCCTGGGGGATGTTTGAGCCTTTTCAGGCTTGCTCACACCTCGGCCCTGCTGAGCCCCAGGCTGCTCCAGCAGAAGTGGGGCATTCATGCTCCCGGAGTGTTAATGATTTCACCCGCCATAAACCCGGCCACTCAACCGCGCTCCGTGGACACACACCGAGATTAAATGCTCCCTTTGAAGGACAGGAGGACAGGACTGAAGTTTCTTTCTGGGAGAGTTTCATCTCCATCCCCACGGAGGTGCCCATGGGAAGCATTGTTTGGTTCCTACCAGCCATTCTATCCCTTTTAGCATTGCTGGTATTGTTACATTTTAACATACTAAGACAGCCCTGGGATCAGGAGGCTGTTAATGCCTGACCTAGAGCATTTTCTTGGCTCCTGAATTGAGAAAGGGGCATGGAGACTCTGTACAGCAGCAATGCCAGCACTGAAGGACAGAACACCTTCTCGTTGCTGAGCTCTCCACCCCAGACACACACAGTTAATTTCTTCCTCAAGCACTCTGTTGACAAATTTTACAGGAGACTGGGAAAGTAATGAAAATAGTCTGCACTGCATGTTTATTTGAAAAACGCTATAAAACCCCCTGAATAATTTTCACACTGAGGTGATCTGACCAGCTTGACCTGGAATACTTAAGTGGGTAACAGCCCCAGGCCTGCCTGCATCACCCATCTGGGCATGATGCTCTTTGTTGCTGGTGCTGCTCCAGCCATGCCTGGGGGTGAGAGAGTCTGCTGCTGGCTCTGGGCTGCTCCTGTTTGCACCCAGCTTTGGGATTTACCATACCACTGTCAGGATGACTGGCACACTAAAGTGCCCCATGATCCACTCCCCTCACCCAGAGTGTGGGATACAGGAACCAGGAATCCTCCTGCACTGGGACATTCTCATGTGATGACTTAGGGCAGCAAAGCATCATCCCAAGGTGAGGCAAGTCAAGGGGAAAGAAGGCAGCAAGGAAAAAACAGGATTTTCTTTCTGTTTTCAAGGAAAGAAAATGATGCAACCATTCAGATGTGAATTAAATGTGATCCTATCTCATGATGAAAGTGCCATGTGGAGCCATCCCTTCAGATGAAACTTCACAGGTTCCTCTCCCCGAAGGCTGGACATTTGCAGCTCAGATTCCAGTATGCAGTGGTCCCCCTCCCTCTGGAAGGTCTGAAGGAATTGTGGATACTGCTGTTTTCACTAATAAGGCTCCATGCCAGTCCAGATATTTCTATAACTTTTATCCTCACTCCATCCACTGACCTCAGAAGTATTTCCCTCTGTGCTACAATAATGCTTTTCCCACAGATGTTAACAGCAGGAAGATCCAAATCCACTGTCTCTGTTGGGTGAACTTTACATGGGTCCCCTTCCAGCAGATCCTTCATGGATATGCTGAGGCAGTGAGAGGTGGGGCTGAGCTGGCAAAGAGCAAGGGTCTTCTCAAGGAAGGGGATGGGCCACAGCAAGTCTTCTCCTGGAAGCCTTTTGGAAGACTCATGATCCACAGTGGAAAAGCAGGAGAGGAGCAACACCTCCATAAAACTACATGGTTCTTTTGGAGGGAGGGATTTCTTTCATGGGGTAGCTGAGATCAGAGTTTGGACCAGTATGTTAGAGAACAGCTCAAGTTGTCCTGTGCTTCAGGAGGAACCAGCAGTGCTTCTTCCAGTGACCAAAGGTCTTTCTCTCTCTCCTGTAGCAAGAAATGCCAGTGTTCTGCCTTCCCACGTCAGCACCTCTGTCCCTCAGTGAGGCAGGAGCAGCCTCAGCATGGGTGGATTCCCTTAGCTGCTGGCATTGTGACAGGACGTGTCACTTCAGTGCAGGAAGGGGACACACACTGCAGACTTCCTGACCAAACAAGGAACTCCCCCCTGTGCCTGACACAGCCCCTCCAGCCTCCTTTGCATGAGCCACCCACTCCCCACCACGAGAATGACCATCTGCCAGCCTGTCCCTCCTGTCCCCTCCTTCCTGCCTGCCCAGATAGGCTCTCCCACTGAGGGAAAGCAAACAGCTTCTGTTTATTCCCTTTCCTCCATCTGCTAGTGCATAATATGAGCCCACTCCACCATTTTCCCCCTTCTTTTCCCCCTTTTGCCTTGCTGAAGGAGCCATTCTCCACTGAGCCAAGGGACAGCCACTAGTACTGCTCCACTGAAGATGTCCACACTGAGACAAAGAAGATTGTCTTTGGTCCAAAGAAGAAGATTTAAAAGCAAACAAAATCTTTCATTTGGCTTCACCACCTTCAGGTATTTGTCACAGGAGCATAAATGCAAAATACTGGCACAACATGAAAATTATCTCCTCTATTATTGACCTTCCAAGGTTTTTTATTTTTTAAATTACACCTGTCACCCAAGTGAATTAAGAATTCAACAATTCTTAATTCTTTCAACAGGAAGAAAATTTTTAAAAACCCTAAAACTAATATCACTTTCTACTGAGCTGGACAGCCTCACACTTGACACTGCAAAGCTCTGTGGGATTTTTGGTCTGGGATGCAGTGGGAAAACATCATAAGTCCCTTACACAGTTCCTCTAGCACACAACATCACTGTTAGGGACTCATAACACTGCACTGTGGTGTTTGCTCTGTTCCTACACAATTCCCTGCAACTTTCTGTGGAGCTTTAAGCATGTAAATCCTGCATAAATCCATAAATTGGTTATTTCATAACGAAGCACTCTGCTCATAATTTTTCAAGGTAGAATTTTTCAAGGAAATGGCTCAAGAAGAGCTGGTGTAGGGCGGGTTGAAGGTTCTTTTTTCTGTCTATTTACCCAAGTCATATTCTCTGTATGCAACTTCACATTAAGATGTCCCTTGCAAGACTAGAGCAGGTCCCCAACAGGTACTTGCAGCAGAGCCACATTCAGCACAACAGCATTCCATGACAGTGTGAGAGCTCTCTGGCTGGATGTTCTAGCTACGCTGTCCGTGAGTCCCCGCTCATATATTTCATTAATACTCCCTACAAACCTCACCCATGGGAAGCTGGGAGTGTGTTTGTCACATCTAGAGATGGCAAAATCCACCCCAGCACCTGGGAGCAAAAGGAGCTGCTGGAAAGCATTTCTGCACTGCACAGGCAGTGCCCAAAAGCCAACGAGGAGCCCAAGCCTCCTAAAACTATATTTTTTTGGTAGTTGGTGGAGGTGGGAGGAGCTCTCCCACCCCCACTGCGAGTTATCCAAGGTGAGTCTCAACTATATTGGTCTTTTTCCAAATAAAAAATATCAGTGCTTACACACAGTATTTATATGTTCCTCCACCCTGGTTTTGGCTCCTTCCCACTTTTCTTCAGAAACTGCAGGCTGAAAAGGGCCATTCAGGGAGGCTCAGCGAAGCGAACACGGCTCCAGCCCCTCTGCCAGCTCCCTGCTCCAGAGTGAGAAGAACAGATTTTCAGCAGGAGAAAAACCTTCCTTGGCCTGTGTTAACATTTTCACTTCTCACACTCAGACTATGTTCCCTTGGGCTTTTTTTTTGTCTCCTTTCCTCTTTTGATACTAATCATTGTAATAGAGACCATAGCAGCAAACAGGCAGCAGAGCTGTGGCCCATGTAAGCTCCAGCTGAATTCTGTATATCCACATAAACCTGAGGAAACAGCACCTTCTTCCCACGACCTCACTTCTGAGATTACACTAAACTGATATAGGTGGCCCTTGGTTTCTGCTCCTGAAACATATTTGTAGCTGGTTTGCTACCAATAACTGCAAAATGGAAAATAAATATGAATATGCATTTCCCTGTTGTGGATTTAGGCATATGATACCTCTGTGGGGTTTTTTTCCTTGTTGGAAACTGAGTTTCGTGCCCCCTATAGTATATTAATTGTGTCCTAGTGATGAGATCTTCAGCCAGGACAAAACAGTATGGCTCCACTTACTCCCTGGAGCATGGCTGATTTGAATTTCACAGCCAATTCACCTCTCAATTCCAATGCCCTACAGGCTTGTATGAACACATTTCCAGTGTCTCTATAATTGCTATGAAGCTGATTTTCAGGGGCAATTTGAAATCTCTTCACCGTATGTCAACTCACTGAAAATGTTCTTGAACTTTTGGATTGATACCCAGTGCCAGTTATCAGTGGAGATAGTCTGGGCAGAACTGGGAAGAAACTTTTCATTGGTCAGTATGTTCAAAGATAAGCTGAACCTGGTGGGAGAAGAAGCACATGGAAAACTCTGGAGCACACAGAGTGACCCTGATCCTTTGCCAAATCACCAAGCCGGACAACACCAAACTCCACAGCTGTTGGTTTGTAAGCATGTTGTCACTGGTATCAAAACTGGGATTACCCAACTCCTGCAACCAAAAATACTACCAAATTGTAATGGATTTTGGACATAGCCAGTGTCAAAACAGAAGATGCTGCTCTAGAGAAAAGCTGTGTTCTTCTCCCAGTACTTCTGCTGACTGTGCAGGAGACAACTCTTCCCCTGCCAAAGACACCAGGGTCCATTTGCTGTGATTCAGGGTCGTGTTTGTTGTACACAAACACTCCTCCAGCCTTTGGGAACCTGCAAAAATATTTGGGAGTGCAATGATAGTACACACATCATCACAAAGATCTTCTTGTGAAGAAGATATCTATTGAGAAGCACATCGTTATTGTCCTGGTTTTGAAAACATACTTTATACAACCAGGGCACTGGACTCTGGCCAGTTGCCAAGTGTAGATGCCAAGTGAGTGAAGGATGCAGCACACAGATGGCTGGGGTGATTCAATAACTCCTTAAAAACATGAAGAAGAACATGCTGAGGGCCTGGTCTCATGTCAGGGTTTGTGGTGGGGATGCCAGGATGCTGAGTAGCCATTCCCATCAATTCAATCCCAAGCTGCATCTCCTCTCCAAGTGGACAGAGACAAAGAGACAAAGAAGCCAAAAAGTGAAGCTGGGTTTGTGCAAGATTTTGCATAGGAAAGAGGGAGTAATGTCAAGCTGGGGGGGGAGCTCTGCAATAAACCATACTATGAGAGAGACAAAATGCTCTTTGCTCCCACAGCAACACCCAGAGCTACACCATCCCCTGAGGACTGCTCATAAATGTCAGCCCATCTTCACTCTCCAAAACATCCCTGGAGCAAAGAGTGCTGCTACCTGCCTTGATGTAACCAGACCTTGTTCTGGTGAACTTGGCAGAAAAACCCCTCAAGAGCAAAACCAGGCCACAGTGTCTCCCTGGCATCTACCACAGCACTCCAAGTGCTGCCCAGTTTCAGGGATCTTACAAGCTTTTCTTCTCCCTGTGCGCATGCAGTGTGTGTTTTCTTTGGCCACTTCACCCCCGCCTCCTTTTCATTTCTAATTTTTGTATTCAGTCACTTTACGCACAGCAATTGGCTCCAGTTGGAGCAGACACAGGTCCTCACTTGTTCCAGTCAGAGCCATAGACCACGAAGTGTTCTGAGTCATGAAGAGGAGGAAAATGGTGACAGAGAAGAAGTGACTGACAGACCTGGGTAGATAAAGGATAAGGCGAGTGGAGGGGACTGGGTCGAGGGGATGCTGGCCCTAGGGGCTCATGGGGCTGGGTGAGCTGCACTTTCCTCAAACAGCTTTCTGTTGAGGAACATCATGTGTTTTAAACCCAAAGGAACATCATGTTTTTTAAAAAACCCAGAAAATCACAAGTGCCAGCTTGTGAATACAAAATGCAGTGTTGTTCATGGTTGGGTTTTTCATTCAGGACTGGTTTTGACAGTATTTTTCCTGTTGTTTATTGCCACTTGTGGTGTGTGCTTAAGCTGGTGTCGGCATGCTCTGGTGAAAGGAGACACTGGTGGTTTGGTTTGCTTGTTCTTCACCAGGAAATGTGGCTCCCTTGTGGCAGCCTGATCCTGTCACGGTCTTCTGCCTCATCATGTAAATGCAGAGGTTATGATGGTGTCTGTGCTAAAAGCCATTACAGAAACGGACAGGAGGGATGTACCCAAGACCCTGTGGAGGACTGCTGTGAAGGTGGGCACAGGATCCAGCTCTTTGCCTCAAGTACAACCTCTGTCCTCACACAGGGACAAGAAACTCATTGCCATGCAAGCCACTGAGGGAACTTTGAAGGGGTAAAGCCCTGCAGTGGTGGCCACCCATACATCACTCTCTGCACCACACCCTGCATCTGCACTGCAACAAACCCCGTAACCCAATGGCAGTTAACGGGTGTGCTGAAGCTGGCTAAAGAATTAGATAACATCCTCTCTCCTCCTTGCAGTGCTTATTGCTTGTGAAATATCTGCTATGGGACATTGCTGACTTGGTCAAGCAGGATTCTATAATGATCTTCCCAAACATCTGTGCTCCCATCTATAATGTCACCAATGTCCTTAGGACTAGGTTAAAAATCTTCAGGTCTTAAGGCTAACATGGTTTCTCAATATCTTTTTTCAATTTTGCTTTGACAGGTGACTTACTATTTACTTCTATTGATTTTACAGCATGGAAGGGTCCCATCATGAAATAAAACACCTTTGACCAGAGACACATATGCTTCTGAAATGCTGCCCAAACACAGGCCAAAAACTGTCTCAGCCACTCAGAAAGGCTCAGAAATGAACTTGTCCCCACCCTTGGGGAGATTCCCAACTCCTACTTTGATCACCATCTTTCTAAACCTTGTGTCACAAGCAGATGAAAGGAGATGCTTTCTGAGAGGGAAAAGACTGTAGTCACCGCTGTGACTGTGGTAGCCTGGCACTGGAGGAGTTAAACCAGCAGCACCTCTGAGGGGCTGGAATCCACAAAGGTGTGCAAATGGCAGCCAGCCCTCAAAAGTGCTGAGTTTGCCCAGGGACTTGCTAAATTCCTGCCTCTCCCCATTCAGTTGACATCTCCATCCCCACCAGCTTGCTGGCTGCCTTCCCTTCCCAGCAGAGCTGGGAGAGAGAAATGAAAACACAGATGACTATGAGGGAGAAAACGCTCTGAAAAGCTGGTTTGTGGCATGGGAGGGTTTGCCATGTCACGGGCACTTCTTGGCTTCAGCCCTACAAACAGCTCCCACCGAGGTAGGCAGCAGCCTGCGAGGAGGAGGGTGGAAAAGTACCAGGGAGTGCTTGCTCCCAGCCCTCCTCCTCCCGCGGGGGCCCTGCAGACACCCTGCACACACACACCCCTGCTGTGGTATTCAACACTGGGCTCTGGGGACCATGGTGCTTTCAGAGGGCATGGGCCTCGAGGGGTCACAGAGCCCTGCAGTGGGAGCAGGGAGAGCTGATAGGGAATACATGACCTGGTCCTTGCAAAGCTGCATTAGCAGCTTTTGGCCCTATTCCCACAGCTGATCCAGTACATCACAAGGACAATGGAGGGGGTCACTTGGACAGTCTCAGGATTTCCAAGCCTGTCTGCAGGCAAAGGTGTTAAATCTTTAGACAGCTCTTACCAAACTCCAAGCCCAAGAAGCAGTAGATGCCCCAGAGAGGACAGACAGCCTGATCTGAGAGCTGGATGGATATTTAGCAGTCACTGTTTAAAAACGGGACATGAGCAATTCATAATGAAGCAGTGTCACCAGCTGGCATCTGAAAAGCATTTCCTCTCCGTCAACAAGCAGGAGAGAAACTGGAGGGAATTGTGTGAGTCCAAATTTCATTTGCCTTTATTTATAAAATTATTTCCCAGCTCAGCAGCTGAGCAGCCTCAGAATCAGTTTTGGGATCAGGGTTCGGATCAGGATGTCCCCTGATCCAACAGCAGCAAGTACCTTAAGCCCTGTTTGTGGTGTGGTGCAAAAGCTTGCCAAGACAGCACCTGTGTATGAATATTGGCAGTGGAGTGATTTTCTTAAGCTGATGCTATGTAGGAGATAAGGAAATTCAAATCTCATGTTTGTGGGCTTCATGCAGCCATGCAGAGAAAGAGAAACAGCTTTTCTCTACCTCTGAATCTGATTTGCCCATTATCTCCCAGCTCCTGTCCTCCAGCCTGGGGAATAATTGGGAATACAGATCTCTTTATAATTCTCCTCCATAAGCCCATGAGTCAGAGCTGCTGCCTTCATTTGCAGGTAATCACACTAGTGAATGCAGCCACGCCAGTTTCTTGCCTTTTAGCATCCTTAGAGGGGGTCTTTGAAGTTTTAATGCTTTGGATCTGAATTAGCTCTTTCAGCTCATTATTTACGGCCGTTTCTCCCAGTCTGAAATGGGTCCCACAAACTCTCTGGTCAGCTGGATGAGAGATGTCCTAAAGATGACTTTATGATGCTTGTATCCATAATCCCTTGTATCATCTAATTCCAAGGGAGTTTCTGGAGTTTCTCTACTCAAAACAGCATCATCAAGAACATTTAGCTTCACGATTTTTCTTTCGCTTAATGTCACAAATACCCCTTCCATGCCTCTGCAGCTATCAAGGAGTCCTGGAGCCTGTGCAAATCACCCTTCTCTGTCACAGAAACACACTGTGCAAAGCGTGTCGCCTCTGTCTGGGCAAGGGGAGGGGAAAGGTAACATGCTGCATTGCTGCACAAGTGATAAATCAAACTTTTTCCTGCTCAGCTTCACTGGGCAGCAGGTAGTCAGTTCTGAATTCATCCCTCAGTTTACATTCCTCCTGTGGCTCTGCTCTTCAAAGTTATTACCATCACATATCTGTGCTGGGGCAGAGCTGTCACCCCTCTTTTGTAACAGGAAATCCAGTTACTGAGAGGATAAGACTCACCAGACACAACTGTCCACTCAGAAGCAATGCAGGGAACTGAACTGGTCAGCACTGCACGACACAGATCATCCTTCCTCCCACCTGGGTGTAGGTAACGCATGGAGGGAGCAGCACTGCAATTTATAACTGCCCCTAAGTACAAAACAATTAAAGCAACTTGCAATTCAACACATACCAGTCCTTAGAGTCATTTATGAGTGAGTGGGCATTTGCTGTCAGTCAGGTTCCTGGTGTTGGATAGCAGGAAAAATTGCTTCACCAAAAGGACTATCAAGTGTTGGAACAGGTTGCCCAGGAAGGTGGTTAAGTCACCATCCCTGGGGGTATTTAAAGCTATGTAGTTGGGGCACGAAGGGACATGGCTTAGTGGTGGACTTAGCATTGCTGGGTTAATGGTTGGATCTCACCATCTTAGAGGTCTTTCCAACCTTAATGATTCTGTGATTCTATGATCTCCCAATGCCATCAGTGATCCTGCTCTTGTCTCTGAAGATCCTGGTGTGGGAACATGAGAGGGGAGGGAATTGGAGAGTAGCACTCCTTACACCTCCAAGCACCTCCTGCTAGTGCAGGAGAAGCAGTGATGTCTCCATGAGATGCCATGGGTGGCTGCAGCCTGATTTCTGCACTGCCCAAGTGCAAGGCGGCTCTCAGACCCCACAAATCACCATTTAACCCCAGATAACAGTTTAGCTCCCTCTGAATTCCATTAAAGGATTGAACAGCATGTGCCTGTTGAGTTCTACAGGGAAAAATACAAAAGCAGCAAGCAAAGGAGCCTGTTGATTTAGGAAGGGTGACAGGTAGAAAACAGCTGTCCAGCTAAGCTGAGTAGCATGCAGCAAAGTGCAGGGCCCACTCTGAGCCTTGCTAGACAAGAGCACTCTGTGCACAGAGAGCTGCAGGACTTCCAGTTCTTCCAGAAGTCCAGGTCTTCACTTGCTGTTCCCTGCCAGATGCCTGTGGTCACCAGCTCCAGGGCACTGGCAGCCAGGACAAGATGACCAGAGCTGCCTCTTCTCTGCTCAAATCACAGAGTTATGCAAATTGCTCACTGGCGTAACAAACTGCTTTAAATTAAACATAGCTGTCTTTTTTTTTTTTCGCCACCTGAAGGTTGCAATGCTATCTGTGCTACCACTATGACCAAGAGGGTATGTTAAATTCTTGTCTTCTTGCCCAGGGCATGAAAGAAAATCATGGCCAACAGGCAGAGCTAATCCAGTTTGTACTCTAAGCCTACACAGTCCTCAGTGTTTTTGTTTTATCACCCAGAAACCCATCTCCATGCACTTTCATGCTGTTTTTCTGGTGAATGTTAACCTTCTCCCAAAAGACTTCATCCTGCCACCACTGGCAGGAGCCCTGAGTTTATGTCCATTGGTACCTTCAAACTCTAAGCATGAGTGTTGTGTTAGGGCCACTTCTTGCATTCCCATAATATTTCTCCTTCTCTCCCCACACAGGTACTCTTTAAGTGCTCTAAAACCCCTGTAGATTTCTGTTTAAGAGCTTTGGAAACTTTGGCCATTTTCACACCAGAGCCCTACTGCTTTAAGTTCTGTTCATGACTTTTCTGAATTTGGGGAGTTTACCTCCTCTCCAGCCAGGACACCCCATGATACCTACTATAACAGACTCAGTGATGTGTTTAGGAAGATTCACAGGTGAGTTGCTGGAACAAATGCCTAGCAGCTGGAGCAGGGTCTGGAGAAAACACCATCCTCCATCAAATCCCTCTCTACAGCTGATTAGAGCTCAGCAGGCTTTTCTGTTGAGACACTAATGCAATCCTTGGTATCAAAGAGGGACTTTTCAATAGTCTGAAGTGGATTGTTTAGTGAACTAAGCACTGGACTGGGAACAAAACTACTTTTCAGCCCCAAGGCTGTCTGCAGCTTTGGTCCCATCCTTTAAAGCCATTGAGTCAGTTTTTCATGAGTTTCTGTGAAGAGGCTGCTCTGAGGCCATGTGTGCACTGCCAGCAGCACAGCCAAGCACAGTTACCCCAGGTAGCTTTAAATGAGTTACCACGAGGGCTGGAAGGAGCCCAGCCCCAGGTGCCCGCCTTTCAGTGCTGTGGGCTCAGCCCTCTCCCCCCAGTAAGGAGCCAGAATCCAGGCTCCCCCCAGGGAGCTGGGAGGCTCCCAGTGCACCAGTGTCACCAGGAGAGACATTCCACCACACCACTCAGCCCACAGTTCACCTTACTGCAGTCCTGGGGGGTTAATGGTCAGGGCCACCTAAATTAAGGGCCGCCTTAATTTAATGTGTGAGTGCAGTAATACAGACCTGCCCAAACTCTGCTGCCTGCTGCACCTCCAGCCCTTCATCCCAGACATACACCTGGCCAGGCAGGTGCTTCTCCAGCCAACCCAGCGAGAGGAAATGCATCTCTGATCAAATCCTAAAATTTATTTTTCTCTTACTCTTGCTTTCTCTCTGCTGGTGTCTTTTGGTCCCACTGGGTGCTGGAGCTTGTGTAGAGGTGTCTAATCTGAGAAGAGAAATATTAAGGCAGCCACAGGCCCTGCAGTCAGAATCTGTGAGTCTCCAACAGGAGCAGGCTGGCAACTTCTCAGAAAACAGGGCTAGCAATCACCCCAGGACAGAAAATTATGTCTGAGTGTGTTTGAGGTCAGTCTACTCTGAGCTTTTCAAGCGTCCTATTGAGGCTTCAGCTCTTATTAACCAGTTCCCTCACTCCCCTGCAGCTCATGGCCATGCCTAGAAAGGAAACCTCTTTCTCCATCTTTACACACTGAATTTCCTGAGTACAAGCTCCCTGCAGCGCAGATTAAGGCCTCATGGAGAGGTTGGATCCAGGGTAGGGGAGGCAAATACATATATATATATATATCTATATATATATCAGACCAGTCCCTTCTTCATCCAGCCTCATAAATCTCATGTAATTTCTTTTGAAGTACTGAAAAGTGACCATTTTTTCCCAATCAACCCAAATTCTCTCATCTGGATTTTGATCCTGGATTTCTGATTTTGATCTTGAGGCAGAAGTTTCCCATCAGCTCTCTCCAGGCTTGCTGCTTTGGTGGGCCTTAAAATAATTGAACTGTTGTTTCATATTATATATTTGTATGCATTTGCCAAATGTTTTTCAAATGAGATTCCTGCTCAAAGTTGGGTTTCAGAAGGGGTCCTTGAGTCACTCCTTGTGACACAGAAGGAAGGCAGTTTTCCTCCTGTGCTCAAGCTGCCTTTAAGGTTAAAGTGATGCAGGCAAGATAAAATTAAGGTGTCTTTGTTACAAGACTGTCAGAGAGGACAAAAGTGAGAGAGTTTGGCAGGGCCAGCAGCAGGGAGGAGATGTTCTCAGCATGCACTTGAATAAATGGCAGGGAGTGTGCTGGACTCGGAGTGGTTATGGATTACCAGCCTTGAGCTGGGGCAGCAATCATGCACCTGGTCCAGGTATTCATGGAGGCAGGGAAGGCCTGAGAGCCATACTGTGGTTTGTGGGGTCTCTGGGAAGGACCCCCGGGGTGTGGAGCAGCCCTGATCCCAGGCAGTGGGAAGGGAGGATGCTTTGGGGCACTTGGTTTCCAGCTCTCCCTTTCCCACCACTCATGGTGCCCTATTTTGCTCTGGTGCCCGCTCTCTTCTGCGTGTGGTGTGCCACACTCTGCATGGCTGTGGCAAAAGGGCTGCACCACTGGCTTTCCTGAATCAGAGACACACCAGCTTATTTGCCCACGTCAGCAGAGAAAGAATTAATGTCACAAACCAACCTCAGCACTAACAGACACGGAAAATTGGCAAGGAAGAGAGTGCCATAATTGCAGCGGCTGTGGCAGCATGGAACAGTGCTGCTCTGAGACACACATCAAAGGAAAATCCCTGCCGACCTGGCTGGCTCTGCCATCAGCCCTGCTTCCCTCCTCCATCTTTTGTCTCCTGCCCTGAGGCTGCCATAAGCCAGCCTTTCACCTCTGCATCCAGTCTGAGGTGTAAACAGTGCAGCTTTAAATAAGGGAAGCGTGGCAGTGAAGAGACAGACGCTGCCTGAGCATCTCCAGGGCTCCCAGGGATGGAGGCTGTCCTTCCTTGCACACCAACCACCTCCCCACAACCTCAGCAGTGTTAAACAGAGAATCCTCTTTGAGCACAACTGGAGCGGGGCTTTTCCAGGGCTGCCATGAGTCAGGGACAAAGATGAGAGTCACACACAGGGCAAATGGAAAAATCCAACCAGCACACCTTGCTGGTGGCTAACACAGGGTTATTCTTGGCCACCTTCACCCTGTGCCAAGGAAGAGTGCTGTAAACACTGTCTCAGGGCCTGCCCTGCCTCCTGGTACTTTTTCCCAATTAATCAGCATCCTGAGTTACAGGCAACAGCTTAGTAATGGGAATAAACACTCATTTGCTTAATCATTTTCCCGGTGCCCAGTTCCTCTTGGCCAGCAAGGGTTTGGTGCATGCCATGTTCCTCAGGTCCATTCTCAGCCCCAGCAGCACCAGTGACCTGTGACAGGTGGGTTCCCTGGGGAGATCCTCCTGCCTAAGCCCGAGTACCTTTCCAGTCCCTGCACTAACCAGCAGGCACTGCCCCTCCCTAAAGGCTAATAGCAACCACCACAAACAGGCTTCACTCCTCTCCTAAGCAGAGCAGGAAATAAACAGCCTCAGTGTATTTGTGCCTTCTGCTGTAAAGCTGGCACGTGGGAAAACAGAGGGAACATGAGCTGGGAGTCAGGGATGTGCACAAGAAAATGACCTTGTAGATCGGAGAGAAGTCAGAAGCTTCAGGAGGGCCTAAGAGATATTCTAGCAGGGAATATTGTGCTGGGAAAGGTATAAAGCCCAAAAGGAAGATAGATGAGCTCCCAAGAAAAAGGGATAGCACAACTTGAATGTAGTATAGAGTGGCTTTTTGCACTGCTTTTCTTCCACAGCCCTCCCTGCTCAGCACCCCTAAGTGTGTGTCCTACTCCAAGCTCCACCTCACAGCCAGAGAACACTCGGTGGCAGCTGAGGTGACAAACTGAGCTGCTGTTGAATTACTGGATTATCCAGGTGCTGCCAGCCCTCTTGTGGAATAGTTAAATATACTGATGTCCCTGTCAAGGATAAGGAGCCCAGGTTGTGTCACTTTGCCCCTCCAAGTCAGTGGCATTGCTGTGAATACAAGCCAGGAGCCCATGCCCTTCCCTCTGCCAGCCACCAGGCACTGCTCCTCCCTGCTGTCTAACAGCAACCACCACAAATGTGCCTCACTCCTCTCCTAAGCACAGCAGGAAATAAATGGCCACAGTATATTCATGCCTTCTGTAGAGCTGCTGTTCAGTCCTGGCGTTGCCCTCAGGTAACCTGGGGAAGAGTGGCTCTTGTATGACACCCAAGACATTGCTGGCCAGAGTGATGTAAGCTGTAAAAACCAAACAAGCAGAAACAATAAGGAAGACAAACCAGCCAGCAGCAAGCACATTATTTTCATAGGAAACAGCAGGATTTGTGAGCAGGAGAGTCTAAATGCTGCTTCCTCTGCCTGGGAACAACTGTACCAGGGCATTGTAGGTTGATTTGCAGGCAGCTAAATAAGTGTGAGGCAGAGATTTTTAACATGGCCTTGGGCAGGGCTGTGCACTTCAAATCTTTGCTTTTAAATAACAGTACTTCTGTGTTTCTAAAGTTAAAGTGACACCTCAGCGTGGGTGGAGAGCTCAGAGAATTCAACAGTAGGTGCCATGAAATAAAATACCAGTGTGGGTCTCATGGATACACCAGTCCTCTACTCCTGTATCAGCGTGCCTCGAACTAGAGCAAAAGAGAAAATAAAGTTCTTCACTTCCAGGCATCTCACTGAGCCCCAGGATCAAAAAATGCCACCTGAATAAGATCATACGTCACTCACATAGCTCTCTTTTTGGACATAAGCAAGGTCCACCAGGAAACACAGAACTCCAGGGAATGCAAAGCCCCCAGTGATTGGTTTCATGGAAACACCCAGGGGGAGAGAGGCCTGTGGTGGGCTTTTCATTAGAGTATGGACAAGGCTGAGCAGCTTGGATTTGTCTTGGAAGTTTTTACATTAGAAGAGCTCCTGTTTTCTCTGGAATGGTTTCAGCAGATGGAAGAAGCAGGCAAGAGCTCTTCTATTATGTTGGAGAGGTCTTCAAGATAGAAGGACTGGCAGGTTTTATACACTGACACGGGGGAAAACTGAAATTGGGTGGCTTTAGCTGAAGGAGGTACCAAGGATTTTGATACTGAGCTGTAAGCTGGGCTCTTGGTCCTTGTTCTCCTCCATCCATGGGAGTGGAGTCTCCCCAAGAGCTGGCCACCCAGGCTGGCAGCCTGCAGCCCTGACGGGGGCTGGGAGAGGGAAGCAGGAGCATCCTGGCCTGCAGTAGCTTAGTTTAATCCCAGCCCTTGATGCACATGCTGCCCTCCTGAACAGTTTCTTTCTTGCAGCTTGAACACTCCACATTGTCCTTCCCCACCGTTTTGCAGGCAAGGTCCTTCTCCTGGCTGCTAGTGTTAACACAGGTTTCCCTTGTTCTGTCCCTTGAAATTTCCAGTAAAGCGCCTTTAATACAATCTCTCTGTGGCTGTGCTAATTATGTGTGAAATATTTTTTTTCCCCCATAAACCAAAGAAAACAAATCAACACAGTAAGATCCTTTCTCTCAGGATCTTTGGCAGGTCTCACAGTCGTCAAAAAAGTTACCAAAGGTCCACACAGTCTCTGCTGTCTTTTCAAAACAGCTACTTTTGGGTTCCTGTAAAAGGACCCAACAAAGGAAAGGGTAAAGCAAATCACAAAGCCCTGAAGGACTATTTCCCACCTGAGTAGTCCCAAGCCAAAGGACAGGCTGTCTGCTGAATGTTTGTGCTACGTGTGGGGGCTGAAGAAAGCAGGGAAAGGGGTAGGGTAGCACATCCCCACATCCCTCACTCCTCAGTGTGGGGATTTCCTTGGTCTGCTAACTCTGCTTCCACCTTTGCAGCCTCAGTTGCTGCTCAGTTCCACTTCCCCCATGCAGTGGATCTGAATTTTCCTTGCCACTCAGGACATATATCCTGCCTTTTCTAACAGTGCTTGGGAAAAGAGGGGACAGAAGGTGAAGCACAAGACCCACAGGATGAAGCATGGATGCCACTCCTTCCGTGCAAGAAAATAGTCTTCTATCTTTTCTTTTTTTCCAAAACCAATATCCCCATATTTAGGGAACGAGGGCAGGAGGGATAAAAAGGAGGGAGGGAGG
>VWYI01022572.1:0-110148 GCA_013399455.1 Anthoscopus minutus | reverse complement strand
GAAGGCAGGCAGGAAGGAAGGCAGGAAGGAAGGCAGGAAGGAAGGCAGGGAGGAAGGCAGGGAGGAAGGCAGGGAGGAAGGAAGGAAGGAAGGAAGGAAGGAAGGAAGGAAGGAAGGAAGGAAGGAAGGAAGGAGCTGGTTGTGAGGCTGTGACTATGCCAGGTCTGAAGGCTCACGTGAAGAGTCCTGGCATTACATCATGTTTGGGCTCCCAGCCCATTCCCTCTGAGGTGGCAGGTCCCCTCCTGGGGACAGGGACGTTACCCTTGCAGCCTGACATCAGCATCATTACATCAATTCTCACCTTCTTGCCCACTCTCAGGTGTCCCAGGGCTGTGAGAGTCAAATCACTGTGGTTTTGACACACTTTTGACACAGTAACTGTGCTGGGGCAGCATCATTGCTGAGCAGATATCAAGGCTCTTGCCCCTAGGCCCTCAGACAACTCTACTGCAGTATCAAAGTATCACTCTTGCATATTGCTGAAACTCTACAGCATCAGAGCAATGCTTACTTTCTGCTTCTCTGAAGAACAGGATAAATCTCACCCTCAGAGGGGCAGATTAGGGCTGTGAGTAGAGCCATCTCTCTGCCTCCCCCAGCCCCACAATGTAGGATTGGCCAGAGGCTTCTGCAGAAGTGTGGGGTGTCCCAGTCTGAGCCCCAGCATCTGCCCCAGCCCTGTGCACAGAGGCTTGTTTCTGGGAATGCTGCATCTGGCAGAGCCCTACCTACTTCACAAATATTGACACTGGGATCATAACAGCCCAGTGAGGAATAACATTTCCAGAGAGCCCTTGATCTGCAGAGCTGCACTGATGAAGATGTAGGAATTTGGATTTTAGTCCTTTGCTTTCCTCTCAACTGTAGCAACTCCTCAGGTGGACCTGTCCATCTCTGACCCAGATTCAGGCATCAGGAACCTCTGGAGAGAGGCACAGAAATGCCTCCTTGGAGCTGCAGCCTCTTTGCAGACCAGTGGGGGATGTTTCCCAAAAATGTACAGATGCCAGGAGGCAGCAGTTGTCAAAGAGAGACCTGTTTAGAGCTCCAAGCACAGTCCCAGCTGGGTTTTTAAGAAAGCAGCAGCAGTCAGTAAAGTAGAAGTGTACAGATTGCTGGGAAGGTGCTCTGAGGACTTTTCCCCTGCAGCCTTACTTGGTCCAGGATTTGGCAGTGAGTGCAGATCTAATCCCAGCACGGACGCAGAACCCTGGGGCAGTTCAAAATGTTCTCTCCTAACACAAGCACAAGCCAAAGCAAGTTTTTCTGACCAGCCACACCACATGTGCCTCAATCCAGGCTCGAAGCTCTGTTGCTCATCTTTTCCACTTAGGAACTCAGCAGAAGGAAGAAAGAGACATCAGCCAGAGGGAAGGGCCCAGCAGCACTGAGCTAAGGAAAAGGAGGAGGCTATCTGGAGGTGAGTTTAATAATGGAGACCCATATGAGCATCTCCCTAACTCTGGATGCTTCTCTGAGAACCCCAGTGCTGAGGAAAGGTCCAACCATGGTCTTGTTAATGAAAGGTTTATCTACCCCCCTGAGTACTCAGAGCTAAAAGGTGAGGCAGGTTATATATTCCACTGGCAGAAAAAGTAGAGGTGTGCTATTAGGAGTAACCCTGAGGATATTTCTGGGCCTTCTGACCTAAAACTCCACCTACCCAACCTACAAACCAGAAAGAGAAATGTCCTCTGTTCTGCAGAAAAAGAAAAAAAAAAGGACACATTTGTTGAAGACTGGAAAGCAAAGAGTGAAATTATGGAACCAGAGGATGAGATTTCATAGTTACACTGAAAAAGAAAGACTAATAACAAATGCAAGAGATGTGGAAGGAGCAAGCTACCTACTCACTGCCAGCCCTGAGGTTGGATAATTTATCGAGGTTTCCATGTGTCATGCCTCAAGAAGCCCCCTACACTCCTTTCCATTTGTACAGATTTGCAGCTGGGGTTTGGCAGCTCCAGCAGTCACAGATAGCAACATCCAGCACTGATCTTACATCCACATCTGTTATATGTGGGGCTGTGTAATTACTGTCCAGCTGAGTGAAGCTTTTAGTAGGGTTTTGGTTTTGAGATTGACTTTTTTACAACATTTTCTTGTTTACCAGAATGAAACCTCTTTCACTTGCAAATTAAGAAGTGAGATATAAATGGGAAAGGGAAAATTAATATTCTGGGCAGGACTGAGAGGGTTAAGAGGCTCAAGGAGATTCTTGTGTTAATAGGATGACAGAATAGGCCAAGAGATGAGTATACACCTCTTGCTGAGGACTGAAATCCAGTTAACTACTGTAAGAAAAGCCCACTGCCTGCTGTGAATGTTCTTGGACAGTCTGCTTAAAAAATGACCTCTGGGCTGTTGCATGCCAGCTGAGCCAAGTTTCCCTGTGATCCCTTTATTCCTCAGCTGAAATTGCTCAGCCTGGAGGATTCCTGGAAAGCTCTTTGCACCAAGTGCCTTGGCCTAGTCCTCTGCAAAGGCTTTAAATTACCAGCACAGTGGGCATGGCCTTCAGGGTGGGAAGTACAGAAGGTGTTTCTTCCAGCTTTCAGGAGAAAGCCTTTACCCCCCCAGAAATAAGTGCCTCTGGGTGGGGAGCACCTCAGTCACCCCTCAGCACTGAGGTGCATGGGTTCATCCCTCCTGTTTTCCAGCAAAGCATGTCCAGAGGACAAGCCATACCCAGAGCTGTGGAGTGTCCATTTCCATGGGACAAGTGTTTCTGTTGAGCTTTCTTGTCACCATCAATAAATCAGTTCAATATTTCCTTATGAAGGGGCATTGCTGTGCTCAGGTCATTGCTGTGCTCTCCAGTGACCTCTGTCACCTCCAAAGCACCTGGCACATCCCACCAAGCCCAGAGAAGCTTTTTGAAGAAGGCAGATGGAGCTACACCTGATACCAGAGCCTATTTGCTTCCTGCTCTTTGCACTTCTGCATCCTCTCCCTGCCTCTTCCTCTTCCTGACCTCAGACAAGCAAACACTTTCCACTGGAACAAAACAAATGCCATAAAAAACCTTGTCCCACAAAAAGAGCAAGCAGGAGAAACTCTCTGCAGAATTCCCCTGAGCAGCAAATTTCACCAGGGGTCAGGGAGACCTCCAGGCTTCCCTGCTGCCACAGGCAGAGGTGTCCAGCCCCTCTTGGGAGCCCAGCAGGGAGCTGGGAGTGCTCAGTGTACGTCAGATCTTGCCAGAGCAAGAGGGTGCGAGACCGTAAATACCCGGCCCAGCAAACCTGCCGGGCTTGACGTAACCCCTCCGCCAGCTTCCAAGGTCAACAGCGACCTGTTTGTACTGTGCAGGGTGAGAGGAGGCATTCTGGGAGAAAAGCAAACAGAGGAGATGTCCCATGCCTGTACAAAAGGGGCTGTATTCCCGTGTTGCTCTGTCCCAAGTTGGGAGGAACATAAAATTAGCACTGTTTTCATTTATTCATTGTACAAACATTCTGCATGGTGCCCACCCCCACGTTTCCTTGCTGAGCCTGCAAGTCTCCATCAGGGAGGCTGGGAGGGGGGCGAAGTTAGGTTCAGTCCAAGCAGCTGATTAACAAGGTGAGGTGAGGGCATGGATGTGCAAAAGGGGAGAAAAGGAGAAAGGGACAGCCATGAGTTGTGTGTGAGGGCAGGGAGCTGTGCACAACATCGCCCTGGCCAAGGGAGCAATCCACACTCTGCCTCCTGTACAAAAGCTGTTTCCCTGTCACCCAGGGATGGCCAAGAAGGCTGGACATGTGTCACACACTGTGAGCATGGAGCTGGGCAGCGGGAGGGACAGCAAGTCCCTTGTGCACCATGTGCACTGTGAAGTCATTTCTCATANGACATGTGTCACACACTGTGAGCATGGAGCATGGTGCACTGTGAAGTCATTTCTCATCCAATTAAGAGCCCTGTGCCACCCCGAGCTGCAGCCTCACCATTGCCCTCTCCCCTCACCGAGGAGATGACAGCCCTCCCCTGCACCTCAAAGCACAAGAACAAGTGTGGGGAGCCCTCCAGAAGTGCAGAGGGATGAGCAGCCCCAGGACCCTGGCCATTGCCCCTGTGTGCCCAGCCCCAGCCCAAATGCTGTTGTGAGCCCTGGCACCACATATTTTAAGCTGGTGGTGCCCATCACCCCCAGAGCTTCCCTTTGGCCATCCAAGGATGAAGATGAAATGCTGGGCAGCCAGGATAAGCATAAGAGACCTCATCTTGGTGATCTGGTGTTGTCCACTTCCAAATCTTTGACCAGAGCTGTCCATCCCCACTCCCTTCGTACAGACCTGTTGCGCAATCGGAAAGACACCAAGGGGACGAGAGAAGTAAAAAGAAGAAAATATTTATTTTTTTTAAAAATGCACTGCCAAACAAACCTCAGTCTGTGTGCACCATCCCACCCTGCAGCCCCGGGATTCTATTTTTGTCAGGGGATGAACAAGCCACAATATTGGGGTGGGGGCGAGCCCTGCTGTTTACATCTGCCAGTGCTGGGCTGGGCTGTGAGCAGAAGGCAGCTCATTCAGCAGCAGCCCGAGCCTCCTGGCCACTGCAGGTTCAATAGGTACTTTGTCCAGCACAGCAGGTTCAGGAAGGGCAACATTTCCAATCTGGGATGCAAACAGGGCTGGGAGAAGTTGTGTGTGTATGTGTGCATGGGGCTGGCTTTTTAAATATGGGGTAAGCTTTCCACCTGCACCGACAAGGCTGATATTCACACTGGAATAAAGAGACACAGGTGCTCTTTTTGGTGGGGAGGTTCCTCTGTGTCCTTTTTACCCCTAGATGTTGACTCATTTCTTTTCAGTCCCCTTCCATGCTTCCAGGATAAAATTCAAGTAGGCAAAGCCTCTCCTGGGAGGTTTTAGGCCCCCTCCTAATTTTTAGCTAGAGGTGTGTCAGTAGTGTCCCTTTTCATCCCTCCAGTGGGACTCCAAAGCAAAACCATACAATGATCCCCTCATGGACTCAGTGACAAAGACTGTGACATGGACATTTCTATATTACACCATGCTTTCCCCACCATGGGATCTTGGCTTGGAGAAATGCAGAACCCAAATGTGAGGGTCAAAGCTGCCATTTTGAGGTGGCAGCTTCACCCTTACAGAGCATCAGTGCCCAGAGAAACAGTTTAGCAGAGCAGCAAACACACTCCCAAACTGCTGCAGCAGATAAGGACTTTGCTGGCTTTGAAAGAGGGAAGAGGGCTGGGAATGGAGATGTTCTGGCTCTAACATTGGTTTCACCCAGAGCCTTGACCAAGGCACTTTGTTTCTGTGTGCCTCGGTTCAGTGTGGTGTCAGAGCTTCGGTAGCGCCGCAGGGCAGGGAGAGCTCAAATATCGATCACTGAGGGAAATTGTGGCGGCTGATCAAGAAGTGTCTGTTGCAATGTCTGACAACTGATTGTAAAAACATGAACAATACTTTTGGGACACAAGCCCAAAGGTCCTGGATTGACCCTAATCTTTAGAACCTGAGGAGTGTTCATAGACTGAAATTGTGCGCAGACTGAAATTGTGCACCCCACTTTACCTGTGCGCACAGCAGCTGGGATCCCACAACCCCTTCTCATGTCCACAGTTGTTTTTTTCAAAATGCAAAATTAGCTTTTAATAGAACCCAATAATTCCAGAAATTATAACTGGTTTAGGGATGCAATACCCTCCTTTTAATTCTGAGAGTAAGACAAGCTGAGAGCTGTGAGATGACAGCTCTGGTACTTGTAGGGAAGGAGCAGTAGTTCACGACCATGAGTAGTTTGATTAGCACAATTTTTAAAAGCAGTTTGAAAGGTATAGTCTTTATTCTACCATTTTTCTACTTATTTTTTCTTTCCTTCTCTCTCTTGGTTGAAAACCCACCTAAGCCCACCTTTCACTGTTTTTTAAAAACTGAGACTGTCGCCTTAACTGACACAACCTTCTTCTGTCTGGTGTTTTTCCCTCTTCTGGCCGTTTTCATTCAGTGACTGCTTCCACTATATAAATTTTCGATATTCAATAGTTTTCACAGAAAGGCTATTATCTACTTTTCCTTGGCCCCAGGGTTTGTTCTCTGCTCAAATATTCATGCTCCCAGAAGGCTAAACTTGACTGGGAATAGACATAAGCCTCCTTTTAACTTTATAATGACATGTAAAAATCTTACCTAACAGCAAGGACTTTTGCAATGTGTTACCTGTATTTCAAAGAGCCATGAACTCTGCTTTCCTTCTTTAAACAAAAAACAAAAGTCACCTATGCGGCTTTTTTTTGACCTGGCCACTCCTCAGCTTAGAGAACAAACAAACACAAGAGCAGTTTATGAATCAGAATTTCTCTGAAAATATTTAGCTGTTTTTCCAATCCTTCCTGATGCAGACAAAAAATCTGGGACAGCCAGCAGGTACTGAGCAGTTTCTATCCTTCTCCTGAAGCTACTAAGAAACCACTATGTGTGGAGCATCACATTTTCCTAACTGGTCAGCTCTGAAGTGGAATTTTCTCTGTTCCCTGGCTTAAGCTCACCAAAGGTTCAAATGAGGTTTTCTTTGCCAAACCATGGCAGCAGCAGAGGGTACAGAGGGCTCAGTTCTTCCACAGCAAAACAACTAAACATGTACATTTCCCAAAAGATCTTTATGTTACGGGGAGAAAGGGCTGTGGTCAGGCATGAGCTGTTTCGGAGTGTCTCACGTACGTGAGTCTGAGCAAAATCAGCCAGGTCACATTTTATAGATCCTGTCTATGTGTCTTTTACACCCAGCTGGAAATACCAAGCCCTGCCTTGAGCATGAGCTGTCCTGTCCCATCTGCAGTGTGTTTTGCCTGTCCCTTTTCATTGCCATGGCTACACCGTGCTGCCCATGAGGAAACACCCCAGCCAGTGACAGGGGAGAGGCAGGTAATGATGCAGCACAGCCCTGTCTGTGCCAGCCCACCCAGCACCTGCAGGTGGTGGCAGCCCTTGGATGGATCCAATGCCCTTTGATAGGTGGGAAAGGCACTGGTTTATCTCAGCAGATGAAGAATTTAATTTGGCATGAACAGACAGCACTTGTATAGACTGACAGGCTTTTGAGGTGGGGGAAACAACCACAAATGCAGGCTGGGCAGAGAACAGATTGGGAGTTTACTCTCACTGAGGAGCAGGATGTGGTGCTGGTGGATAAGAAGCTCAGTATGACCCAACAATATGCACTTGCAGCCCTGTAAGCCATGCATGTCCTGGGCTGCATCAAAAGCCATGTTTCAGGTGGCAAAGACACTGTCCTTTCCAAAGCTTTCCCTCACTGCTTTTTGGACTTTTAACATATGGGCACCTGGAAAGTTTAGAAATTGGTATCTAGTGCTGCACTAATAGGGGAAAAAAAAAAAAGATGTGGGGGGATAATCCAAAGGGAAATTCACAACCAAAATTTGGTATTGAATCTCTGAGATGGAATTAGGTACTTGCAGGAAGAAGTGAGGCTCCATGCTGTGTGGTCTGGGAGCATTACCTGTCAGGATGATGGATGCACAGCTGGTGGTTATGAGCCTCAGGTTAAAAAGTGAGGCCTTCAAAGAAGCAAGTTTTGAAGGGAGGCATGGGACCAAAATAATTTATGGACAGAGGAGAAACTATTATATCACAAATCAGACAGAATAGCAGGATCTTGGGAAAGTAGCAGGAAGTGCAGATATTAAAGATCATATTAGAAGAGAAATGGAAGGAGAGGTACAGAGGGCAGCCGTGTGGTTTTAGTACAAGGAGGGCACAGGGGTCCTGCCTGCGCTCAGTTTCACACTTTACCTTTACTTTAGGCTGGTTGTGCTCTCTTTCATGTTAGAAACAACAGATTTTTCAGACAAAAGTGCTTTTCTCAACTGTGAAGACCTCAGCAGTTTCTCACCTCTTCCCAGCTGTCATCTGGCCCCTTCATAAGCCAAGATGTAGGTCTGCAGTCACAGACCCATTTCTTCCTCCCCAGTCACAGCTTTTTATCTGTCTCAAAGGTACCAGCAATCCCACAGAAGAAAAAAACAAAAAAATATTTAATTACAGTCCTCTCAGCACTTTCTCACAACTTCCCTACTGCCAAAGATTCAGTTATGGAATCCTCCCAGTTTTGGGGTAGTCTCTTCAGGCTCCATCATTACTAGGTGTGTGTACAGGCTCTCAATTTCTCCCCAGTTCACCCCAAATAACCTTTAAGCAAACTGATTCCCAAACACCTCCTTTCTCTGCCTTTATATCACTTTTCAGTTGCTGATGCTCCAGGTGCTTCCCTTTTCCTAATGCAGAGCATCCCTTCCTTCCCACCATCACCTGCCTCCCTACCTCAGCAGCAAGTGGGGCCATGCAGAAGTTCCCTGAACTGTCCTGTTTGCTGCTGTCTTTGGGCTGCCCTGTGGATCTGCTCCTTTCTGCTCAGGCTGCAGTGATGTTGACTGCACTGCAAACACACATACTTTGCTCAGGTTCCTTAATTAGATTCATCTTATTTTAGTTTGCATAAACCACGTTCTCTTTTTATTACACAAACTATTTCTTCTCTCTCAACCACTTGTGGTGCCCCAGCCAGTTTGCTTCCAAACCAGAGGGCTAAATTTAATCCCCCCCTCCCCATTCAGCTTTCTCCATTTACAGTATTTTTTTCAGTAATGCTTTTTTCCCCTTTCTTTTCTTTCCTGGGTTGGGTGTTTGGTTTGGGTTGGTTTTTTTTTTTTCCTTCTTTCCAAGAGGCTGGGCTTCCTTTTTGGTCCATAAGCCCTCCTATTTCCCCCTGCCCCCTGGATGCCTGCCTACCTTTACTCTAAAATCCAGAGGAGGATCCAATACACTTAGAGTGCCAGCTCTTCAAGAGGTATCTAAGGAGGCTGACAGGAGTTTGATGGTCTCTTTTGCAGCCAGTGGCAGCTAATGTGATCTGAAACCCTCTCTCTCTTTTTTGCCATTCACACACAGTACTTACTCTTCAAGCTTGCTGCTGCTGCCACTGCTTGAAAGGACCTGAAATACCACATAGGGAATTTTGATTTTTTCTGGGGAACCGGGGAAGGAAAAAAAAAAAACAAACCCAAACCAAAAACGCAGGAAAACTCATCTGGAGATTGTGAAGAAGACATACAGTAACAGCAAGAAGTGGCAAGCTCTTTACTTCTTGAGCAGCGAAAAAGACCTCATTTCTCTGCCAGGTGTATGGGACTTAGATTCTGGAAGCACTGCACTGAACTAAAGGTAATGTATCGCACTTTTGTCTCTCTTTTCCTTAACTTTCCTAAGGGCTCTACAGAGGCAGGCTCTCAGTCAGTGGATTGGTTGTTTCCCTGCTGAGCAACCAGCAGAGAAATGTGAGATAAGTTGTAAAATTGATTGAGCTAGAGCTTTTCCCTCGTGCAAGCAGCGCTGCTGGGAAGGGGAGCCTGTGCCTGGGCTTCACCTCTGCATGATGGGTCCTCACCAGCTTCCCACACCTTATGGGGAGCAGACCTATAGCCAGGGGCAACAGCTGTGTGCCAGGTTTGTTGGTTGGCTTGGGGAATGGAGGGAAAGCAAGGATGGATTTAGAGATCCTACAGTCAGAACCACGGGGTGAGAGAGCAGAGACAGGGTTATCCCCATCCTCCCTCACCAAGAGAGCATCCAGCCCATCAGTGTTGGTCTGTGATGGCTTTCAGCTGCTGCTGCTGGAGCTCAGGTGATGTGTCTGACCCTTCCTGAGCTCTGGGGATGGAGGCTGCTGTCCTGCTGACCTGTGGCGAGTGTCCCAACCAGCGCAGGGGATTCATGTGGTCGTGGCTTTGCTCAGTGGCATTGCTCTGCCACAGGGCAGGCAAAGGGTGACCCCTGAGCTAGAGGGGTGCTGAGCTCTGGAGGGGCTGACAAATGCAGAAAGAGAATGAAAAGAACCAGGATGCCTGAGGGTTTGACAGCTCTCCCTTTACATGAGGATGTCAGGACTGGTGGCTGGCAGAGTCCTCTGGGCTGCTTCCAGTGAGCTGCTCTGAGTGTTCCTCAGGACCTGCCCGTTTTCCAAATCCATTCACAGATGAAGCATATTTTTAGCAATAGTTTTTAGGCAGCTGAGCTCTTCTGCAGAAGTAGAGCGAGCAAAAAAAAAAAAGGTTTTATTTGTCAGAATATCTATCAGAAATTACTTCTTTCCATTCATTTACTACTCTTTAAAACTTCTCATTTAAATCTTGTGCTCAGTAGAGCTCTGCACACAGAATAAAGAGTACATTTTAACCTTTCCCTTTTGAGTTGTTTGGCCAAAAAAACGTCAGTTTGTAAAGCTTTCCTTGGTTTCTAAAATAGCTTTGCCAGATGTGGAAAGGGGGAAATATCCCACAATGAAATAGTTGGGAGAGAGGAATTTCTTAGCGTTCCTCACTACTTTGGTTTTCATCTATAAGCTCCTGGTAAAGGATGTTGGCTGGGTAGAGGGGCCAGTGTCTTGGGGACTGAAATTTGTGGGATTTCAAATCCTGCAAAAGCACTTTTGGAAGCTGAACTATTTCTTTCTTTGCTTTGGTTGTTTGATGCTATATTTTTCTGCTGGCTTGAAGAGACTGTATCTTCCTGACAGGTCAAAGGGGACATTGCCCCTTTCTGAGATGTTTCAAGTTGTTGCCAGAGTGCAAAAAGGGAGGCATCACCTCCCACCATCACTGGATGGGACAGAGGCTGAACTCTTTCTGCAACCTGAGTGGTCTTTGGGGGGAAGGTCCATCTGTTCCACTTGAACTGCTGTTTAATGTTTCATATAATCACCTCTGTGTACAGTAGCCAGGTTTGACAGCAGCACGGGGCCTGGGGGATGAATGGGCAAAGAGAGCAGACAGGATAGGAAACTGAGGGTGTGAAAGAGGTGGAGGGGAAAACTTACTAAGGAAAAGAGGACACTGAACAAAATTCAGCAGACTTAGATTCCATCAGAGCAAACAGCAGCTCATCACTGTAAAACACTCCCAGTAAGTGAGGAACATTAAGGGGTTTAAAGGAGAAGAGAATGGATGGTATCACTTAGAAACAAATAAATGTACATGAAAGAATAGAGCCACATTGTTGTACAGTGCTCTGGTCTCACCCAGGAATGCACATAATGATTAGGAACCCTACAACTCCAAAATCCACTCCATTATTGGTCTTTCCTCTTCCCTCTCCGGGGCAGATCCTCTGCAAGCGTAAGCTGCACGGACCCAGTGACTTCACTGCCTTCCCTTGCTGCCTGACACCCGGCGGCAACGTGGGCTGGTGGACGGCCAGCTGGTCCCATTTGAAAAATCAACGGGACCTTTCTTAGCTGCCTGAGGCATCTTTTCCACCACCACCCGCCTCCGTCTCCTTGCCTCCCCCTGTCCCTTGCCAGCGGTGGGATGGCTGCAATACCACAAGACAACTTAACCCAAGTTGCTCTCCTCCTCCTCCTCCTCCTCCTCCTCCTTCTCCTTCTCCTTCTCCTTCTCCTCCTCCTTCTCCTCCTCCTTCTCCTTCTTCCCCCCCTTCCCGAGCCCTCTGCAGCTCCACGTGTGGAACAAGCCGGGCTGTGTGTGCCGCTCTCAGGCAGCTTCCCAGCAGCAGCAACAAAAGCCGTGTTCATAGCGGCTCTGGACCACATAGGGAGCCAGCGCACCACGGCTGCCGAGCAGCCCAGAGCAGCCGGGGCTGTTTAAAGAGTGAAGGAGAGAGAGGGACAGCAAAGAGAGGGAGCTGTTATATATTTAAAAAAAAAAAAAAATTACTTGAGCCCAGTGCAACAACGGAAACCTTACAGTTTACTTTTAAAAACTCAGAGCTTCCTTGTGAGTGGGCAGAACAGCCCAGCCTGTGTGCGCGGGGCAGGACTGCGGGCTCTGCTGTGTGCACAAGGGCGGTGTGTGAGCGCTGCCTCCCTCCCCTCCCTCTCAATGGGCTCACAGTATAAATCTAAAGAAGCTTTTTGTTGGCCTGATGAATAGGCAGGGGGTTTTGTCGCGCTACCCGCGCAGCCTTCTTTGAGACGCTTCGCACCGAGATTTTTTTTTTTTCCTCCGTGTGATTTTCACTGGACATTCCCTTTTTAAGAAAAATGCCCACGTTTTTCTTGCATGATATTCCGCATCCCCGATGATTCCTCCGTAGAGAGCAGAGAGCGGAAGGGTGGGGGAAGGATGAGAAATACCAGAATCATTCTGCTTGGACACCCCAAGACCCTCCATGTGTGCTTTAGCTGTTGAAATGCCCTGAAGGTGTTACGTAGCAGCCCCACAGACCGCCTTGCTCCCACTTCCTTCCCCTGCTGTACAAGCCCAGATGCTGTGCCGTCGGCTGCAGTGATCTTGTGCTCCCAAAGGCTCCAGCACATGGATGAGGGCAGCTGGAGCCGTGTCACTGCTGCTGTGACCAGGCAGGAATAAGGGAGGTGCTGTGACTTGAGCATGTTGGTCACACAGCCGTGTCCAGGAGCCACCAGCCCCCCATTCCTGCTGTACACGCTGCATGGAAGTAGCTGGAAGCTGGCTTTGCCTGTGGGTTTCCATAGTTCTGGCAGTTCCTGAGGTTGTCTGAGGGGAAAATCTTGCTGTACTGGGGAGCTGGGCAGGAGGACAGCCACAGAAAAGAGTTCTGCTGAGAGGAGGGAGCAAGAGATGAAAGAGGGGTAATGAAAGACTTCTGACAAGCATAATCCCCTGGGTTTTCACCTTTGCAGTTGCTCTTTATGTTAACCAAGGCAGAGCAACTCATGGCTCTTCCATAGAATTCAGTTTATAGGGCGAGCCAGAGGATACTTGGGGCAGTTGAAGTAGGGAAAATTTTGGACAAGACCCAAAATTAACTCAGGTGAATGAATAGTCCTACATCACTGCTCAGTTCCTGCTAGGTTGCCACTGTGTCCTAATTGTGTGTGGGGTTATGATGGCAAAGAGCAGTGATTGTTGTGGAGAACTTGGGTTAGGGGATGTCCTATGAGAGGCAGGTCTGGACAGCTTGAGCCCAGTGCCTGCTATGATATTGGTGAGGCACCACATGACCCTTGAGCATATGGATAGTCCTAGCTGCCACCACGTTACCTGGCAGCCACCTGGCAGCCACCTGGGAGCCACCTGGGAGCCACCTGGGAGCCACCTGGGAGCCACCTGGGAGCCAGGGATCTCCTGACACTCCTTGGTGGGGGGAGCTGAACTCAGCCTTCCTCTGTGCCCAGCACTGGGTAGGGCAGGTCCTGCAGGAAAGGGCCTGACTTCAGCAGAGGCCATATCAAGAGATAAGAGGGCAACTGCAAGGGCAACTCCTTCATGTCATGGGGATGAAGTGATCAGGACAAGAGATTTCTCTTGGCAAGATAGTGCTCAAGGGTTAGGCCTGAGAAGAGTAAAATTGTCTATTAAGCCATGCCAAATAAACCTAGTTACAGTAGTGGGAGAATATGGAATGTAAATACTCATGCCCCAAGACAGAAGGTAACCACTAAAAGCCTTGTGTTAAAAAGAAACTTCCTCCTTAGCAATTTACTCCCTATTTTTCAATGATGAGAACTTTGCTCTGATGCTGATAATATAGGTCTTGTCTAAGACAGGACACTGGTCTGAAGGCACACCATTGGTTTCATGTGCCTCTGGCTTCTCCAGTGCCCTTGGTTAGCAGTGGGCAGAAGGCTTGGACATATTATTTGTTTATTTAGTGGTGTAGACAACCACTGAAAGACAAAAGGAATCATTTGTCATGGCTATAGGACATACAGATTTGACTTAATAGGAATAATTTTGACAGGACACAAAAACCTATAGAGGAAACTAAAAGGAAATAACCAAGGAACATGTCCTGCCTGGGGTTAGATCACAGCCTGGCTGAGAAAGGTATGTGGAAAAAAATGCAAAGGCCAGCAGCTGATAAACAGGTGAAAATGTTGCTGATCCCTTCCAGCTGGAGCTCCCATCCATCATTTGCACCTCTGCTGAGAGAGCAGTCACTGTGCTGGTGACTGAGTAACCTGTAATCCACAGCAAAACCTGTGGCTCCTGCTGGGATCCCGCACAGGGTTAGGGATAAACACCCCTGGAAATCCCCAGACACCACAGGCTTTGCACAGGGCAGGGCAGATTCAGTAGTTTTGTTGGCAGAAATCTACTGACTGCAGAAGATTATTCCATCTTAGCAGTCCTGTGGTAGAGCAGCTGTAGATCTCAGTATAATTAACATTACATCATCTCTACCACAGTTTCAAGGTTGAAATAATCATGTAAGTTACATCTTGGAAATTACAGAATGGCTTTCATATAAATTATTAACTGTCACTGTTACTTACCCCAAAAAAATAGTTTCTCTGGTGTTTGGTGTATAAATAATACCCTGTACCTCTATAGTGCTCAGCTTCAAAGTGATACTTCAGTGCTCGACCACAACAAACACCCTTCCATTCTGTAATAACTGGTCTGCAAATGATGTCTTTTCCTCTGTTGTAAATTATACCATGCAGTTACTTCCACTGCTGCTATTGCACTCGGTCTGGTTGCTAAATAATACTCTTTCCCTACCATTGTATCTGGGGTTTAAATAATAACCTGTCCTCATACAGCAGTTGGCATGTAAGCATCACCCTCATCCTGCCTGGCACTTTGGAGTGCATAGAACATCCTGCTGCTGCAGAACAAATTGTAGCTTTCCTGTCCATAGTATTTGCCCTCTAAATATTGCTCTGCTGTTTTGTATAGCACTTATTGTATAAATAATACCCTGCTGCCTCATAGTAATTGATATGTAAGCGATCCCATCAGGCTGCAGGGTTCATTCTCTGCTAATATTGCCTACTGCACCAGCACTGTGCAGAGAGGGACACTGGCTCCCAGCTTAGCCCTTCACCACTGATACTTGGGCCTTCTCTCCAAAAACAGGGTGGTCAGTGGCCACAGAACTAATGCTACCCTGCAACCATCACTGTGTGTCAGCAGGAAAAGGGATCACCCTTCTGCTTAGCCAGCTAGCCCATGGGACTGTGACCTTTCCTTTTGTCTTTCAATACCAGGAGCCACTTTTCCAGAGTCAGGACAAAATCCTTGTGCCTTCATAATTCCCAGATTCCCTGCAGTTTGCCTCCTGAAAAAACTCTTGATGCAGAGATCACCTGCTAGTCCTGTTGTTGTGTGGCTTCCTGTCTGTTACAGGAGACATGGAAGGATTCAGCACCACCAGTAATGCTGAGATCTGTTTAGCAGAGGACAGAGGGGTCTTCATTGCTCAGCTCTGAATCTGTCCAGCATTTTGAAATGCTCCAGACCAACCCCAGCATGCCCTTGATCCTCTCTGCAGTGCTGTATCCATTTCCTCTGCAAAATCATGCGTGTATCAACACAGAGACAGGCACACACACCTTCCTTTGCACCCATCAGCACATGGAGGTGTTTTGGACCATTTTAGCCATTCTTTTTGCCATATCCAGGTAGAAATGTGGGTTGCAGACACAAGGAGCTCAGAGTCAACCAAGATCTTCATTTCAGCTCACCTTCAAGGCTGTGCTTCCAGCTCTCACTGGCACATACAACATACCTGAATTATCTCATCCAGGCACCATGACTCCTCTGAGAAATACAGCTCCAAGTTCATTGTGGGCTACAAAGCCTTCCCGAGAAATAAGTTCTCAAGTGAGCTGAATGTCACAGTGCCCTTTTCAGCCTTTAAATCCACACAGGATACCTCACTTCTGCTCTTGTTTTGGTCATTTGCATACAATTGCCATTGGCCTCCTACTTACTTGGCACAGCACATCGAACTGCCATAAACACATGTACTTTAGGAATGTTATGCTCAGCCCTTTCTTTCCTAGATGCTAAGGTTCTCCACTCCTCCTGCATATTCCATGGCATCTCATCTGTTCAGGTATTGATGGAGAAAGGGTTTTAGCAACTTCAGAATCACAATCTAGCAGAAAAGAGAAGAAGGTTGGGGGGTTTTTATGCTTGAAACGGAAACTTTCTCACACTGCAGTCTCAGAGTAACACTGAAGCTTTAATCATTTCTCCATTACGTGTATTGGCAAAAGTGAAGATAAATACATTGGTTGGCACCTTCTCTTCAATCCTGGCATGGTTCATTTCCAGTTTCTTCTGTTCTCCAACTGGATTGCTTTCTGTTCTGTAATGTCAAATGCAGCTGACTGGTTTTCTGTAAATCTGCATTCAGTACCTCACCCATCAGAGATGTCTTTCTCTTCTATGCTGTTGGATATAATTAAACAATAATAGTACTAAACTAGTTGGGTACGAGGGTCATTAGATGCTCAGATAGATGATTTGATTTATCTCCCTTATAAAATCAGTGCTTTTCCAGAAGTTGCTTTAGGGATTCAAAGCCAGTTTTACAGCAGAGTAGGCAAAGACAGAGAGAAGCAGTTCTGCAAATTCCTTTACATGCCTTGCTCATCCATTTGCATGTCTAAATTCTGAAAATTTTCATGCACAATTTGGCAGACCATCAGAGTTTTACCACCCAGTTTTTAATTCCCATAAATCTAATGGCATCTCATGAAAGAGCACTATACCCTTTGCTATAGTTTCAAACCTTGTACTCAAAATCCTTGAAAGCTCCATATAGCCACAATCTGTTACATTTGGTAATGACCAGTGGATCTGGTATCTCTTGCTTGCCAAACTACTTGCTTTTAGTTTTCATTCCCTTTTGCAACGTCCTTATGGTGGGAAGGAGATTAACTGAGTCATGCAGAGAGCAAGCACAGGGCTCACAGCCTGAGGGGAGAGGATGTCCAGCACAGAACTTGTACATTCCCAATGCCCACAGGAGGTTTGAGGGACTCCAGATATTGGCTGGACAAGGCTGGAGTCTGTATGGACCAAACTTAAGGGGTCAAAATTAATATCACTGTAGGCCATCACCTTCCCATTATGCTTTCATTAAAAATCATTGACTGAAAGCATGACTCATGCAGCCACGTTTGCAGGAATGCTCATCCTGAATGTTAGAGAGTATTTTTGGTTTGAACATCTAGCTGGCAGCTACTTTTCTGAACATCTCTCCTGTTGTGACGTTTATTTCAGTGGTGCATCAATGTCCATTAATGCTGTGATGGCTCTTCAGTTGCAGCTGTGGAATTTCCATGATCTGCAGGCTGCTGTGTGACAGTGCCCAAATGTTATGTATGATTTCACCCAATTCTCACACTGTGTGTAAAAGCCATAGAGCATTTTCCTTGCTATATTGTCTTAAGGAATCAATTATTCTTTCTGAAAGCAGTGTTCTGTGTGGCAACTTGTGAGGATTTAGACATCCTTTTGAGGGCTCTCCCTGCTGTCTTTTCAGGACTTGCAAGCAGTTACCTGTCTAGACTAGGTTTTAATAGAAGAATTTGGGATTAATGTTCCAAACCTCAGAGGTAAATGGCATCTTTACTTCTGATTCCAGTGGTAACTGGATCTGGCCACCAGAAAATTTACCTGCCCATCTTATTGGAAGAATGACAAGATAGGTTAAAATAAATCATAATTATTACTTGCCTTTGAATTGGTCTTTTATGCCTATAGTTCAAAACAAATTTACTTTTATACAGTTTCCCTTAGTTTTGTTGCATATTTGAGTTAGGATACCAGCATAACATGCTCCAGGGACCATTTTAAACTCCACATCTCCTCCATAAATGCTGGACCATATTTTAAACACTTTGCTAGGCAGTTATTCTGCCTACAAGGGTGTTGGTGCCTTTCTGTTCCTCAAAATGTGGGCACTGTTGCTTTTAAGGTGTTCCACATATCTCTGGAAAAACATTTTCTGTTGCCTTTACAGAACACTTCACCAAACACTGGAGAACATTTTGGAGCTCTCCCTTAGCCACATTGCATACAGAGGAATTATTTACCTCTCAGAAAACTTGTTTTTCCCATCTAATTGCTGTTTGGGTTTCCTCCACACCTCACTTTCTCTTTTTGAAGGCATGACAGACGGACTTAGCTTAGCAAACTACAAATTTGGGCTTAGCAGCAGCAGCTCTCCAAATGTCTGTGGCTTTGTGTTAAGATTACATTTCTTTCCCTTCACAGTTTACACCTTATAGAATAATTTTATATTTCATGTAAGAGCCTTGCTTTCATTCAGGATTCCCGTGGTCTCCCCAAGTTCACATTTAGGCTCTCTAGGCTTGGCCAGCAGCACCTTTCAAGATTCCAGGATCTCAAAGACAGAGACTGTCATCTGCCTGTGCTGGGGTTATTCAGTGGAGCCCAGAGATGTGAGCTGTAATGAAAAGATTATTGATATTCATTCACTGACCCTAGACTGAAACCCATTTTGGAGAAGGTGTCTTCCTCGTGCTCTTTATTCAGTGTCAAATCCACTCAGTTTTCTCCTAAGTTATACCATACCTAAACCCATTTATAAGATTCATAAGATTAAAGAATCTCAAATATACATTCAGGTCACAGAGTTTGGCTGTATTTCCAGTGAGGTGCCTCTGTTCTGTAGGGGAGTGTCACCATGTGTTTGAAGGGATCAGACCTTTCCGTTTGGGCAGAGTTTCAAGACACTAAGACCTCCTTTGGAAAAAAAAAAAGGAAAAGGCTGTGATTGAGTTTTGGACTGAGCAATGAGTCCCATATGATTAAAATTTTATCCTTTTTTTCAGAAATTGTTTTGTTTGAAGGGTTTTCTTGGTGAAGTTTTGGTCTGAGCCAAGATGGGAATCTCAAGACAAGGAACTGGAACTCTTCTGCCACTTATTCTCTTTCTTATGAGGAGTCCCATTGCTTTTCCTCCTGGGTGGGTGAATACATCCCCCAGAGAACAACATCCACTGCAGGGACGGGTCAGAGGCTGAGAAAGGACAATTTCTTAGCCATCTTTTCCATCACCTTTCTCCTTTCTTTCTAGCTTGCTTGACAGTCTCATAAAATAGGACTTAAACCTTTTGAGGTCCTTGATGGATGGTCCTTCTCTGTGGCAGCCCCAAAACAAGCTTGTTTGGCTGTGAACCATTTTGTTGTTATCTTCTTTCTTGTCGTGGTTTGTTCTCCGCTGTACAATTTGGCTTCGTTCTAAAGCATCACTATAGTAGAAAAAACACAAGAGAGAGATTTATTTGCTGCCTGGAGTCCCTGTTGGTTTCTTCCCAAGAAGAAAAGGACAGTCTGAACCAAAGGCAGGAATTACTGTTTGGACAAAGTGACCTGACAAGTGAATAAGAGCAGTGGCTGAGTGTCTGTGCCCAGTGGAAGTGTCCCTAGCATGGAGAGATGAGCATCCCTTGGTGTTCCCTGCACAGTGAAATCCTCTTGGAATGACTGGTGCAGGACAGGACAGTTGACTGCACTCTGTTCCCCAAAAGAAACAGTGCAGTACTAAATTAAATAGAGGACTTATTGACTGAGCCAGTTAAGTTAAACGTACACTGTGTGTCTTAGTTAAGAGTAAAGATGGCACACCAGAATGATCTCCTGGTACAGATTGAGCACACAAAAAAAGAAAGGAACTGTACAGGGATGCAGTGCTATGAAGATGATCAGAGGTCTGGAGCACTTCTTTAGAGACTGGTTGGGAGAGCTGGGAGTGTTCAGCCTGGATAAGAGGAGGCTCCAGGGAGACCTTAGAGCACCTTCCAGTACCTAAAGGAGCTACAAGAGAGATGGAGAAGGACTTGGGACAGGAACATGTAGTGGCAGAACAGGGGGGAATGGATTCAAACTGACAAAGGGCAGTTTAGATTAGAAATGCAGGAGAAATTCTTTGCTGTGAGGGTGGTGAGACACCAGTACAGGTTGCCCAGAGAAGCTGTGGATGCCACATTTCTGGAAATGTTCAAGGCCAGGTTGATCAGGGCCTTGAGCAATCTGGTCTAGTTAAAGTTGTCCCTGTCCACAGCAGAGGGGCTGGCACTGGACAATCTTTAACATCCCATCAAACCCAAACCATTTACAATTCTATGAGCAGGTGCCATGAAATGGCAATGGCTGGGGGAGTGACTGGGGATGAATATAAAGAGAAAACATGAAAGAAGAGATTATCTGGTGAGATTTCAACAGGGCCTTAAGCCATCCACACACTTACAGGAAAGGCCCTGGTTTGTACAGCCAGCCAGCAGCCTCGGGCACTGCCCCTGCCGGCTGCTTGGCTCCATCCCTGGACGGGACCAAGAGGCAGCGCTTTGTCCATGGTCCACAAAACTTTTCACCACTGCTAAAGCTGTCAAGAGGGGGACAAAGTGGTCTGGGAGAGCTGGTCAAGGAGGAAATGAGAGGAGACAGAGAACCATTCTCCTGCTGTCATGCATGAGGCAGTTTCAGGGGGTGCAATGCCCAGCCATTGATTAAGTTTTCCTAGAACCAGAGATGAGAGTGAAAAGCTGCTTCTCTTCCTTAATCCTTCCTGTACCATTCAACCTCCTAGAGAAATACAAGCTGGCATGGCTGTTTTGTGCTCAATTTAGTTGTCAGAGGTTTGCTGGCAGAGGAAATGGAGAAGTAGGGGAGTCTTGTTCAACACAGCCAAGGCAGCAAAACCCTCATTTATAGTCTGAATGTGAAGCTTGTGGTCTCTTTATAGTGTGTGCCCTCTCCATACACTGGAAGGCAAAGTGAGCCCAGTACCTTCAGAATTGAGAGTGATCATATCATTCCCAGACAAAAGACCACTTTGGTGAAAACCCACCCCAATGCTCAGGTAAAGACCCTTCTTTTGACACCAGGGTGTGTGAGATCCTTCAGCAGCAGTAGCAAAACTCACATTTGCATTGGGGTTGGGAGTTCACGTTGCTGCCAGAGAAATTATCTGAAGTCCCAGTGAATAGAAACTGAGAGGAAAACATCTTTTACCCCTAGGACTTCCTCTGCTTGCCCTGCACAAAGAGACTGTGTGAACATTTGATATGCACGTGCCTTTCTAAGGAGTCACAAATACCTTGAGGATCTGGATGCAGAAGAAAATAGTAATCCCTTGATTCTCAAATGAAAATGCCAGTGATCTGCTCAGCAAGAAAAGATTGTCCTATATCCTCTGGAGTTATGAAGGGAAAAAAGTATGCCAAGAAATTGGTAGATTTCAAAAGTTGCAGATTATTTATGGCAAATAGTAACAGTCTCTTGGAGCACTGGCACTGTATCTTGAACAGCACATGGCAGGATGGCTCCCCTCTTTCTGCCAGTAACCAGAAAAACCCCAGGCCCTCTCCCATGCCACTTGCCCTTTTGTCTTCCAGGTCATCCCAAAGGGAGGATCAGTTTGAGATTCCACCTTCCTAGAAAAACTAAACTGTTCATGTCTTGAATTTATGAGACAGGAAATCTACTTGGGAGGAAAACTGGGGCTGAAACAGCTTCATTTCAGTAAATCTAAGCACAGTGTTTACACAATGTCTGGAATTAATGCAGAGAAAACTTTCAGGTGCCAACTTTGGAAAGAGAAAATGGGGAGCAAAAAGAGGCAGATACTGAGACTGTGATGAAGCTGGAAGCTCTTCCTCCAAGTTGGATGAAAGGTTGCTTTTACTGCTGTTAAGCACCAGCAGCAGACTGTACTCACTAAGGCAAGGCCCAGATAGGATATGATTTGCACACCTATCTCTTCTGTGTCCAAGATGAGGAGGTTCTATATCACCAGCTGTGTGTATTCCCAGCATGGACAGCCTCACCAGAGATCCTGGTGCAGTCAGATGTGTGCAGCACACCAGTAGAAAGTGCCCTTAGCAAGAGGCTGCTGCAGTTTTGTATCTTGTGACAGGTGCCCATTCCCATGAAGGGACATCAATGCAATGGGGCCATGTGGTCACAACATGTCATTAGTGTGATCCAGTGTGTAGAGAGACCCTAGAGCCACACACACGGTCCTGTGGCTCTCACCTGGAGTCTCCTGAGGCTGTTGTTATTCCAAGCTAGCATGATGTTGTCTGTCTACTTGGAAAAAAGATTGTGAAGTTGGCAGGAACCAGCTTTACAATGTCTCTTCCAGTGCCACCCAGTGCCCTGTAAGGTGAACTTCCACATGGTATTTCTTAGGAGCATTCAAGGTGATTTTGGGTAGCAGTGTATTAAGAGCTCCCAGATCTGGGCAGTAATGAGCAGAGTCTGTGAAGATTTAGGTCTCCATGCCTACAGATTCTCTAATAAAACATGGTTTCAAACACTTTATTACTTTCTGGAAAGCCTTCTGAAGGGCTGAGCTGGATCAGAGCAGAAAGGTTGGCCATGAACTGTTTAAGATCTGTTACAACCCAAACCATTCCATGGTTCTCTGGAATCTTCTGCCAGCACAGAAGCGCTGCAGAGATTTGCTGTTCTGCAGTCACATTCACATCTTCTTCTGCAGCCAGAGAGGGAAGACTTCTCATTGTTAAGACTACATCTTTGCACAAAAGAGGTTTCAGCCTTCTCCTGAAACAAGTGAGAAGTCAAATTCTGCACCTGGGAAAATCTCCAGTGCAGCCTGTGAATCATCCACACGCTCCAGCAGAGCAATAGGACATCCTGTGTTGGGGGCAAGTGGATGCTGCCACTCAGATGAGCTTTACCTGTCCTACACAAGCTCCCTCAGAGGATTTTCAAGGTCTCTCAATCTTTTCTTCCTCCTCCTATGTACTGGGTTTTGGTAGCTCAGATCCTAGGTGCACAGAAACAAGAGCTTTTGTGGTTTTCATGGAATTTACAGTGAGCCAGTGCACTTGGATGGAAAAAGTTGTCAATTGAAGGACTTGTTATTGACTTCTTTGGATCATGGCCCAAGCTGGCGTCTTCACACCTCACATCTGGGGAGGATCTAATTTCTCTTGTGCTAGTTTTGCTTCCCATGTCTGGGGGAGTTTCACTTAAGCCTGACAGCAGCTCCAGAAAAAAAATGTACAGGATATAAGGAGCCTTTATGAAGTGCATAATCACCCACCAGTTTCTAAAAATTAGATGTCTAACAGTGCTCCAGGCTCCGTTGCTATCTGACAGAAAAGGCTGAACCCCAATTTAAAGGTTCTCAGCTGAGACACCTATTTTGTAAGGAGATTAATTGCTCTTTAGAAGTTTCAGTTCCTCCTATTGGACTAGAGAGAATTTTGAGTGTGAGCCTCGACCAGGCTCAAAGGCTCATTATTCCCTTGAATTCAGAGGCTTCAGTGCCTGTTTGAGGGTAGCTCTGGCTTTCCATATCAAGCAGACACTTGGAGCCATGGCAGCCTAGGGCTTGGTGCTGATCCCACACCTTGCCTGAAAGGCTCCAGCTATCATCTGCTTGCCATGCTGGGTATTTTGCAGCTTCTCTGTTCTTGAAGGATAGAAAAATTACCATGGTGTGTGTTGCTAGTGGCAGACAGTTCTGGTTTTTCTGCAAGAGGAATAATTTTGGAATGGCTGGTGGTATGGGCATCTGCTGTTCTGGAGCCTGTTTGTTTAACTTGTTGCTGAAATCAATGAAGATAAAATGTAGAACCAATGCAAATCAGGGGAAGATTTACATCTGTGTAATCTGTTCTGTGGCTGATATCAGAAGAGAGATAAATGCTTGGGAAACCTTTTGTGTTCAGTAGGAGTTTTGTTCCAGCCCATCTGTCTGAGCTTGGATCACTAACTGAACTTAGCACAGAACTGTTTAGGTTTTGTTAAGATTTCCTCTGGCATCTATCTCATTGAAAGCATGAGCCTGCAACCTTGAGCATTTTGGCTTTTCCTGTAGTGTGTGAGCAATATAATCAGATACACAGTCAGACTATGACAGACTGCAGCCGTTTTATTGGAAGAGAAGTTATGCAAACACTGAAAAGGGTAGAGCATAGCACCAACTTCGGGTGTCTGTGTTGGAGGACTGAGAGGAGCTCTGGAGCCCATGTCATGGCTGAAGGCACCCTGGTACCATCGCCAGTGGCAAGGGCTGCTTGAGGACAGAATCCAGCTGAGGCTTGAGATGAATCTTCACATTATCCCTAATCTTCAATAAATGTTCTCTGGTTTGTGCACTTGAAGTGCCTCGCTGCCATCAGTTTGCCATCCCCTGGAGCAATCCAGGCAGCCAGTGCTGCAGGGCTGTCAAGACTAGATCCTTCAATGACAAAATATCTGAGCAGTTGCTGCCATGTGTCTTTCTGATTTGGGGAAAAAAAGCAACTCTATTTTTGCAGGGATGGTTTCAGAAACTGAGCAAGCAGGAGCAGCATCCAAGCTGCTCTGCACGTAAAGACCTTACAGAATGGTTAGGAAGCCAGACAGGATGGAATATTTCTCCTATTTTCTTAACAGCTGAAAAAACATGAAAAATCACAGGAGTGCATTTATTGCCATATTTCTCTTCCAAAGTTTTGCCTTATTTAAAAAGAGAAGAAGAAGAAATAAAACTGGTTTTGCCCACCTCACTCATTTCACCCAGCCCTCTTTCTTCCCTCCCATTTCCTCGATGTGGCTGAGGGTTTTAACTGAACACCCTGAGTCCAGCACAGAGGCTGAGAGCACACAGAGGGGCAATAAAGTGTTTGTTTGAAGAGATCACAGAGGAACAGCCTGTAGGTTTACAGAGGAGAGGAGAAACCACCGTTTGATTCCAAAGCCTACAAGGGCATCAGGTCCCTTCCTGATGCCCCTGCTGGGTGATTGGATCTCCTCAGATCTCATCAAACCCTTGGCCTCATGTGCTGGTGCCTGAAAATAATGCTGAGATAAGGCTGGATAGAGGTGACCACATGTCCTAGAGAAAATAAGGTACTTTTCTTGATGGAGAATAAAGAGGGGATGGAAAACCAGTTGAAGAAAGAGAATCCAAGGCTGAATAAACAGAGCTGAACTTAACTCTTGCTCAGGAGCCTCTTTATATCCATAATTTTAGAGGAAATATTGTCTTTGGACATGCCTGTATGTCTAGGCATATCTTCTAGTAATAAGTGACATTTTATTAACTGCCAGAAGCAAAATGTAAATGTACTAAAAGGCTTCCAAAACTGAGAAAGAAGGAAGCTTAAAAAAACCCATCTGCCCCTATTAGGGAAAAAAAATAAAAAAGGACAACAATTGCAACAAGGGTGATTAACATGGTCTAGAGCAAGCAAAGGCCACAGGAAAAACTGCAGATGGGACTCAATTAAAATAGACTAGAACAGAAAATGCTTTCCAGCAAGCAAACATCTTTGGCTGTGCTGCAAACAGACCATCTGGCTATTTTCCACTGTACAATCTGACTGTGTAGGTACTTTGTTGAACTTCCACTGTAGTGACTTTTCTTACTCCCTCTACATTGTTCAGCCCTTTGAAAAGCTGGGGATGTGGTTGGAAGAGCAAGGGATTAAACCTGTCTGCCCATTGGTACACACTTCCTTCCACACACATTTAGATTCTCAAATAAACATCTTTATATGCAGCCAATTTAGGACACTGCACACAAGCTGTTACAGAAGCACAGTCTTAGGAGTAAAACAGGGTGGCAATAAACTTCAGTAAAAGGGAGTTTTTCTCTGGGGTGGGGAGCTTCTGAGAATATCAGCAATTCTCAACCCTGTCCTTTCAGAAAGGCAAGAGTTTTTTCCTGAACTCTTCCTGGCCCAGGCTGAATTGGAGAGGGCCTTGTTTCTGTCTTGGGCACAGGTCAGAGGTGGCAGGATGGCTGAAATTTTTGTGGCAGATTGGTTGGATTCTTGTTGCTCCAGACTGCTCGGTACCCCACACAGGGACAGTCATCCTGATGCAGAGGCACAGCCATAAACTTGTGTAACTTGTCCTGCCTCCTCCTCTCTTCTCACCACAAAATCTGCCTGCTCCAGCTGCTCTCTCAGAAAGTGCAAATGGAGTTTTGCAAGAGAGCAGTCTACAGGGTTGGGAGGTGTTTTTGTAGCATGGACCTGTCAGAAAGCATAGTGTGATCATTGCTGCCTGTCTAGAAGGCTCTGTGCTGAAGAATTACCCCCCACAGTGCTTCCCACTAGAGCCTGGACAAACATTCTCTTTTTGACTCCACCAAAGTGGGTGCAGAACAACTTATCTTCAGGGTGACTTCTGCCAGAAGAGAAAAGCCCTGCAAACGAATTGGAGTTTGCCAGCAGCGATCTGGTTCCTGTGGGTGTAGGAGCTCACCTTTTTCTAGTAGCCAGAATATCTCAATGATTTCCAAAGAAGTAATCAAAGGAGGTTATGTCCAGAGGCCTGTGTTATTTATGACACATATGGTAGGGGCATTGACGTATTCCCAGTGTGTTTCCAAGGTCCATGTCTTTCCTTAGCCATTGAGCTACAGCTGGGGCCAATCAGTAAAGTCCTGAGCAAGGGATGTTCCTGCCACGGCTTAGCCTGCTCCAGACTGTACCGTGCCTTTACTCAGTCTTGCAGCTCAGCCAGTTATCCTTGGGCACTCCTCCTCTGTGCCAGATCCCATCTCAGTGAGCACACTCTGATACTGCCACACACTGAACTGCACCTTCCTGTGCCCTGGGCACAGGGCAAACCTACACCTCTGTGAGAGACAGCATCCTCACTTGAACTAGCCACCCTCCTCTGTCCCAACACTCAGTCTTTGTAGATGTTGCTTTAGAACGGCAGGAACAACCTCCCCAGATCCCTTGTCAAGACAGAGCAGGTCTCCACCATCCATGCTATCCACACCTGCTCACACAGACCTCCCTCTTTACTCACTTGCTTCCAGAACTGCTTCTTCAAGCAGCTGTTTACTCATTAGCAAGTGCCTGGACATCCCACTAGAGACACCACAGAGTAGAAGTATTGCAGCATGGAACCACTGCTGTAACAAAGGGACATTAATCAAAGGCATTCCCAGCACAGTGAATCCCAACCAGAGCTGTGTGCAGACTCAGGGCTGGATCTCCTTGGCATGCTTCAGGGGAATGAAAAATGAAGATCAACATTGCAAACAGCACCCTGAGGAGTAGGTTTGGTTTCTTACTGGCAGGGACTCAAGACTTTCGCGGAAAACACCCAAAACATTGTTATTCTGATTTGTTAACCACTGCTCACAAGGAAAATCCATTTCCTCTGGGCTTCTGTGAGATAGGAGGAGGTTGGGTTTTTTCCTCCATGGCTAAAGCAAACTGCAAAGATACTGCTGGTCCCAGCTCTTGTGCCATGAGGCTGGTTTTCCTTGTGGAAGATCAGCACAAAGCTCAAATAAGACTAAGAGTATATGAGCTTGTCTTAGCTTTTGGGACAAAGGAAATTTCTTCTGTTTAAGGCATTCTGTTCTGTGCTGTCTACCTGATGGGCAGATGAACCTGCTCTTCTCCTATCCACTGCCAATGTATGCAGAAATATCAACCCAAAACAATGCCAGATTGCTGTAGCCACAGAGCCTGTAAGTCTTTTCAGCAGCCAATTTCTGTTATATTTAAACATCTCCATCTCCTTGCTCTAGGATGTTTCTATTCTTTAGTAGGTAGCCCAGATCTAAAGCTGCCTGCCTGCCTCTCTTGGCAGAGTTTATCTCAAGACAGTCAGGGCTATTCAGTTTACTTATATTCTGGCAAAATGCAAGGTACTTCATCTAAGCAGAAGCTAGAGTTTTTATTTAATATTTTACTAATGATTAGGAGAGTGTCCTCTACCCAAATCCCTCTGCCCTGCAGGATCCACCTTGACAGAAACTCCATTACTTCCTTTGGCACCAGTTTCAGTGATCCATCACCCACTGTGCAGAATGTGGGCTTTGTATCCCATTTGAGTTTACTCAGCATATGTCTCCCAGCTATTAGTTCTGGTCATGAATTTCTTCTAGATTAAAGAGCCCTTTAGCACCAGCAGCCTCTGCTTGAAACACTATTTGTGCACAGTTGTCAACTTCTGTTTTCCTTTTTTTATTTGTTACAATAATTAGGTTCAAACTTCCTACTTTCTAGTCTTCCCCATACAGCATTCTGTCCAGCCCTCAGATCTTTGCTAGTGGATATTTCTTCACCACCTTTTTCTGATATCATCATGAGAGCCCAGAGGTGTGCAAAGTATTCCCACTGTTCACCTCTAATGCACAGTGAGGAATTCCTGTTTGGTTTGCTATTGGATAATAGCAGTAGCTCTCCTGAGTTTCTAGGACTCAACATCCCATTGTCACCATGCATCTCTTGTACATTTTTATATTTGATTCTATTAAAATACAGTCTATATGGATACTCGTTGGGTCTAATACCAGCCCCAGTAGATGCCCATTAGAAATATTTCTCTCAAGGTCCCTCAGATGGATCCCATTAGGGACCCACCAGCCTGGTTTCTGCTAAGCCATTTTAATGGATGAGCTACTGACGTTACACATCTTCATATCACAGAACCCTGAGCAATTCAAACCTTATCGAAATCTAATTACATTGCATTGCAGCCATGCAGGCAGCTTTATCAAACAAGCTTAGAATCATGCTAAATAATAAAAGGTTGGAAGCACCTGTTTTATACACAAGTGCCTTAACTAAGATCAGTATTACGTCTATTCTTCAGTGCTTAATGAACTGGACTCTGTATCAGATTTTCCATTATTTTGCCTGGAATTTATGTCAATCAAACCAGCATGTATTTATAAGGCTCATCATTGTGTATCTTGGCTGACTGTGGACTCAGTGCTTCAGTACTTGGGACCTGCCCCAGTGCTCCAGCAGAGATTATGAGTGAGCATCAGTGGGCCAGCAGCTCACTCAGCCAGCTCCTTAAGGACTCCTGGGTACGGCTGCTTGGCCAAGCTGACTTCAGGCTGTTTGTCAGTAAACAGATGATGTTTCCAATTCTCCTTGCTTTACTGAGGAGCAGAAGGCACTTCATTGCCCCTCAGAGCCCATCCTGTGGGCACAGCCCCCTCCCACAGACCCAGTGCTGGCTGCTCTTTGAGCTCCTGTGCAGCGGAGCAGTCGGCTCCTCACTGCCCGTCCTGCAGGGAAATGGTGAAGTCAGCTGTCATCTGCAGAAGAGGTTTGTAATACATTGTTTGTGCAGACATCACCCCTTTACCAGAGAGACACCCAAACACGTGTACAGCTCCAAGAGTTCTCCCTGAGGTTAGAACTTACCTGAAATTTTAATCCCATGCACAGCAGAAAATGGAATATCTCCATTTGATCTTGTTCAGCCCTACAGCCACAAACTGAAGTTTCCACGCTCCTCTGCCAATGTGTTCCATCCCTGTTCTCTCCTATTTTCTGCCAGTAGAGCTGTCTCTGTTCACTAAAAATAAGGTTTTGTGGTGTGTCAGGTTCAAGTGAATGAGTGCATCGAGGTCAGTTTTTTCAAAAGTGAAAGGTTAATGCTGAGCTGCAACAGGATGTGGTTTATTTTTGACCTTTTCTTGTGCCACTGAGGATATGTAATGCAGATTTCTGCAAGTCCAATAGGCATATACCTGGAATGTTACCTGTCAGCTGAAGTAATCTGGAATGTTTCTAGATCACAGGAGTGAGATAACCAGTATTTGGACCTCAAAGGAAACACCAGTGATTCAGTAGGTGTGGTCCTTCCTTCTGAGTCAGGGCTGAAATGTGATGCCAGACTGTGCTAGGTTGGCAGAGGACCTGGTTTTTATTTGAAATATTGAAACCAACTTGAGTCTTTGTGGCAATTTAGCATGACCTGATATTATACTGGATAGTAATCCAGTTAGGATAAAATTAACTGGCCTCCCTATATTGCTTCTGTCACTCAATGTCAGCAGGATGATCCTTTCTTTCCCTGAAGCCTTCAGAAGAAGCAGGTTGCTCTGACTAATTGAGAGATCCCAAGAAAATATTTTTAGGGTGAATTTAAGATGCCCAGAACTGTACCCTTCGGATTTCTTGCATTAGTTCTGGATCAATTTGTACTTGAGCATATGCTGCCTCTCAGTGCAGGAGTGTTGGACAAAAAAGTTGTAACATTTGAATTTTCCATCATGCAGAGGGCAAATTTTCCTTCATAGCATTTTAAGGAATACAAAATTCTTCTGACCATCTGGCCTGAGAGCCAGTGCTGGCTTGATTTGGGATGCCTAGTGAGGGACAGCACCTGTTCTGAGACAAAGGCTTAGTGGATCTGATGGTCCCTCTTGAGTAAATATCTAACAGCTGTGTGAAGACCTGTTATAAATTGTCTTTCTGCTCCATAGGTTAGACTAAATCACAAGAGAGAGAGTGGGAAAGCAATATTTTAAGTGATGTATAATAACACTTCAGGATGTTATACATAGCAGAGCATCTTATTTATTTGTCGTATGGACTGATTTCTTGAAGCAAGCGGCACTTTGAGGCAGAACTCTTCCCCAAGGACAGGCTTTCCCTGCTGGTGTGAGGAATATAGGAGGCTTTAGGGGCAGCTGAAAGCATTGCACTGCCCTGCAGCAGCATCCACAGCACTCAGCTCCTTGTGAACATACACAAATCCTTTCTCCCTGTGTTGTTTCTTGCAGGTAAATTATGACCACTTTACTATTAGTGTTTGTGTGTTTGCAAGTCTTCACCGCAGCCGACTCTGTGGAGCTCTCAGGTACGTGTCCAGGGCATGGCAAAGCAGGGCTGAGCCATGTGCTGCACTCTGGTCCCTCCCCGAGGACAGGCAGCCTGCAGAAATGAGTGTGCCCAAGCTCTGTGCTGTGCACACACAAGGCTCCTCTGTTCTCATGGCTGCTGTGCCACAGCCTCTCACTGCTCTGGCGCTTGGGATGGCAGGGAGATAGCTGCAGATTTGTGGGGAAACTGAGAGAATTTCAGCATTTCCCTTTTGAAATGTTATCAGGTGTGAAGTCATAGTGTGGGTAGCAGCTATGCTGGAGCAGAGCCTTTTGTCCCCTTCATTCCCATATCCAGCACTGGTCCAAATCTCAAAAGCAGCCACTGTGCAGTGGTCATTGCCATAACTTCTCTTTCTAGACTAGACCAAAAAAGGTTATGTCTGAACACATGGGTGCAGGTTTGCACAGCAGATAAAAGCGCTGGATCATATGGAAACGTGGGACACTTTTGCGCTACATGTGTTACTGATGTAACCATTGCTCTGTTTGGGAACTGGCAGACAGCAGTGATGGCCTGGAAGTCAAGATACCTGAGCAGTCTCCCCTGCGCGTTATCCTGGGAAGCTCCCTGAACATCCCGTGTTACTTCAACATCCCAGAGGAGCAGGACACCAGTGTCATGCTGACCCCACGGATCAAATGGAGCAAGCTCTCCAACGGCACCGAAGTTGTCTTGCTGGTGGCCACTGGGGGCAAGATTCGGCTCAACAGCGAGTACAGGGAGGCGATCTCCTTGCCCAACTACCCTGCCATCCCCACCGACGCCACGCTGGAGATCAAGGCGCTGAGATCCAACCACACTGGGATTTACCGCTGCGAAGTGATGTACGGGATTGAGGACAGACAAGACACAATAGAGGTCCTGGTGAAAGGTGGGATCCTGCCCCTTGTTCTTTTCTCTCTGTGTCTTGCTGCTTGGCCTGGGCAGAAGGGAGGAAGAGGCACACAGGCGGAGAGTGCAGTGCTGTCCTCGCAGGAATAAGCGCTTTCTCCCAGGTCACAGATAAGGTGATGGGTGGAGAAGCCACAGGCCAAGCATTTATTTCAGCAGGCTAGGACCAGACTAAACAAACCAGTAAAATGACTCATGGCAGAATATGGCAAGAAAATTATTCTTCTGGCAGAAGGTGAGTTACAGAGACAGCAAGATGACATCCTTGGCAGGAGGTGGTACTGGATACACTGGGCTATTGCTCAAGTGGGTAAAACTGGAACAGGGCCCTTATCAGACCTCTAGTTTTTTTCAAACATTTTAGGAGATAGGATGCCCTCATCTGGAGAATTGGTCTGTTCTGGAAAAAAAAATTCCATTGCCGTATCTCAAAGCCTGTCCTAGTAGTAGGTGGATAAAATAAGTAAAGTTTTGTACAGTCCTTCTCTTTTTTGTGGTTTTTGCTTTCTGTACAAGACAGAGAGACAGCTTCCACTGCAGGACTGTAAAGGATTAGGTTTAATTTTGCCTTTTTTTTGTCCCTTCTCTGGAAGCTAAGGGGCTGGTGATTGTGAGTGATGTCCATTGTCTTTTCCAGGCATTGTATTCCACTACAGAGCAATCTCCACAAGGTACACCCTGAACTTCGAGAAGGCAAAGCAGGCCTGTATCCAGAACAGCGCTGTCATTGCTACCCCTGAGCAGCTGCAGGCTGCCTACGAGGATGGGTATGAGCAGTGTGATGCTGGCTGGCTGGCTGATCAGACTGTCAGGTGAGTAGCCACGCAGGGAAAAAGAAAGCCACAGCAGCATGGTTAGGGATCATTACCCCTGTAATGAAGCCACCAACTGAAAACGGTTGCTAAATCGCAGCTGTTGTAACTGCTGGTGTGCAGAGGGGGGTGGTGGATTGAAAGCTATTCTCTGCTTGAGGGGAATCTCTAGCAGGAAAGCAGAGCGACCACTGTCCTCCTCGGCTGGTGGTGACAACTGAGTGGACAGTTCATCCTGATCCTCTGTCTTGCCTGAACAAAACCAATGCTGTGCCAAGATGCACAATTTTGGATCAGCCAGACTAAGGTGTGCATCCCTTGCTGGGGAGGCACCTTGTCCTGGTGTCTTTAGTCAGCGCTCCAAGGACCATCAGAGTGAAGGCAGGACAGCAGATCATCCTTTCCCTTCCCCATAATCTGGGAAAAGCCATAAATCACCACACTGGGCAGTGCTCTGCAGCTCCCTTCCCAGCCTTCTATGGCTGCCAGGGTCCTGCCCCCAATTCCTTATCCACAATGTCTCCCTCAGGTACCCCATCCACTGGCCCCGGGAACGCTGCTATGGTGACAAGGATGAATTTCCAGGAGTGAGGACCTACGGTGTCCGTGAACCAGATGAAACCTATGATGTTTACTGCTATGCAGAGCAAATGCAAGGTGATTTGGGGATTTTATGGTTACTAGATGCAGAAGCAGCCAAAGCCCTCATCATGCCTAGACTAGACAACAGCAAATAGAGAAAAGACAGGTTAAAGCTGGAAAAGCATATACCCTGGCCAGCCCAGATGTTCTCTACAGTATTTTTATTAGACCTTGGACAATTTTAATGTCAAATGAGTAATGCAGTACAGAGGGTGGAGTCTGTCTAACCTCCACCAGAATCCACGCCATCCTGCCTGGTCAGCTATATTTGACTGCGTGACATTCAGATGTGTCACTCATTCATGCTTATGACAGGGATCCATCGAAATATTCAGCACAACAGAACTGCAATTGTCCTTTATCTCCCCCTTTGCCCTGGGGCTCCAGCTGGTGTGGTGTGTTTTGCTCAAATCTGCATTTGGCCTGTAAGACCCATTTTCTCCTGGTCTTTACAAAGTCCCCAACACGGGCTTGCATTTCAGCTCTAAAACACTTCATTTTATCCAGACTCTTAGGAGTGGGAAGGAGACAGAAAGGGAATTGGGATTAAAATCTACAGGCAATTCCTGTGCTAATGGATGGTGCGATTACAGGCAAAGTCTTCTATGCCACTGCCCCGGAGAAGTTCACCTTCCAAGAAGCTTTTGACAAATGCCGCAGTTTGGGAGCGCGCTTGGCCACCACGGGGGAGCTGTACCTGGCCTGGAAGGACGGCATGGACATGTGCAGTGCGGGCTGGCTGGCCGACCGCAGCGTCCGCTACCCCATCTCCAGAGCACGGCCCAACTGCGGGGGCAACCTGGTGGGCGTGAGGACGGTGTACCTGCACATCAACCAGACGGGCTACCCGCACCCCGACTCCCGCTACGACGCCGTCTGCTACAGCGGTGAGTGCCTCGGGGCTGGGCGGTGAGCAACCCGCTGCACACCGGCAAAGAGGAGCTCCCCGGGCAGAGACAACCTCTGGATTCTTTGTTGTTGTTGTTGTTGTTGTTGTTGTTGTTGTGGGGGTTTTTTTAAATAATAAAAAAAAAAAAAAAGAGAGGAGAGAAAGCAGGTTTNCTGCACACCGGCAAAGAGGAGCTCCCCGGGCAGAGACAACCTCTGGATTCTTTGTTGTTGTTGTTGTTGTTGTTGTTGTTGTTGTGGGGGTTTTTTTAAATAATAAAAAAAAAAAAAAGAGAGGAGAGAAAGCAGGTTTGGCGAGGTACTAAATCCTCTGCTCGTGTTGAGGTAGAAGGTGGATCCAGAGAGGCTGCTTGACCCGCACGTGGGGGGCTCTGCGTGTAACACAGTCCGTGTCTCTGCAGTCCTCCCACTCCCTCCTGCTTTGAAGGCTCTCCTGGAGACACGAAGCAGAGCTCAGGTGCTTCATATACAAGATTTTGAATGCTGGAGAAGGAAGTGAAGGAGAAAGAGAACAGGTCTGACTCTGAAGATGTGTGTAGTGATGAGATGTGATTTGGTACAGATGCGTGACTGAGTTTCCATGCTGGGATAAATCTAAGACTGACGCAGTCTCTGAGAATTATGGATTGAAATTGCACCCAGAAAGTGAAGAGCATCCCAGCTGCTTCCCCTTTCTTCTAACTGCACGCTTCTCCCTGCAGCAAGAACAGCTGAAAATACAGTGATATATGGTCCATTCAGGGCAACCAGAGGCCAACATTCAAATAGGATTGCCAGGGTTAAAAAAGAAAAATATTTTAAAATGTGTGTTGAAACCCTTTCCTGATCAGATCTGTTGTGCCCAGATACATCTCCCAGACCTGTGGAGGTTATGTGGCCAAGCTAAAGACTCGTCCACCAAGCCACAGCCTCCTAGGTGTCTCAGGGTTGGCCTCTGAAATTGCTGCATATGGTCAATCATTGTCTGAGGATCTTTATAGAAATCTCTGAATCCCTTGAGGTCTGAAAAGTACTGGCTAAAATGAACCAGTAAAATGAAATTTGAAATAGAGCAGGGAAAGCATTACTAGAGGAAAGCCCAGGCATTGTCTCATCCTTTTTCCCTCCCCAGCCAAGACCTGCCTTGCTGCACATCCAAGATGTGATCCATCCCTCCCTTACCTGCTCTCACAGCTGTTTCATGCTGCTCTGCAAATCACTGTCCTTGTCAGCTGAATTGCTCAATGCCATGTTAAGCGCGTTCTCCTAGACCCAAGGGATGTAACTTGGGCAGGAAAGTGATTTGGAAGGGGAAAAGTGGGAGCTATTTGAATGTGTTTGGTACAGGAAGTGGCCTTGGCTGTCCAGGCAATGGGTTAGGATGCTTGTACGGGATGAGTTCTCAAGTCATCGCCTGGGCAGAGCAGAAGGATATCGTGATCCTGTGAGGTTTCACACACCGAGTGTGAGGATCCAGTTGTCTTTCTCCCACGGCTCAGACAGATCTGCCGTGGAGATAATTATCCAGGCTCCCCGATTTACCTCCGTCCACCTTAACTTCCTAGCGGCAGGCACTAGAGGTCAGTACAGACTTGGATATGGGCAAGGTGTTCCCGGGAAGGAGACCTGGCAGGAGCGCGGGCAATGTCCCCGCTGACTGACCAGATTTGGAGCATGAGGTGGCTCAGTGCCTCCTGACCATGCCCTCCGTTCTCAGGCTTTGTACAGAACCACGATGGAGGAAGGAAAACCATTTATTTTACCAAACTGTCACGCTTTTCCTAATCCTCTCAGAACCAGAGCTTTTTCCTGGGGGCAGCGCAGGTGCAGTTCACCTCATTAGGCTGACATTATCCTCTCTGATTGCTGCCTTGTCGTGATGCAGGGGACGACATTGAGAGCCTGGTCCCGGGGCAGTTCGTCGACGAGCTAGGGAGCGAGCTGGGCAGCGCTTTCACTGTCCAGACTGTCACCCAGACTGAGGTGGAGCTGCCTCTGTCACACAATGCCACGGAGGAGGAGGCTCGCGGCAGCATCGCCACCCTGGAGCCCATTGAGATCACCCCCACCGCCACCAGGCTGTACGAGGGCTTCACTGCCCTCCCCGACCTCTTCACCACCGCAGTCACAGCAGACACAGCTGCCACAGAGGAGGAAAATGTGACCAGAGAGGATGCCACAGCGGTGTGGACTGTACCTGAAGAAGCCACCACCATAGATTTAGGCACTGCCATTACCACCATGGCCTTAGGCACTGCTAGTACCACTGAAACAACAGAGGTGAGCTCGGTGGAAGAGGGCATGGGGGTGACTGCCACAGCAGCACTGGAGTCTGCCTTGGCGTTCACAGAGGAAGATCAGCTTGTGCAGGTGACAGCTGCCCCCGGTGCCCGTCACCTCCCCGAGCAGCCCATCTCCCCTACAGGTAAGTCACCAGGACTCTGAGAAATCCAGTCAGCTCATTCTAGAAATAACCATTCAGTTGAAAACAGCCTGAGTTTCTGCCATCACAGAGGGCATCCAGGTCCCTGGAAGGGCATGGGCCTGTTTGGGATCAGGGACAGGCTGAGCAGCTCCATGACAGTAGGGCAGGAGGGAGAGGAGAAGGCTGTGGGCCACCCCATCATGTGCTGACCAGGGCTCAGCTGGCTGATGCTTGGGCTGCAGAGGTCACACTCTGCCCTCCAATATCCATCTGACTCCAGGGAAGGGGAAAGTCAAGGCAAGAAGACCTTAGAGGAAGGCTAAAGAGATTCCCTAGATCATCCTCAGTGGCAGCAGGCCTCCATGAATGAGGCATTTCCATCAAAAGGGGTTTGAGAGGGCCTGGTCCTTGCACTGGTTTTTGGAAGACCGTTTCTGGTCACACATCTCAGTGCAGGGGGGTACTGTACCTGCTGTCTCACCACAGCTTCTCTTCCCCAGGTGTGGTGTTTCACTACCGTGCAGCCACCAGCAGATACGCCTTCTCCTTTGTCCAAGCCCAGAAGGCCTGCCTGGAGAACAGTGCCGTGATTGCCACCCCCCAGCAGCTCCAGGCTGCCTACGAGGCTGGCTTCGACCAGTGTGATGCTGGCTGGCTGCGGGACCAGACAGTCAGGTAAAGTTACACTGACTCAGGGAAGACACCCTTCAAAATTACTATTCAGCCATGAAACTGAGGCTTTGTGTTGCTAGAGGACATGAAATAGAAGCGTGGAGTCACAATCACAACAGCAAGGTTTGATATCAGATGAGGCAGAAGCCTTTATTTCAGGGTTTTGCAACTCTTTTTATAAGGTGTTCCGATACAGGCCAACAGGATTGGCTGAAGGAAGCAGCGCTCTGGTCCCACTGGTGGAACAAGAATATGTGTGTGACATTGTTTTGAGAACCAAAACCTACTTACAAAAAGCAGTCCTTGAAAGAGAAGTTCCCAAAAGATTTTCCCTCGGGAACAGATCAGCCACTGACAGGCTGAAAACTCTCAGACTCAGAAAATCATGTCCACAGCTTTACTCTGGTTTATCCTGCCACTCTCCTCATCAACATCGAAAGCTTTGCTGACCCAAAATTTTCTCCAGGCCATGATATTCAGTGGCTAATAGATGTCTTCTTGTCCACTTCTTTTCCTCGTTTCCTCACCTGTGTATGCATCTTGCACCAGCGAGCCCTCCTGGTGTGCAGGAAGAGTAGCAGGAAACGTGTATTTATTGCCTCGAGCTGTAAGTAGACTGGTCTCCAAGTCATACTGGGGGCTCTGAGCACCTCAAACAGTGAAGAGTTCACATCCTGCTCCCAAGCACACTGAGGTTCTTCAGTCCTGGCTACATGAGCTTGACCTTGGATTACCTCCTCTCTTCCTTATTTTGGTAGGTATCCCATTGTGAATCCCCGAAATAACTGCCTAGGAGACAAAGAGAACACTCCAGGTGTGCGGTCATACGGCATGCGCCCGGCCTCGGAGACCTACGACGTGTACTGCTACATCGACAGGCTCAAGGGTACACCCTCCCCTGTCCCTTGGGCACTGCTGTGGAGCACAAATGTGCTCCACACTTCCACCTGTGTCTGTAGACGGCTGGGACGCAGGAATTCACCCGAGTTTTCCCTCTCATCCCTCAGGCGATGTGTTCTTCGCAACCCAGCCAGAGCAGTTCACCTTCCCAGAAGCCCAGCAGTACTGCGAGAGCCAGAACGCCACGCTGGCCTCTGCTGGCCAGCTCCACGCCGCCTGGAAGCGGGGCCTGGACAGGTGCTACGCGGGCTGGTTGGCCGACGGCAGCCTGCGCTACCCCATCGTGAGCCCGCGCCCCGCCTGCGGAGGGGACGCGCCGGGCGTAAGGACCGTGTACCAGCACCACAACCAGACGGGCTTCCCCGACCCGCTGTCCCGGCACCACGCCTTCTGCTTCAGAGGTACCCTCCCAGCGCCTGCAGGGTGCAGAAACCTGTCTCCTCGGGGAAAGGGATTTCAGAAGGGAGGCTGGGCATGTTGGGGTGCCGGTTTGAGTGAGGCACTTCACCGGCATCTTGGATTGTGAATTTTTGGAAACTCCCTCCAATGCTTTTTTGTTTCAGCTCTGCCTCCTGTGGAGGAGGAGGGGGTCACCCCATTCTTTGAAGATGTGCTGGCAACACAGGTGATCCCTGGGGTGGAAGGGGTGCCCTCTGGAGAGGAGGTGACTGTGGAGACAGAGTCTGCCACTCAGCCTGAGAATCAGACAGCCTGGGGTACAGAAGTCTTTCCGACCGATGTGTCACTGCTCTCAGGTGGGTTCAGAGCTTCCTTGTAGCCTGTGCCATGCTGGGCTGGTGGTGAAGGATTGGGATTCTCACAAGCTAGAAATAATTTTCCCAACTCCTTCTCTTTGTCTGCTTTCTTTTCCAGTGAGTCCATCTGCTTTCCCTCCAGCTACCATAGTACCAGAGGAAACAAGTACCAATGCTTCCATCAGCGAAGTGTCCGGGGAGGTGACTGAATCTGGAGAGCACCAAGTCAGTGGTGAATCTTCAGCATCCGGGTGGGTTCCTGGAGCTCCAGATACAAGCAGAGAACCAACTTCTGGAGGTTTTGAACTCAGTGGAGACCACTCAGGCGTTGAAGAGAGCGGATTACCATCGGTAGACCTGCATGCCAGTGGCTTCCCACCTGGAGAAAGTGGGCTGTCCTCAGGAGACCTGAGTGGTGTCGTTGATATCAGCGGCCTGCCTTCTGCAGAGGAGGAGATATCAGTGTCTGTTTCAAGGATACCAGGAGTTCATGGGGTGCCATCAGAAGTGGAAAGCAGCGGGCTGCCTTTTGGAGTGAGCGGAGACATCTCTGGCACTGAGCTATTCAGTGGTGTGTCATCTGGAGAGGAAAGTGGACTAGCCTCTGGTTTTCCTACCGTCTCTCTTGTGGATACCACATTAGTGGAAGTTGTAACAACAGTGACAGAACGGCGAGAGGAGGGAAAAGGGTCCATTGGAGTCAGTGGTGAAGGAGATCTGTCAGGGTTCCCATCCTCTGAGTGGGACAGCAGTGGTGGAATCCAAGGCTTATCCTCAGGAGCTGAGCCCAGCGGGGAGCCCTCTGGGGTCCCCGAGCTCAGCGAGCTGCCCTCAGGAGGGTCTGAACTTAGTGGGTTGCCCTCAGGACTGGATGCCAGTGGAGAAACATCTGGAACACATGAGATCAGTGGCCTGGTGGACCTGAGTGGCCTTACCTCTGGTATTGATGGAAGCAGTGAGGCCTCCGGCGTTACCTTTGTAAATGTCACTTTGGAGGAAGTGACAACAACCCCACCAATTACAGGAGCAGAACCAAAAGATACTTTGGAAACCAGTGGATTGCCTTCAGGGGATGAAGATGGATCAGGCACGGTATCTGGGAGTTTAGACATCAGTGGTGAGCCTTCCGGGCATGTAGACTTTGGGGGGAGTGTTTCTGGAGTGCTGGAGATGAGCGGTTACCCAAGTGGAGTGACAGACAGCAGCGGAGACATCTCTGGAGTTGATGTCAACAGTGGTCTGCTGTCTGGAGAGGAAAGTGGACTCACCTCTGGCTTTCCCACCGTATCTCTTGTGGATACCACTTTGGTGGAAGTTGTAACACGGACATCAGTGGCACAAGAAGTAGGAGAAGGACCGTCTGGGATCATAGAAATCAGTGGATTTACTTCTGGAGACAGAGGACTGTCTGGAGAAGGGTCTGGAGCTGTGGAGACTAGTGGGTTTCCTTCAGGGTCAGGAGACTTGAGTGAAGAGCCATCTGGAATCCCATATATCAGTGGAGACTTTTCTGGAGCCACAGATCTAAGTGGACAGTCTTCAACAGTGACTGATATAAGTGGGGAGGCCTCAGGGCTTCCAGGAATCACTTTAGTCACTTCTGATTTAGTAGAAGTGGTGACAAGACCAACAGTGTCACAGGAACTTGGTGGGAATACTGTCACGTTTCCCTACAGTTTGGGGCCAAGTGGTGAAGCTTCTGCATCTGGTGAACTAAGTGGGGAAACATCTGCACTGCCAGAGAGTGCTCTGGAAACATCAACAGCTTATGAAATCAGTGGTGAAACATCTGCATTTCCTGAAACTGGTATAGAAACATCCACAATTCAAGAAATCAGTGGGGAAACCTCTGCATTTCCCGAAATTTTCAAAGAAACATCCACAAATCAGGAAGCCAGGAGTGAAACATCTGGATATCCTGAAATTATCACAGAAGCATCCACAGGTCAAGAAGTAAGTGGGGAAACCTCTGCATTTCCTGAAAGTAGCACAGAAACATCCACAATACAAGAAATCAGTGGTGAAACATCTGCATTTCCTGAAATAAGAATAGAAACATCCACAAGTCAAGACATCAGTGGGGAAACTTCTGCGTTTCCTGAAATTAGAATAGAAACATTCACAAGCCAAGAGGCCAGGGGTGAAATATCTGGCTATCCTGAAATTAGCATAGAAACTTCGACAGTCCACGAAACCAGTGGAGAAACATCTGCATTTCCTGAAATCAGCATAGAAACTTCAACAGTGCATGAAATTAGTGGAGATAGTTCTGCATTTCCTGAAATTAGAATAGAAACATACACAAATCAAGAAGCCAGGGGTGAAACATCTGCCTACCCAGAAATTAGCATAGAAACTTCAACGGTCCATGAAACCAGTGGGGAAACTTCTGCCTTTCCTGAAATCAGCATAGAAACTTCAACAGTCCGTGAAATCAGTGGGGAAATTTCCTCCTTTCCTGAAATTAGCATAGAAACTTCGACAATCCATGAAACCAGTGGTGAAATATCTGTATTTCCTGAAATTAGAATAGAAACATCCACAGTTGAAGAAGCTCGAGGTGAAACATCTGCATTTCCTGAGATTAGCATAGAAACTTCTACAGTCCATGATATCAGTGGAGATTCATCTGCATTCCCTGAGTTTAGCATAGAAACACCAACAAGTCAAGAAGCCAGGAGTGAAACATCTGCCTACCCTGAAATTTTCATAGAAACTTCCACAGTTCAAGAAGTCAGCGGGGAAACATCTGCATTTCCTGAAATTAGAATAGGAACACCCACAAGTCAAGAAGCCCGAGGTGAGACATTTCCTGAGATGAGCATAGAAGCATCCACAGTCCATGAAACCAGTGGGGAAGCATCTGCATTGCCAGCTGCTAACATCAAAACAGTTGCCACATCCTTGGCCAGTGGGGAGCCCTTTGGTACTCCTGAGGAGAAGGAGATTCCTGATGCAACATCTGGAGCTGTGACACACTCTGTCGCAAGCAGTTCGGGGGAAACTTCTGTCCCAGACGTTGTAATTAGCACCAGGACTCCAGATGTTGAACCAACACAGGGACCCAGGAATCCTGAAGCGGCTCAGCTTGAAATGGAGCCTTCCCCTCCTGTGGTGTCAGAACAAGAGACAGAGTCAGCTGTTGCTCCAGACAATCCCCATCTGCTGGCCACCACCACTGCTGCCCTGCCCCAGGTCTCACAAGAAGCAATTGATGCATTAGGACCCACTGCAGAAGGTAACGTGTCTCATATGGAAGGGATAGCTTTGTGGAAAGGAAGGAGGGGGCATAGCTGTCACTTTTTTTTTGGTTTTTATACAGCAGAGAACATTAACATGGAAGCAGACTTGAGCAGAACATAGTTCTGATGGAAAGCCATAAACATGGGGTTTTCCACAGGTCATGATCACAGAATCATAGAATTGTTTAAGTTGAAAAACACCTTTATGATCATCGAGTCCAACCATTAACCCAGCACTGCCGAGTCCACTACTAACCCGTGTCCCTCAGTGTAAAAGACTCTACGTGTCTTTTAAATCCCTCCAGGGATGGTGACTCAACCTTTTCCCTGGGCAGCCTGTTCCAGTGTTCTGTAGAATGGCTCCACCTGCCAGTTTTCCACCCTGCATGCAGCTGAGAAGTTGGAGAAGATGGGCTGCTAGCCTCAGCCCTGTTCTGTTTCTCTTTCCATGGTGTACTGACTTGCTGCCTACAGCCCCAATTATTGCTAAGCATGTGGCCACCCTCTGGTCTGTGTCTTATGCTGCTCTCTGCAGCTACAATAGGATAAACGTGTGAGGTAATGCTCAGAGCATCACTAGCTTTTGTCAGCTCTGTTGATAAATGCCCTTCCCTCCACTCTGCCTTTTTAGTGTTTTAGTGCTCTGTCTTTGGCTGGGCCCACTTGTTGCCAAGTACAAACAGACACGATATTTAAGCCTGATTAACCATTTATGGTGAAAACACTCTCCTGCCATTTTGACGAGCATTTTCTGAGAAGAGTTCACATGCTGTGAAAGCATTAGTGCACTGCAGTGAGAAAAAAACAAGATGCAAGACATTCTTGGCCTTTTGGCCAAGAGAGATGCCCAGTCCTGCTGACACAGAATGTCCCAAAGCACCCCTGGACACAGCTTGGTTTCCCTTTGCTGCCATCAGGAGCTGGCACCTGGGGACGAGCCTCCTTGGAAAGCCATCAGTGTGCTGTTGTGTGAATGTCCTGCATGTGCTCAGCTCTCAAAGAGCCACATATTCATGTAGGGCCACACGTTGCTTAAGTAGAGTACAAAATGTATGTGCAAAGAGATTTGCTCACTTCCTTCTGGCAAAAGTATCATCAATTCTACCCCTTCCCACATTACCTCTTAAACTGCTTCTTTTGGGTCAGTTTACACCATTCAGCCTCGTACTTTGGACTCAGTAAGGGTCTGTAAGTGCAGGGCTTTGTGAAGCTCAGCCTGGTTTCTAACATCATTTCCATCCCCAAAGTGTTCCCAGTGAGTCACTGCATTTCCCTCTGCTCTCTCCCTGCGAGAGCACAGGTAATCACAAACTTTTGTTCCATCCTGCTCACAGCACACCTGCGCTCCCCTCTGTCTGTGCTGAGCAGCTGCCCTGAGGATGCTGCATGAGGGGGAGAGGGCAGATCAGCAGGGTCATTCCCACAGCACTAGTGCAGCCTGGCAGAGCACCCAGGGCTTGCCAGGGTGGGACAGGAGTTATGGAACCAAAACCTGCTTCTTGTGAAAGCAGGCTCTGCTTTTGGGCCATGCACACCGCCACATCCAAGCCCAGAGACAAAAATAAGCCAGCAAAGGCAGCATTGAGGGGGAGGAAGGAAGCCAGTGAGGCTCAGTAAAAATAAAAAATTTTAAAAAATTTAAAAAAAAATATTGGCCCCAAAATATGGATTTTATTCCACTGCTATTTCTTTTTAAAAATTAACCACAAGGCGATTGCCAGATTCCTCAGACCATTTGTTAGCCAACATTTCTGTGAAGTATTTTGAAAGAAAACCATGTGTTCAGCAGCTCATGTGTGAAGAATCTTGAAAAATGTTCTGAAATTGGAATATGTGTATTTGCAAGTCACAGAGAGGACAATGTAGCAGCTGGGGTTGCTTAGCAGGAGACAGCAAGAGGTAAGCAACCAGTGCATGAAGTTTAATTGTACACTTCATAGATTAGAAATGGGCTTGAACACATGTGCATGGCTGGTACTCCCACCAAGGAAGATATTCCAGGGTAAAACTTTTCTTTTATTCATAAACTTTACTACAATGTCCCTCAGAGTTAAATGCAGTCCTGGTCAGTGTATGAAGGAAGCTCATCCAGGTGGCAAAAAAGTTTGTTGACCATGAACTCAAAACACCCCTACAACAAGGCCAGCCTCTGCTAGAGAATTACATGAGATGACAAAAGAATAAAAAAAAATACAGAAAAGGAATCCTAGGTTTCATTTTTGGGTTGTTACTTTTTACAGAGCTCTTGAGATTGTGAACATGGAAAGTCTACAAGGGAGAACTGTAGGCTGGATTCCAAAATGCCATTTCCCATGTTGTGGCTGCCTTTTCACTTGAAGCTTCCCAGCCTTGAAATTTAGCTCCTGAAAAAAAAAAAAATCAGTTCCCATACGCATGCCTTGTGCTGTGCTCAGGGTTTGTAGGGTGCAATGGGTGCCCATGCAGTGCAGTGGATTTTGACTGGCATTAAAGCACGGGTCAAGCTGGTTCAGCTTTACAGGAGCTTGGAGTGAGGAACAGGAAGAGATGTGGATTTTGCCCTCTGGCCCTGTTGTTGGAAGGTTCCAGTTAGATCCAGAAGTCTATTTATTTGGATGATTTAAGAAGAATGATATTATTCTGCTCTGCTGGAGCCTAAAAGTATCTCTAAAAGCCAGAGCCAGAAGACCAAGGATTAACACTTGGAGTGCCAGTATGTTTTAGTGTTTAACCAAATTGAAGGCTGTGCACGTACATATCTTTAGTCAGCACTGGATTCCTTCATGAGGACAGGAACCCCACAAGCTGAAAGAACTGTCCATAGGCTTGGCTTCCTCACCCAGGGTTTTGCCAACTCAGCAGGTCTTTTTGCTTCTGGTAGCATTTGAAGACAAATAATTATTAGCTGAAAATACATGCTGGCACTTCAGTGAAAGGCTGCGGTTTGGAGCTCTCAGACCAGTCAATGACTTAAAAACTTCACTCCAGTTGTGGGGGGAAACAGAAATGTGCTGAAATGGCATCTTTTTATGTTAAGTTTTACTTCTCTCTGGTGAAACAAGTCCATGAAGTCTATTGCCTATGGCCCCACACAGCAGAAGGTTAGAATACAAATGAGGAAAGGTCTTAATGGCATTTCCTCATACTGCACAACCTGGAAGCCCAAGGGATTGAGTTTTGTTGGGCCGGAGAAAATCATCCAGGAAAAGAATGATGACCCGATTCAGAATGTTTCCCCCAATGTGGAATGCATATTGTGCTCTTAAAAAGGAGATGGAGGTCCCAGTCCTGGCTGAGGCACAGACCCTGGGTGGCTGAGCTGGTGATTTGATGTCTCCTGGACACACTGGCTGCTTTGCACCAGAAGTTAATTTGCTTACACAAAACCTTCCTCTGCAGAGGTAACCTGCAGTCTTGGACTAGTGTTATTTACACATCCTTTTACTTTTACACGTAATATTTTGGAGACAGAGATACCCAAAATTCCTGAGCTCTTCTTCCATGAGAGTGTTTGACAAATTGACATTTCCAGCAGATCAATAGGTCCTCCTGGAAACTTGGTGGTCTCTAGTGAAACACAGATTTATTTTTTTTAAGGCTGCAGCAATCCCTGTCCCTTCTGCTGCATAGAGGCTTTGGTTAAATTATTGTAGTTAATTATTTTAATGACTTAATTGCTCATTGTATGTCAGTAGCTGGCTATTCGGTGTTCCATACTAGCATTTAACTTAAAATGTGAGAGAACTGGTTTCCCCAACTCCTCCTATTCTTTTCTTCAATGAGTCACCCTACAATTGCTCCAGTGTTTTCCTTTGATGTTTGAGCTATCAGATCAGTAGTTCAAACTTCCCAGCAGAATCTGAAAAGCAAATTTAATTTGTACCTGGATTTTTTTCCCCAGTCTCTAGGAGATAATTATCTAGTTGGTCTTTGATTTTTGGATAATTGCACTTACAAGGAGGCCTATAAAGAAAGGGTAAGGGGCACAAAATGCACTGTTGGGCATCCTGAAAATGCCTTGCCCTTCTCTCTGACCTTTTCTGCTCTGTAGAACAAAACCAGGAGGACATAGAAATATCATGGAATACACTTACTAAGCCTGTTACTCACAGCTTCAGGGAAACTACAGTTTGTACAGGGTTTGGGTGATAGCATCCTCTGTGTTCACCAGTTGCTTCTCCTTAGTAGCTGTTTTATGCACAAAGCTGACCTTGTTTAATGGATATTCTTGCTCATCTTCCATATAGGCAGCCATGGAGAGAAATGTACAGACTGCACTGGTTTTGGAAATGGTAGTATTGTTTCTAGTATTGTTGTCTCAGCTTGGGATGAAGAATTTTAAAAGCATTTCCTTCTCACCACTGACACTGGATGCTCACTATTACATGCCATTTCTATTCTGAGCAAAACCAATAGGGCCAATCTATTTTTCTTTCTCTTCTTCTAGGTTTCTTGTTCTGATTTCCATGATCTAGTACAATTTTTTATTTTTCAAAGGCATTGGGAGAATCATAGAATCATAAAATGGTTAGGGTTGGAAAGGACCTTAAAGGTGACCTAACTCAAACCTCCCCCTACCATGGGCAGCAATGACAAGAGTACTTCTCTTGTTTTTAGTTGCACCAAAAGAAAATTATTATGACTAAATATAGTGTGTATCTGGCAATGGAGAAGAAGTCTTAGGAAGAATATGGTGGAATAAATTCAAACTTTGCATTGCAGCTGTGTAACTCCCCTTGCTTTCTCCAGCCAATAGTTTACATCTTCCAGATGCAAGACCTTCATTGGCCATTTTGTTTCAGTTGGTTTATTAAAAAAAAAAAGGAAGGCATCTGAAAGTTACATCTTAGGTCCTGTTAGCAGCAAAAATAAACTGTTGTGACAGTACAATCGAGGAATTTTTGCAACTTCTGGGCAATATTAAGTGCAGTATGAATCCTCTTTAGAAGAACTGCTAATTCTGCATTTTCCTCAAGAACTGAGTTAATAACATGTTCTAACTGGGTTTCCTATTCTTGGCACCGCGAGGCATTTTCTCCCCGTCTTTGTTTTACAGCTGCAGCTCTTGAAGGCGAGGGCTGCCTCCCTTCTGCATTCCTCGACTATCGCTTTGTTACCTCGGGGTAATAATAGCAGTGGTCTTGTCTCCTTGTCAGCTGATAAGCACTTGAGCTGCATCCCAAAGCAGAGCTGACTTTTTGGATGACTGCTCAGCCAGGCAAATAAATAGCTCGTGTCTAAATCCTTGAGTGTCAGGGTACCTGGCAGGCAGCGCTGCGGAGGTGGGAGCTCGCTCCGTGCTGAGCAGAGCTGGCACACCCAGCGTGTTGCAGGCTGTGCAACTGGCTGAAGAGGTGTGCAGTGATTTGCTAACCTCATCTAGCTCTAAACAATGTGGAAGCAGATACATTTATAGTATATAAAAGGCTATGAAAAAAAACAAACAACAAAATTGCTAACTGTTGTGTGATAGATGGATTCTTTTTTTTTTTAATGGAGTTCTCACCTCCTGTAAATTTTGTTTGTGAGTTAGAGGCCTTATCCTAGAAACACCCCCAAACTGATTTCCTGGGATTTCCAGAGGCAACATCATTGCCAGTTTTACCATTTAGACCTTTCTTGAGTACCTCTGAGATCCAGATTTTCTGGGAGGACCAGAATCAGCAGCTTTTTCTACAACCTGACAGACACATCTGAGTTTTCCAATATGAGCTTGGTGAGGTGGTTCTGCATCTAGATGGAGAGAGGATCACTGCCCCAACAGCCCAACAGACTGATGGGGAATTTGGTGTTTATGATCATCATGTGTTTAAAACATCTTCTTTCCAGACATTTGAAGCACAATTTTTGGGAAAAAACCTGTCTGTGTCTCACTTGGATTTGCTGTTTGTTTCTCCAATATTACCTACAAGTACACACCCTTTCTCTTGCGTGTTATATATAAATATATATATAGATGTATGTATGGAGAGATATGTAACATATTATAATCAAAGATTTGTTTTTACTGCTTATATAATATGTGCAACCATATTATATGTGACATCTGTAAAAGGAAGCTCTGTTCCAGACTTATTTCCCAGCTGGAAATTTGTGGCAATGATTTTGCACATGTGTGCCTGCTCCCCCCTGCTCCAAGACTAGGGATGGCAGCACACAGCAGGTCTCCTGCATCTCAGAAGAGATCTTGGACACATCGAGTTTTATTCCACGTGGCTGAAGGCAGATGAAGGCTCATTATCCCCTGCTAAGCATTCAGCTTTAGCTCTTGTGAGTGCCTGGCTCCCACCTCTGCAGTGTTCTTTCCACTTCACGAAGCCTGACGAATGAAGGAAAGCCTTTCCTTACGTGTTCAGCTGGAGCCCACTGGAATCGACATGAACTTCTGCTGCCACTGCTGTTGGGAAGCCCAAAGGGCCTCTTGAGTTGCAATCACCCCTCAGGATACCTCGTTTTCCTTTATGCTCTCTATCTTCTAGGAACTCCAAGTGTGACTAATAAGCAATACTCAGCCAAGTTCAGCTTCTCTATTCTTCCTCTAGGTTTGTGAGTCCCATTTTGTTCTGGAAAGTCTCAAAGTATTTACTAGTATCATGGAAACGGGAATTATCTTCATTTTGCAGTGAACAAAAAAATCCAAAAAGCTTTCATGAGATTTAGAAGGGCAATCCAGAGTGAAAAATTCCTTCTCTCAGAGAAGAACTGCAAAACTGGAGAAAGAGGCTCATCAGCCATCTGAGGAATGATTTCACTGCTCACAGTGATACAGCCTAGAGTAAAGATGACAATCTCCTTGCTCCAAAGCACACACAGATTTACCATCCAAGGTCAGAAAGGATTTTTTCCATCACTTAGGCACATTACAAAACATGTCAGCTTTCAGATGACATATCAGAGCTTGGCCACTGAGTCACTAGACAGCCACAGGAGGTATAACGCCCATCTGTTCTCTTGTGCCTGGGGACACTGAGCAGTTGGGCCTCAGCTCCAAGAAAACAATATCCAACCAAATACACCCCGGTCAGAAGATGCACACAGATCTTGGGGAGTCGCTGCTCTGCTCTGCTATTTCCACAGCCAGCATGTTTATCATCTTTGAATGTGTCCCCACTAACCCTGTCATCCACAAGAAGAGCATGGAGTGTTAGTCATCACTTACATTCTCCTGAGTTGAGAAAGAATCGCTGTCTCTCGTGAGGATCTAACCAGCCATCATTTAACCCAGCCTGCGTGAATGCGCTCCCATTTTCTTCCTTGGTCTTCCTCCTTGTTTCTGAGTTGAATGTATCTGAAATCTTTACATCCTGAATGACCCTTCTTCTGATTCCAAGGCTCACTCCACAAAGATAGAGTCCACAGCTGGAAAAGATGTACCAGCTTCTTCCATGCTCATCCCAAGCAGAAGAGTACACAGTGAGGACAGGTCTAGAGAAAATGTCACTGCATTCCAGTATCCCTCACCAAGGAATAAGCACCCATAGCCAGGTCTAAGATCCTCAAATAGAAAAAAGTTGAGGGGTTCTGAACCACCTTTGAACCCATATTTTTCTTCTCTGCACTTTCTTCATTTTCTCTGAGAAGAAATTTCTTGATGTGGAATTTCATCTAAATTATGGTTAGGAAGAAACTATGAGTGAGGACGGACAGCTGGTTAGGAGATAGAGATGTATTTGAGGATGTTTCCATCACTTATGGAAGAATTCCATATTCTACCTCATAGACTTTTAGCTGGTGGAGACACAGACACAAGTTTGCACATTTGATGCATCAGGCAGAGGCAGAGAACAAGGAAGAATTACCACAGCCAGTGAAGTTGGATACATCCTGCTGACCTTTGTTCTGATATCTTCAGAGCAGTGTTCAAGCATCAGAAAACCAATGTCTTCCTTGTAGGGTGGGTTGGGTCTCTTGCCTTCATTCTTCCAGCAGCAGCAGCGGCAGTATGTTATGAAAAACAACCCTCCCAAGTCCCCCTAAAACAACTGATATTCCCTCCTAAACAAGCAAGGAAACAAGTTCTCCTGTTGGTGGAGTTGCCTCCCCAAGCCCTAATGGAAGCCCTTGATTTCTTGCAGACACCGATGTGTGCCACTCAAGCCCCTGTCTGAATGGAGCCACCTGCGCTGATGGCATCGACTCTTTCAAATGCTTTTGCCTTCCCAGCTACGGAGGGGACCTGTGTGAGATCGGTACGGCCTCCCTGGCTTCAGCTAATCCTACTAACTGCTGCACCACCTTGTTCCCCCAAAAACCAGCTGATCCCCAGTGCTCCCATCAGTGCTGCCCTCATCTCAGTGAGCTAACCTCTAACAGCAGCTGAAAACACACAAGGGAAAAGCTTTGAGGCTTTCGCGTATCTGATTTGATAAGTTTGTTCCTCACAGCACCGTGTCCTCTAAGATTCCTAAGCAGGAGCTTCTGGTGTCTTCAGCTTTCTCTTTAAGTGTCTCTGCTCAAGCTCCACACAGATCATAACAATGGTGATGGTAGAAGTTGCTGTTTCTTTGGGTCAAGGGTCTTTCTGTTCATCTGTAACAGTAGGGAACTTTCTGAGTACATCTGCACTCCAGGCAAACTTTTTCTGCTAGACTGGAATTTTGTGGAAGGGTGCCTCAACTGAGCCATGAAAAATGCCTGTGTTTCTCTTGGGGAAGACACAGCTGAGAGAAGCATCATTCACTCCAGGAATCTCCACTGATTTGACACAGCATGACATTTTTGTCATCTCCACAGCGTGGCTTCCTGTGGCAAAATCAGCAGGGAATGTATCTTTGAGAAAACAGGAAGCAACCTGTATTTCCATCAAAATTAGGCATTCTGACCTGTACTAATACTTCCTTTTGTTTCTACAAGCAAAGAAAAAGAGGTTTTTTCCTTAAAGCTGATGAAAGTCCAAACTTTTATCAGCTTAGCTGAGAGGAAGCTCTCCTGCCTTGCTCAAACAAGAGAGAAATAAGGTTGCAGTATCTTCTTCACCTTGGCATAAGTAATGATAATATATGTTGGATTTTCTCCCTCCCTTTCTCAGCATCTTTTTCTGCTTCCAATATAAACATGTGGAGCAGACCATAAGAAGAAAGCTCAGGATCATTGGACCTTCTAGGCTGGAACTGTGCTGTCTTAACATCAATTTTCCAATGCAACCTCATCAGTTCTTGATTTACCTCCCCCCATGATACCTGTTGCTGAATCCAGCCAGAGACTTTCCACCCTGTAACTGCTTATCTTCTTGTTTCACCCAAACTAGTGGATTTCCTCTTTTCACATACAAGCCAGTAATTTTCTCTTTTCTCTGAATTATGGGCTTTAATGCCTGGGAGGGGCAAGAGGAAGCCTGTGCCCCAAAACTCAATGGGAATGTAAATTTTACTATTCCCATGAGACAGACTTTCCTTGCTGTTGGTCTCCAAGAACAACAGGACACTGCAGGTGGGCAGTGCACACAGACAGTCCCTTTTGTCAGCATGGAAGTGTCCTTAGCGGGGAACAAGATTTTCATCATTCTTTTCTAAGAAAATTGCTGTCATATTTACCTGTAAGAAAAAATTATGTAGGAAAGCATGGCCTTTCTCCTAGAAAATGGCCTGCTGAGGTTCTTTATCATGTGCTGTCCCATCCCTAGTCTGTGATGACAAGGGATGCCATTAAAGATGCTGGAAAAAATGTCTTAATCTCAAAAGACAGAGCAAGTTCTCTGTTGACTTTCTGCAAGAGATCTGCCTGCAAAACCCAAGAATTCTTAGAACTTCAGATACTTTCAGATAACCCATTAAATCTGTTGAAGAAGGTAGGAAATGCTTTTAATGTCTCAAATAACTACCTACCACTCCAACATCTATGAAGTGCCTGCAATCTCCCACTGGAAAAACACCAGAAAGGTGGATTGGGAGGAATTAGAGCTACTGAAAGAGACAAGTGCTTTGACCTACCAATTTCAACAAAGAAACAGTACAGAAAACCTTACTGAAAAGGGAAAGAGGCATAAGGGCCCATGAAAGCCCACCACTCTCAGAGCAGCAAGGGCCTGAGAAAGGGTGGTAGATGAGGCATCTGAAAGGCTGAGATTAAACACATTTCATTTTCTCTTTCCTTCAGTCACATGAAGCAGACAAATGTGTGGTGTTGCATTGTGTGGGAGCTGCTGAAGGTCCTTGCTGGTGGTTTTTCCATTTGTCTTTTCTTCCATTTCCCCCATCTGTGGTTTAATTTTTCTTTATAAATGTGTTCAGTTCCTCGATATTTCTCAGATGGCAAAAGATCTTCTGAAAAGCTGAGAAATGTTTGTACTTCTTTAGCAGCTTCCCAGCTTTTTCATTGAGATTTAATTCTCTCCACTATGGTAAGTTTCTGTCTCCATTTTTTTTCACTCATCTTGGTCTGTTTGTTTCTCCTCCAGAGCTCCAGAATCACACCAAGTGATGGAACCACCCAAACCTGATGGTCCCCTCTTTCATTTTCAACACATATGCATTGATTCTGGACATCTGGATATGGGGTTTTTGAGGGTTTTTTCCAAAGCAAAAAGAACTCTGCAGGCCAGCACAAGTGGGAAGAAAGATGTTCTTGCTTGGTCAGTTCCTCAAAAGCAGACTTCAGGAACATTACACGGGGATTGAATTTCTCAGGAATAAGTCTGTATCATTCAGCTTTTCTAGTAGCACTGGTTGTGTCACTGCAGACACAGGGCCTTCCACACAGGCTGCCCTCTCTGTGTGTCTTGGATGCCTTCTGACACCTTTCCCAGGGAATTCTTACAGGCTTGTGGTGTGCTTTTTAGTGAAAGTGAGCATGTGTTGTCCCATGCTATGGGAGCATGAGCTGCTGAGAGGTGAGTTGAAAGCTTTCAGACACATGCACCAACTCTTTTTCATCCTTCCTCTGTGTGTTTCAGACTTGGAAAACTGTGAAGAAGGCTGGACCAAGTTCCAGGGCCACTGCTACAGGCACTTTGAAGAGAGGGAGACTTGGATGGATGCAGAGAGCAGATGCCGACAACATCAAGCCCACCTGAGCAGTATCATCACTCCAGAGGAACAAGAATTTGTGAACAGTGAGTGCTGAGGGCATCCTAGGATTGGCCATGAGTCCAGCCACTGGACTCTGACTCTACAGGCAGATTTATCCAAAGTGGTGTAAAAACAACTATTTGCCCCACTCATTAGGTGCTCATAAGAATTCTAACAAAGCCTCATCCTTGTATGGGTGCACCCATGCTCATGGCAGGTTGAGTGGGGAGGGAGCTGGATAAAGATGATGGAAGGAAAAAAGGCATCAGGAAACATTGACTGGGAGGTAGCTGAATGACCCAGAGGGTCCAGGGCCGGGGCCAGCTGAGATGGCAAAGAAATGCTTACAGCAATGTGTAGGACAACCATGACTCTTTTCTCCCCCTCCCTCTCTTCCAGGTCATGCACAGGACTACCAGTGGATCGGCCTCAGTGACAGAGCTGTAGAGAACGACTTCCGCTGGTCTGACGGGCACTCCCTGGTGAGCCTGGAGCCCACAGCACCAGCAGGCACAGGCTTTTGGGGGGCAGTGGGAAGGGCCCCATGGCTTACATGTTGAGTGCGTGGGTTGGCCATTGAGTGCAGGCAATCCTGAGCTTTGTAGGGCTTATGGTGTTTCCAAGCCTCTAGAAAAGCTGGTCAGGTCCCAGGCACCATCACAACAAAAATAACTGGTGTAGGGGCAGCAGTGCTGGCAACCCACGGGCTCTGCTGGAGAGGGGCGTGAGAGAGGTGGCAGCAAGGATGAAGGAGTAGGAGAGACCAGGGCCCAACCTTAGAAGGCCTGTCCTCTCTCGGCAGCAATACGAGAACTGGCGGCCCAACCAACCCGATAACTTCTTTTCGGCGGGCGAGGACTGTGTTGTGATGATCTGGCACGAGAAGGGCGAATGGAACGACGTTCCCTGCAACTATCACCTCCCTTTCACCTGCAAGAAAGGAACAGGTCAGCACCCTGTGCCATACTGGCAAGGATGGGGGACTCAGTAGGTGGCTGTGGGTCTGGAGCAGAGTGCCCAGTGCCCAGGAATGTGGGTTTTGTTACTGTAATGGGTGATCAAAGAGATAGAAGGAATTAGAAACAGAAGTTGGCCAAGGCTCCAGGAGAAAGTTTCATGAGGACTTGAAAATACATAGGACAAGCCATTAAGATTCAACATCCCAAGGCAGAGCCATACCCTGGGTGCAGCACCACCACCACACACCAGCTCTGTGCCCTCTCACAGACACAGGCAGCTGCTGTGATGCTCAGCTCTCAGCCTCTCCAGGAGGCAGCAGTGGAGCGCTGAGGCAGACCTCTGCTTGATTTCAAATCACAGAATTTCCATATCCCCCTGCCCCTAAGCTTTGCAGACAGAGGCAATTTCAAAGGGAGTTAAGGTTTTATTCATGAAGGAGTGACGAGGCTGTGCACGCCCAGCCTGCCCTGGGTGTGAGCCTGCTCAGCCAGGCAGGTGTTCTCCACTCACTCCCCACGTCTCTGCCCATTTCCCACAGTGGCCTGCGGGGACCCCCCTGCAGTGGAGAATGCCAGGACCTTTGGCCGGAAGAAGGAGCGCTATGAAATAAACTCCATGGTGCGGTACCGATGCGACCAGGGCTACATCCAGCGCCACGTGCCCACAATTCGGTGCCAGCCCAACGGGCAGTGGGAAGAGCCACGGATATCCTGCCTCAACCGTACGTCCTGGGCACCTTTGGGTTAGGGCTGATGCCTCCCTGCAGCTGGGAGGAGCTGGGAATGAGTGGCATCATCTCAGCGTGCAGGATAGCTCTGAGCCAGGGCAGAAGGGGACACCATCGCTTCCCTTGATTTCTTGGGAGTTTCCCCTGTGATGGGGCCATGGGAGCTGACATCTTCTGGGGCAGGTGTGGACCATGGAGCCTGGCTTGTAGGATTGCCCTGGGGGTCCACCCAGGCAGAGTAGGGGCAGCTCCAGAGACAGGAAAGGGCAGCAAGGAGTTTACCAATGGCTCGGGATATTCAGAGAAAGAAAAAAAAATGGCTTGTGAAAGGGGGAGTTTTGGTATGACCTGCATCAACAGAGGGAATAGGATGGGAGAGCAATGGGGGCCCCAAGCCTTTCCCCAGTGTCCCCCTGCCCTGGGAGCAGACAGGAGTCCTGCAGCAGCTGTAAGCCAAGGCACAGGGCTGGGATCCTGATTCTCCTTCTGTCAGGCCTCCAGCTGATGGCAGCCAGCCTTCTTTCACTGGTGTCCCAGCCCACTCCCAGGCCTGCCTACACCCCTGTCCCATCCCTGATTGCCTGCAGCTTCCCAACAATTTTGTTGGCCTCAGACAAATCACATCTGTCCAGTGGCCTCCTTGCCAGGTTCTGGTCTGGCTGGGCAATTCCAGATAAAGCAGATTAAGCAATGGTCCCACAGCCAGGGAAAGCCGATATGGGCTTAAGGGACAAACCTCTGCCCCAGGGAGGAGATGAAAGGAGGAGGGATAAAGGAGGTGTCCAAGGGCGGCTGCCTGGTGCAGACCAATATGCTGATTCCTTTGGCTCTGCTGTGAGTCTGGAGAGCTGCAGGCTGTTCCCAACACGGACCGCCAGCAATCAGGAGACCTGCTCTGCTCTCAACCAGCTTTTGCTGCTTCCACCAAAACCCTCCTGCAATTATCACACCAGAGCATGCCAGATTCCAGGGAGACTGGCAGCAAGGATCAGGCAGGAACCTTGTCCCTGCCAGCCAGACGGGGCTGTTTCCCCTCCTGTGCCCTGAGCACTTCCCACTACTAATGCATATTGGGGCTGGGAATTTAGGGATTGATAGGGCAGTGGGTGAGATGGGGAAGAGCTGCCCTCCTGGCTGGGCACAGGGAAGGGATGGGACAAGCAGCCGTGGAGATGATGCTCCTGGCCAGGCGCTCGCCGAGCCCCGAGCACCTTCTCCCCCGGGTGCAGCGAAGCGCGGGCAGGGCGAGAGAAGGGCCGATTGTGCGTGTGCGGGCGGGCTGGCGCCGGGGCACACACAGCCGCCCCCGGGCAGCGCTGCCTGCGGCTGCCCGTGTTTTTCCAGGCAGCCAGGGGCCAGGGCGGCCAGCGTGGGACAAGCAGCTTCTCTGTCCCGGCTCCTGCCAACAAGGTGCCTTTTCTTCTCCTCCACAGCCTCCAGCTACCAGCGCAGGCTATACAAGAGGAGCCCCAGGAGCCGGTCGAAACCCAGCGGCAGCGCCGTGCACAGACCCACCCATTAGAGCGCGGCGAGAGACCGAGGGGGAACGCGAGAAAGAGAGATTTTTAACGGAACAGTTATATTAACAGAGTCGATTTCTTCTTCTTCTTGTTGCTTTTTTGTCATTTAAGGAAAAAAAATATATTAAAGACAAACCCACCTTTGTGTATATATATAAAAAAAAAATTGTTCTTCCAAGCACCAAAGCAAAACGAATTAGATCTCAGCATTTTTACTAACCGTCCGGTTCCAATTATCTTCGTGCCTTTGGGGACAGGGAGGGGGGTGGGTTTGCAAAGGGCAGGGGGTTAAGTTAAATAATAAAGATGATTATTTTTTCCTGATTTTATCCACGAACAATGTAATTATTTCTGTTATTTAATCTCCAGGGTGAACAGCACCTTTTGGGGTTTTATTTTTTTTTTCCAGAATCCTTCTACTACTGCAGCACGTCAGGACGGGTGGGGAGGGCCGGGGGGCTGTGATGGAAGGAGCTGTGGGAAGAGGGAGGCAAGTGGATGCTGAGACCCAGGATCTGGGTGCTGGGGGCTGTGGCCCCTCTCTGCTTCCCCACTGACCCCTCTGCAGCGCAGCGCCCGTCCCGGGACAACGTGCTCTTTCCAGGGGACCGTGCGGGGCACCAGCGTTCCCTGCACCTATTTATATTTTTGAACATATCCTATTTTGAAAGAATGATAAATAATAAAGAAAGCTAAATCAGAATGGGCACTTTGTCAGTGTTGGTTTTTTAGGGAAGAGGGATGTTTGGTGGGCTGGGAGGAGAGGGGTCTCCCATGGCAAGGCAAAAAGGAAGGAAGGGGAACCCAAGGAGGGTGCTCCAAGCTACACAGGAATGGCTCAGCCCCAGGCAGTGCCTCAGGGACCACAGAAGTGGGAGGGGTGCCCCAAGCCCACACTGAAGCAGGACCCTGGAGTAGGATACTGCCCTCCCTGTTTGGGAGGGGGTTAACCCACATGCCTAAAACCCGTCTGAAACCCATGGTCAGCAGGACCTGCTTCACCTTCCAGCTTTCAGTCCTGACACCCAGGGGGTTAATTAACACTCAGTAATGAGGGAACACAAGGCCCTTGGAGGAGCTGAGCTGAGCCAGCACTAATGAGACCATGTTCAGCCAAGGATGAGACAGCCAGGGACCCCCAAATCCTTTCTCCACAGTAGACTTTTCTCTTTTGTTGGGTCAGAGATGGGGACACAGCCATGTCCAGGGCTTTCTCCGCCTTTTTATTAGAAGATGTCCAGAAAAACACATCTTTTCATAGCCAATGCTCAAAGAAGAAGGCACCAGAGTTCAAATGGAGTCCAGGCAAGGGGCACATGGAGATAAGGCACTTGTGCTCTAGCAGGGACAGGCACAATGGCATCCTTCAGCAGGACATGGATGGGGCTGGAAGAAGGGCCAGGATGCAATGGAGATACCCGCTCTCTGCTTTGGCCAAATCCAGCCTTGCCTCGTTCCCTCATGGCCTTGCCTCGAGAACTTGGAGGCAGAACCAGCCTGGAGGGGCAGGTGGGTGTCAGTGACAACCTGCCACAGGAAGGGGCCACTCACGGGGTGGCACGGCCAAGTGGGATGGCAGCAGCAGCCCATGGGGATCATCTTTGCATGAATGCCATGACAGGGACTGTCCCACACTGCCCAGATGGCAGTCACCCCAAGCAGCTGCAGGTGCCAGCTGCTGAGCAAGATGTGGAAAATATAAAGGAAGGAAACAAAACAAAACAAAAAGAAACCTCTCCCTATCCTACCTCCCCCCAGTCACCCCCAAAACTCAGCCCTTGGAAATGCCCAACACTGAGCACTGGCAGGCAGGAAACATCCTTCATCCAAGAAGGATCCCTCCCGGCTCCTTATCTTTCTCTGTAGCAGAAGACTCCAAACCTGCCCTTGCTGGGGAAGCCGAAGCTGCGAACACCGGGCTCTGCGGGGCCACAGTTGGCCCGGGGCGTGACGATAGGGTAGCGGACACTGCCATCTGCCAGCCAGCCGGCATTGCAGCGGTCCAGACCCAGGAACTTCCAGGCGGAGTAGAGCTGCCCCACCCGGGCGATCTCGGCCCCTGCATCCTGGCAGCTCTGCTTGGCCTCCTCCAGAGTCATGCCAGCCAGGTGGTCCAGGTAGAAAACCTCTCCTAGGAGGGAGAGCAGAGCTTGAAAGGGGAGCATCAGTGCCGAGCATCATCCCGAGCATCCCCATCTGGAGCGTCGCTGCCTGGAACAATCCCACCCAGGCCAAATCTTGTGCCCGAAGAGGGAGGGATGCACAGCACCTTCCCCAGCATCGCACCCCACATCCCTGGCCCAGAACCCACCTTTGAGCTCGGAGGAGAAGCAGAAGGCATCAAAGCGGTGGAGGTGCCGGTGGCGCGGGCCGTAGCTGCGGATGCCCGGGGCGAGGTGCACGCCCCCGCAGGGCTTGCGGGGCAGGCGGATGGGGTACTGCACCGTGCCATCGGCCAGCCAGCCCGCATTGCACCAGTCCAGCCCCTCGCTCCACGCCTGGAAGAGCTGGTTAAAGTTGGCGAGGATGGCACCTTGGTCTTGGCACACTTGCTCGGCTTCGTGGAAGTTGAGCTTGTACTGCCCGCGGGGAGGCTGGTAGGGGAACACGATGCCTGGAGGCAGATGGGACACTCAGCTGGCTCCGTGGGCAACCCGCCCAACCCGAGCCCAGCCCCAGCAGGAGCCACAGGTGTCCCTGGTCCGTGTCAAATTCAGGCTCTGGGACAGGGACCACCTCAGTGTGGCGGAGACAAGGCTCAGGCATGCAGGGATGGGGCCGCTCCGGACATGCAGGCGCCAGCAGCGAGTTGCCAGCGACATCTGGTGGCACAGGGACACACGGGCTCGGTCCTGGGGACACAAGGACCCCCTCACGGCAGCACCTGCATATACAGGGATGCACAGACTATAATGGGGATGCAGGGACCACGACCACGGGGTTGTATAGAGCATGGTCCTGGGAACACACAGACAATGGTCCCAGGGGGGCATGGACCACCCCTGCGGAGATGGAGAGATCTTTATCATGGAGATGCGCAGGCTTCAGGAGCAGGGATACAAGGGTCAGCACCATGGGGGCAAATCCACCAGGTGCCAGGGGACACATGGACCACCAGCATGGGGATGAATGAACCTCTGTCGTGGGTGTGGATGGACAGCAGAACCACGGGCATCACCACTTTGTACACAGGCACGAGGACTGGTAGGGACGAGCCACTGTGGGAGGCAGGGTCCAGGGACCAAGGGGTTGGGGGAGGGACAAGCAATGGAGACATTTCCACAGCTCTGAGCTTGAAAGCAATGTCAGGGCTGAGTCAGGTCCCTCATGACAAGTGAGCAAGAGAGGCTGGACCAGTCACCAAGGATCATCACAAGATGCATTGGGATATCCAGAAGTGGGAGGGCAGGGCACAGCTCCACGTAATGCAGCACACTGGGAAGATGGGTGGGTTAAGGCAGGAAATGCTGCAGCCATGGGGTCACTCCCAACTCTGACTGCAACAGCACCCTTGGTGTCCCAGCTAGCCAGGCAGCTCTGGGCTCTCTCACCTCTGAGGCCACAGAGCCAGACAGCCCCAAGGCACTGCCTCATCACACCAAGCATCCCAGCCCCTTTCTGCCATGATCAAGTTCCCTTGCTATGTCCCTAAAGAAGAAGGTACCACAGGAAGGCCAGGCTCACTGGCTTGGCACAGAAGGTGATGTGGTCCCCAGCATGCCCCCACCTTGCAGCCGGAGGTCTACAACATCGCTTTCGTCCTCCAGCCCATCGATGACCTCGCAGCGGTATTTGCCATCGTCCTTCAAGCGCACATCGCTGATGACCAGCGAGGCCTCGTGCCGGCTGGCCTGACGGATGTGAGCACGGCCCTTGAAGTCCCCAAAGGCCATGTAGGTCTTGCCAATGGCCACCAGCACATCCTGCTCTTTGGTGTAGTCATCCCGCAGCTTGGACCACTTGATGCGAATTTTGCGCTTAGGTCCCAGGTCGGGCTCGTAGCGGTAGTGGCAGGGCAGGGTGACATTGGCACCCGTGTAGCTGTAGACAGGGTCTTTGGCGGTTTCCACCACTAGTTTGGCTCCGTTGAAGTAATCTGCCGGGGGAAGAAGAAAGGTGTGATGGGCAGGATCCAGGGCTGGGCAGTATCCCCAAATCTTTCCTCCAGACACCTCTTCCTCCTCTTTCCTCTTCTACCATGAGAATCCCCCACATATCTCTGGAGCATTCCCACCTGATCCTCTGGGCCCCACATCCCACCAAGTGATGGGTCTCCATCCTACCCCAGAGGCAGGGGGTTACTCCAGCCTCCTGCGACAACCTGCCAGCCTCCATTGTCCCAGATATACCTTTGTCCTGCCCGGCACCGTTGTCATTCATGATGTGGTTGTAGTAGAAGCCGTTGTAGAAGGGGCGGTAGGAGCCACTGGCCAGGTGCAGCAGAGTGGCCTTCAGGAGGAGTGGGAGCAGCAGCATGGCTGGGAAGCGAGGCCAAACTCTGAGCCTGGGCTGCAGAGGAGGAAAGGACTGCTGTGACAACCCCAAAAAGCCAGGAGAAAGCCAGCACTGCCTGTCAGCAGTGCCAAGCTGACTCTATACCAGGGGTGCAAGGAGAGGGGTGGGAAGAGCCAGCAAAGCAGCTTACCTGCCCACAGGGGAGAGTGCAGGCAACCTGAGCAGTGCCCCCAGACCCGCCCCCAGCCGGTGTTCCCAGTCCCCTCCATCCTCATCCTCCCACCCGGCTCACACCACTCACCACCACATTCACCACTGCTGCCCACTGTGGGGGTGCCCACTGAGGGGAGCACCTGGCCTGAGACCAAGTCGGGGACGGGGCAGCTGGAGAAATGGGATCCCAGGGTGTTCTTTAAACAGGGAGTACTGGGAAAACGTCACGCAGGGGTGCAGGGCTGAAGTGGCTGAGCCCCACTGTAAAGCAGCAAGCTCGGTTTACAGAGGCAGCCGAGCGTGCGACTCGACCAAGGAGTGAGGGAAAGAGCTCAGGCTGTCTCCGCTGCCCCAGCTTCAGACAAAGCCCGGCAGCACTCGCCGTCCTGGCCAAGGAGCCCCTAGTCCAACCCAGGGCTGCTGCTCTGCAACACAGACATGGCTGGCAACGACCCCATGTAACACATTTGGCTGCCAAAGCACGTCCCATGGGTGGGGGGTAGCCTGGCTGCCCCACGGCACCAGAAATGTGCACTGCCTCGAGCTCTGGGGGCTAGGACACCCAAGGGTGCCGGGCACGGGGCTCAGCCAGGGTGCTGCCAGCAGAATTGGCTACTTGTGAGCACTCCCGGAGCCGGCAGAGGGGGCCCGGCACCCGGCAAGCCTCCGGCAGACCCCTTCCGACACCGGGGGCTTCTGACATCAGTGCCCGGCTCACACAAGGCTTACGAGTGCTTGCAAACACTCCCCGGACCAGAGGGCTGTGGGAGAGCAGGTGCTCAACTCGGAAGGGTGCAATACGGGGTACGGTGGTGGTCTCCAGGGTCAGGGACGTGAAACCAGCTGCTCTCACCACAGGTTGCTTAATCCCAGACTTTCCTTTGCAGTCAGTGCCTCTTCTCACCATGGGGTGCAGTCACACTTGCCACCCACTGGGGCCAGCAGAGCCGGTGCCCGAGGGTGCAGGGTGCACCCGCTGGAGCGCCAGCACAGCCCCGGGAGCCGGCACTGCTGGCACCGCAGCCGCAGGGACACAGCCACGTGCTGCCCAGGCGCCGCACGGAGTGCTCGAGGCACGGCAGCTTCACACCTCGCTCTGCAAGGCACCAGCCCTGGCCCCCCTGCACCCCAGTGCCTGGTGACCCCCCCAGAACCCAGCCCTGCAGTGACGTGCAGTGTGCCCAGTGCTCTCGAATTCAGCGCCGTGAGCATCGTGCCGCAGCGCCCAGCACAGCGATGCCTGGCACCTCTCACAGGGATGCCCGGCTCTCCCCATGGCAGTGCCAGCCCCCCCTGCCCTTCGCGGCAAGCAGGGTGCCCATGGCCCCGGGGTGCCAGCCCTCCCCAGTCCCGGCACTGGGGCCAAGCACTACTCACGCTGGTTGCAGGCAGGCTGCAGGCAGGCGTGCAAGCAGGCTGCAGGCAGATGCACTGTGTTTAGGGCTCTTGCAGGACTGAGAGGAAGCAGCTCCAGGGCCTGCCTCTTAAAGGGAAACACACGCCTTTCCCAGCCCCCTGCTTGCAGCCCGGAGCTGGGGTGGGTGCCCCCGGCCCCCCGCCTGCCCACCATGCCTGGGTGATGGCCTCATCATGTGTCCACACGCAGTTCACACACCTTATCTGTGGTGTGCTAGCTGCCTGAACTGCCCCCGACTTGGAAGGGACAGCTGCGGGAAGAAACGTGCCCTGTTGGGGCTGGTGGGATCCCGTGATATTCCAAGCAAAGCCTCGGTGAAGCCACAGAGACAGGGAAGAAGAGACATCCCTTGTCGCACATCCCACTGGAGGGGACTGGCCATGGTCCCCAGACAAAGGTGGTGTCTAACACACACGTGGCAAGAACACCACAGGCACAAGCAGTTCGGGACAGGTGAGCTGTGGCACGGAGTGATCTGTGCCCAGGATGTGCAGGCAGTGCCTGCCTGCTCTGGATTTCGGGAGAGATAGCTGAGCTGCAGTGTTCAGCCCCTTCAGGTCTGTTTGAGGCTGTGGGGACAAAGCCGAGGCACAGGAACCAGGGCAAAAACTCTGCGGTGCCCTGTTGCACCCATCTGAGGGGGCATCATGCCTAAACTTGGGCGATGCCCTCCATGCCAGCTCCCACGGGCACACAGACATGCAGACCCAGCTCCAAGAGGGTCGGGAAGGGCAGCACGGCGGCGGCACCGCCAGGGGATGCCGGTCAGGGGATAGACAGAAGGGACAAACAGAGGAACCACGATGCGGCGTGTGCCCTGACCCATCGACCCGCTATCCCAGTCCAGTGCGCTGCTTCACCCCCCACTTTGTTGTTTTATGGCAAGGAAATGAGGCGTGGGGGCCCCGGTCCGGCTCTTGCCGCCGTGCAGGATGGCTTCAAGCCGGAAAGAAAACAACTCGTGTAAAAATAAACCGCCCGAGGCTGGCTGCGGGGTGGAGGGACGCAGGACCCCTTCCCGACAGCGCCCAGCACGGAGCTCTCGGGGTGCTATCCTGTCTGCTCGTCGCCACCACGCTGATAGGGAGCAGCCAGCAAGGAAACGGCGTTATCTGCCGCCAGCGCCGGCACGACAGCCCGTGCTCCCCGTGGGAAGCCCCAAGCAGGGATGGCTGTGGGACCTGGGCTCTGGAGGCTTGGCTCTTCCTTGTTCTCCTTTTCCCTGCACAGCCGCCAGCCCGCCCCGAGGAGGGACGCGGCGGAGCCGGGCTGCCCGGGGACACGGGAGTGTGACGGCCGGGCACGCCGCCCACTCGCCCGCCCGGGGCAACCTGTACCGCAGCCCACAATGAAGCGACAATTACATCTTCCGGCATGGGGCCACTGCACCGCCTGCATCCTGGCCGAGGGTCCCTGCTAGCCCCAGCCGTGCCACTTGGCAGGAGGAGGTGGTGGGATGACGTGCCAGCTGCACGCTGGCTATCAGTGCCCCGCTGCAGCTGCTTGCCCAAGTTGTTCTAGTGATCTAGCAATTAGGATGGTTCCCTACACCCCCGGGCTGTGCAGAAAACACAGTCCTGCCGGGGCACGCCGCTCTCTGGCATGGCTATCCCATTGTTCCAGAACCGAGGAACCAGCCCCAGGGCGTCCTGCGCCGCCAGCACCACGGCGTGTGCCAGCAGCCATCCTCTGCCCGGCCTGAGGAGGGGAGCAGCAGCAGCGAAGGGGACAGGGATGCTTTCAGACACCTCTTCTCAGCAACAGCTCCTGGCTTACCTTAGGCCATGACTCTTGTCCGGATATGGCCAACGATTTCTTCATGTCCTCCTAGGGAGCAGAGGCATGAGGAAGGATCTGGCCACCAGCAGTCCCTGAGGAAGGAATCTCCTTCATTCCTTCCCACCTCTCATCCTCTTTTTGTTTTTTCTTCCCAGAAATGTACCCTGGGTGTGACCACAGGTTTTAGGTTGAGCAAAACTATGCAGGGTCAGGGAAGCTCTGACCTGGGAGCACATGTTTAGGGCACGTGTCTAGGGCTGACTGAGCATTTGGCTGAATGGGAGCCATAGAAGTGTCATCCCCATCTTCCCCGCGTCAAAGCCAGCACCTGACAGCTCTGCTGTGGCCTCACTAGAGATTTGTCCGTGAAATGCTGTTTGCACAGGATGATTCCAGCAGGAACACTCACATTACTGGTGGGATGAAGGAGCTTGTGATCTGTGCTGGGCGTTCCGGGTGGTGGTGAGAGGATGCTCTCCCTGACAGCTGCTTCCTGAGGAACCAGCTCCCAGCAGCTGGCAGCAGAGCCAGCAGGCGGCCGCAGCGTGCCGGCCATCCCAGCCTTCCTGCTGTCCCAGCAACCCAGCCACGTCCGGGAAGAGCATCCGAGGGACAGGGAACGCCGTGAGGGGCTGTGCATGGCAGGGAGGGCATTCTGGCTCTCCCAATGCTCCCATCCTGGGGCTCTGGGGGATGAAGGGAATGCCACAAGGCTGGGAAGGGGCACAGAATCTGTAGGGGGCTTGCTTGGGGGGTAGCAATGGGCAGGGGGAAGCAGCAGCTGGGGGCTGAGGATGCAGCCCCTGCTCTGATGAGCAGCATCTGCTCCCATCACCCTTCTCATGGAGTCTCTGCCATACCCCTGGCGCACGGCTGTCTTGGCTGGACTGAAAGCAAACTGCTCTTATCTCTGCTTCAGCTTCCTGGTGATAAGGGTGGCATGTCTGGAGGTAAACTGGGCAGACTGTCCCCTGTCCCTGGTTCTAGCTGTGGCTGCTATTTGTCACCAAGCAGCTGCAGCCACAGGCACAATGAATTCAGCCCGGTCTTCACAAGCAGATCCCCAGCTCCTCTGATGCCCATGGCTGGCACTCCCAGGGCAAGGCATGAGCCCACCTCCCATAGACAGGGCCCACAGAGGAGATGCCTGGCTGAGCAGGGCACTGCTGGCAGCAGGGAGGTGCAGGAAGATTGTCCAGAGCTGCAGGGACAGAGAGCTGTGGTAAGACACAAGTGACTCTTGGCTATTCATGCCAACTTCAGGGGTCCCTGCCCAGTATGGCACATTCTGGACAGGAGCAAAGCTCCTCTGTCCTGTTCACCACAATGCCCCTCCCCTACATGGGATCACATCCTCAATGCAGGCACATCCTGCTCCAGCAGCATCCATGCCACAGCCCTCCCCAAGCGGAGGATGTGCTGGGAACATCCCCACAGGTAGCCCTTGCAAAATTCACAGCTCCCTCCAGCCCTGGGAGCGTGCTTGGGTGTAAGAGCTGATCTAACTCCAAGCTGGGGGATTTGCTCCAGGATCAAAGCCAAAGGAGGAGACACAGGGTGTGGGGTGCTGATAGAGACTTCCCCTCCCCAATTCCCATCCCACTGCGCCTGGCCAGCTGTGAGCAGTCTCCAGCAGCTGTGACAGGGTGGAGACAGTGGGAAAGATGCACACAAAGCCCTGAGATACCCTTTTTTTCAGGCAGGGAAGGGAGCTAGGAAGGTCTGTGAAGGCAGGAGAAATGCACGGCCAGCACAGCAGCTGGCCACACCCCAGATGGCGAAGTTGAGGGGCTCAGAGGGAATCCTGGAGGATCATCAACCATGCTTGGGGAGATGGCCTTCGAGGAGACACAGAGCAGAAGAGCAAACACCCCCAAAGTTTCAGCTGGTTTTAATACTGTCAGAGACACCCCAGAGTGGGGCCATCACTGCCATCCCACCTGGGCTCCCTCAGCCAAAGCAAACCCACTGGCAGCCCAGCCCCACGGCTGCTTCACATCCCAGCAGGCAGGGGAAGCATCACTGCCAGCCCAGGACAGCCTGCCCATGCTCCCAGCTAAGTCTCACTCATCTCCTACTGCTAATCCCGAGGGCTTGAGCATTTTAAGAGGCTCCCCTCCACCCCATGTAAAAGGAAAAAATAATCAGGTTACAAAAAGGGTCATGGCACATCTTTCTGCCCGCTGCATTTGGGTGGTTTAACCACCACCTTTCCCATCTTCTTTCCACACCCTTTTGGCTACAAACCAACTCTCCCCACTATCAGATCATAGTCCCCCTGGTCACCACTGGGCTCTGAGGACAAGGGACAGCCAGGCACCCCAGACTGCAGTAAGCTGGGGATGATGGCAATGCTGAAACTTGAGAGGCTGCTGGAGCTGGCATCCCAGGAAGGGGAATGGGCAGTGCCTGCCAAAATGCCCGCTGTGATGCCTGCCAGAGTGCCCAGCAGGTAGAGTGACCATCCGTGGGGATCTGGTGCCTCTTGACAAGAGCTGTCTCATCACTTCACTCGCACTATGTGGTGCTGACACGGCAGGCAAGGAGACTCAGGGCCAGGCAAAATGGGCAGGGGACAACAGCTGAGGTTTTTCAGAGGATTTTCACAACCCCTGCTTGCAGACAAGCAGGGAGCAGGAGAGACTTGAGAGACTGCAAGCCAGGGGAGCCTGCCCTAAGTCCCTGAAAACTGCTGAGCCCCAAGACACAGTTCAGGCAAGGGACTGCCACTGGCTGCAGCCTCTCTGCTGGAAGCAGAAGCAAGAAGGAGAAAATTTGTCCCTGGGCTTAGCTGAGAAGATAAAGCCAAGCCCTGGTTGCAGGACAGGGCTCCCCAGCAAGGCCTCATTTGCAGGATGAGGTGTCCCCAAGAAAGCCCCAGTTGCAGGAGGGGGTCTCAGCCCTGGCTGGAGCAGCAAGAGGGCAGGAACCATCCCCACATCCTACCTGCAAGGGCCCCGTCAAGTGCAGTGCTGCAGCCCCAGCACCAACGTGGGGCAGGGGAGACCTTTTGGCTGCCTCCTGAGTGTGGGGACTTGGAGAGGGGGGTGTGAGGTCAGAGCAGGCAGGGTGCAGGCTGGGTGCAGGATGGGCAGCGGGGAAGAGCAGCCCCGTCCTTCTTCCCTGTGCCTACTCATCGCAGCCCAGCAGCTCCACGCGCAGGGTGATGCGGTTGTTCCAGGCCACGGGCAGGATGCGGACATAGCGGGCGTAGAAGGGCACATCAAACACATTCTTCTTGTGTGAGTAGTTGTCACTGTTGCCTTGGAAGATCTAGAGGAGAAAGGTGGGTATCAGTGCTGCCAGCAGCCCAGGACAGCAGTCACAGCACTGTCTGACACAGTTCAAGAAGCCAGTGGACAACACTCTCAGTCACAAGGTGTGATTCTTGGGGTGTCCTGTATAGGGCCAGGAGTTGGACATAATGACCCTTGTGGGTACCTTCCAACTCAGCATATTTTAGTGATTCTGTGACCTCAGCCCCACCACTCATCCCTCCCCACCATGGCATGCCTGAGCCCTGGGAAATCACCTTTCCCTCCCCACACCCACCTTAGTGTTGTTTGTCTGGGCATCTCGGTACAGGGTCCAGGATGTGCCATTGTCACTGTAGGCCACCTTGTAGGCTGCCACATACTGGATGTGCCCAAAGTCACGGGCTCCTTGTGTGATGATGCCTGTCACCTTCTTCTGGTCTCGGAGGTCAATCTGCCAGAGACAAGGCTCATCACAGCTCCTTGCAGGAGCAGTGCTCCCACCCTTCAGCACTCTCCATTCTCCAGAGGCAGCCACAAGAGCTGGCCCTCAGGGGTCAAGAATGGAGAAAACACCACCTGACCTCAATACCAATGCCAGACAAATTATAAACATTTGAAATACTTGATCTTTCAACACTCACAGCACCCCTCAAAGCAACCAAAAGTGGGCACAAATGCATCTCAGATTCCTTGCCCACCCTTGCCACCTCCACATTTTTTGCCGGAAACATCAGTGTGGGAAGGACAGCAAAAAATCTCAACTCCAAAAAAAATACAGGATTCACAGAGGAAATGCATTTCCACTGGAAATTAATTCTGGCTGAAAAAATATGCAATTCAACACTATCTGACATTTGGGCTCTAAGTGAGACAGTTTCTATTCTCTTTACTCTGCCACACTGTGTTTACTGCTGCTGGCACGTTACAGGGTAAACCACCAAAGGAGCTGAAAGCCTCATTAATTTAATTCTGTTTTCATGCTCATAGAGGGCAGTTCCAGCTATACAATACACATAAATCCTAAGAGTACATGTAAATCTACACACATACACAAACAGGCAGACTGTGGTGCAATAGCCCAACTCAGCGTGTCATCCCGACCCTGTCATCAGCCAACATCTCGATAAGCTGGTTTATTTAGAGTTGTGAGGCAGCTGCTTCTAATCATTTCCCAAATAAAAAGCAGGACAAATATCTAAACTGCTTTGTCCTATTATGTCATGGAATCATGTGAAAAGTACAAAAACAGGGGAGGAAAGGAAACTGAGAAGGAACTTTCAAAACTATTTGTTTCTATTCCAGACTGTGAAGAGAAAAGCAAGCCTGATTTTTTCCTGCAAAACAGAAACATGGTGTTCTGGGCAGGCAGAGGTGTTGGGACAGTCAGTCTAGGCTGGGATGGCATTTCCTTAGGGGGTGAGACAGAACTGGCACGCTGCAGACTTGATGCACCCCACAAGAAGGTGCAGATATGGCACCACCTTGTCCCTATGGGCACTGGTTCTGACCCAGAGTGTTAAAACCAGTGGCTGTGGTCCCATCCTGACCTGCCTGTGATCCCCATTCAGGGAGAGCATTGCTGTACTTTGTGACCCACAACAAGGCTCTGGCCACACTAAACCAGCTATTCCAGACGCCCTGAAACAGGAGGTAGCCCTAGGCACAGCTGGAGTTGCTGTTGAGAAGACATGAGGTTAGAGAGGCCAGAGACCCACCTGCAGCCACTCAGACTGGTTGTTGTGCAGGGCTGTCCAGGCATTGGTTTTGCCTGTCATGTCCAGGCGAGCATAATGAGGGTGCCAGGTAAAGGCATCGATGCCCCAGGTCTTGAAGACACTGGAGGCTGTGATCTGCTGGTCGGAGATGAGGCGGGATTTCATGCCCAGAGGCTCAGAGCAACCTGCCGTGTTTAAATACACTGTAACACAACAGTTTACACAGGCAGTGAAAAGGAAAGAGACAAGAGAACCTCTGCAAGAAAAACCCCGCAGACCTGTCAGAAGCCATCCCACACTCTCATTCCCAGAGCGGCAACAGCGCCCGGCAGGGAAATGCTCAGCAGATGTGCAGAGCTGCCTTTTCCTGGGATTTTTAGCTCTCAGCTATTCCCTAGCTCACAGTGCCTCCTGCTGCAGGGATGAGTGGATGTCCCCACAGCACAGCACAGCCCAGCTCCGGTGTAATACAGAAAGCTCTGGCAGGAGGCAGAGAGGGATATGGAAAGAGTGACACAAAGATATCCCCAGCCAAAAGCACGGATGGCACCAGACCCACGTAGCAGCAGGACAGAACCCAAGCCCCCACAACATCCCACTCCCACACTGACATGCAAGTCCCACTCAGTTCCCAGGCATGTGCTGCAGGGCAGGAATGCAGGAGGTGCAGGGAAAGGCTCAGGCTTACAATCCCTTACATTTCACATTTCCCAAAGGACTTTGATCCTCTGCTGCTTTTCAAGCTCTCCAGCAGGAAAAGCAGTGCGTTCACAGCTCAGACGGGAAGGGGGCACAATAAAAACTCCTGGCTTGGGAAGGTGTTAGCAGCATGAGAATGCAGCTTGAGCTGGCTGAGCCGATGGGATTAACAGCTTGTGCTCCCCAAATGCACCCCTGGGTATTCCCAGGCATCAGCATGAGGAAAAACAAGCACTGACAAATCCCTTGCCCTGAGGGATCAGGAACAGGCCAAGGGGTGATGCTCTGCCCCATGTCACCCTGTGCCTTGCAGCCCCCGGGGAGGGGACAGGCACCGGCATTTACCGTTCAGCTCGCAGCCGATGAGCTCGAAGCGCAGCGTGCAGGCACGGCGGCACATCACGGGGTAGATGCGGATGAACTGGGCCGTGATGGGAGGGTTGAACATGTTGGTCTGCATGGTGCCATAGTCCATGTTCCCCTCAAAAACCTGCAACAGTGACCAGGGCTCATTGTCCCAGCTCTCCCACAGTCTCCTGTATCAAATCCCTTGCACAGCAGACAGTGATCTCTCTATTGTCAACAGCAAAAGAGCACAGAGGGGAAAGCTGGGCTCTGTTTTTGTGCCCTGGAACAGTGCGGGACCTTGGAGGAGCTCCAACAGTCTCCACAGAGCTTTGCAACATTCCCTGCTTCATCCTCACCCCCACAGAGACACAAATGCAGCAACACCCACTCTCACTACCACAATGCTCCTCAAATCATGACAAGTACAGAGGTGGCTCACTTCTTTCTTTTTAACATAATAAATAGCTTGGCATGCACTTTTTCACTGCTGCAGAAACAAGAGGATTTTTTCCATTTTTTTTAAAGCAAAGCAGATACTCCCAACCATTCCCTGGATGCTCAGAAAGCCAGCAGGAGACACTTGCCATTAAGAATTGGGAGTGGAGAGTGCTGCAATCTGTAAGTATTCCCACTCTGAGACACTCTGTCAGGTGGCGCTTGCTGCAGATACAGCACCGAGCTACCCGAGCTGCTCAGTAGCACTCCCAGACCAAGCCCAGTTCCCACAGCGTGTCAGTGATGAAGATACTATCTGAATGACCTAAAAACATCAGTGCTGCTTCTTTGGTTATGCTTATTATGGTCAATTAAACAGAGGCAGGGAGTATCGCTTGGCACTGGAGCTGCCCGTGCCATCTCGCTGCTAGGAGAGCTCCCATCGGTTCCCAATGCAGCTTTGGCTCAGGTCAAATGCACTTTCCCACACACAGGGATGCAGCTCCCAGCTACCTCAGCACCCACAGCACCACTGCATGGGGGGAGCTGGGACATCCCTTGCACAGAGCATTGCAGCCCACCTTGTCTACATCCTGTTTCTCATCCTTGAAGAAGGTGAATTGCCGCCCATCCAGGCTGTAGGCAACTTTGTAGGCGCGGACAAACTCCTGCCGCCCCACGCGGCGCGCGCCCTGCGTGATGATCCCAGTCAGCCGCATCTTCCGCAGCAGGTTGGCCTGTGGAGAGCAGAAGAGGAAGAGTGGGGTGCAGTAAGGATGGGGTGCATAGCCCTTACACCCACCAGGACCATCAAGTCTGGTGGTGGAGGGTGGGCACTGGGACAAGGAAAGGGAATGCTGGAACACCCCTGGGGAGGAAGCCTGCCATCCCTCCAGCCTTCCATCCCAAGGTGGCCAAAGCAAGGGGAATCCTCAACCCATGTCCCACCGTCCTCCAATGGACTTGCCTCCTCCAGGCACATCTCAAGATGCCCCTGGGTGGCAGCTTGATGCAGCAATTTAGCCCCATATTTGCCACCAGGAGCAGCAAAATCCTGTGACAGCAGCACTGCAAGACCAGCCATGGCTGCCAGGGCTGCACTCTGTGCTGGCATTCCAGTCCTGCTGCAGTACCTGGATCCAGGGGCTCTTGTCGTAGTTGCTGGAGGTCCAGGCATTGACAATGCCATGGTTGTTGAGGCGGGCGAGCTCTGGTCCCCAGCGCTGGAGGCCAAGGAAGCCGTAGTAGACAGAAGATGCTGAGAGCTGGGCGTCAGAGATGGCTCCTCCTTCCATGCCCAGGAGAACAGCACAGCCTGGGGCCAGAGAGGAGATCAGGATCAAAGAGAGACAGTAGTCAGGGAGCAGAACTGGGGGCCATGACCCTTTTTGCAATTTGTTTCTTGTCTAGGAACAGAGAAGAAGAGGGAGGCCAGCCCTAGGGCTTGGTTTTCCCCAAAGTGTCCTCTCCTCCTCATCCCTCAGCCAAAACCACATCATCCATCAGTCCCCCGTCACAGCACAGAGGTCTGGAGGAGAAATGACCTTCCTGGGGCACTCCAGAGAGGAGAAAGCACCTTCCTGAAGATGTTCCCTCCATTAGGACCAGGCCTGCTGGCATCAAGGGCAGCCACAGTTGCCCTCCAGATGCCCTAAACCAGCTGGTGAGATCCCTCCTGGCAGTGAAGGACAGATAGTAGGGAACAGGAGGGAATAGTTGGTGCCAAAGACTTACGAACATGACAGGTCTTCCCCAAGAATGGAGAAGGACACTTGCAGGTGTAGTCACCATCCACATCCAGGCAGGTGCCTCCATTTTTGCAAGGTTGGGAGGAGCACTCATTCTTGTCTAGGAGAGAGAGAGGAGGAGCTCAGGAAGCAAGTTCCTAAGCCCAGTCCTGGAGAGGAGACCCCTCATTCAGTGCAGCAAGAAGAGGGGGAAGCATCCCCTGAAAAAGGGCCATGGCAGGGTCACACAGAGGGTGGCACAGGTTGAAGCTCTAACCCAGGACCCGTCTACATCATGTCCCCACTGAGTGCAGTCATGCAGCTGCACCAGGACACAGTCACATCAAGGCTGGGAACTTGCATGGAGCAGGCTGAGCCTTGAGGCACCCCTTGTGCTATTACTTGAGGCACCAAGTCCCTCCAGAGATGCAGAGCAAGGTTCAGACATAACCCATCCCCACACCATGGTCCTTCCCTCCACCCTGCAAGCTCCAAAACAGCCCATGATCCCTGACACAGCCTGGTGCCCCACACAGTCACAGCTGCACACACCCCCAAGTTGTCACTCAAGGGGTCCCCAAGCTCTCAGTGGACAAGCTTCCCCTGCCCACTCCCTGCTGTACTCACTGTTCTGGCAGCGCACTCCGTCATACCCCGCAGGGCACTTGCAGATGTAGTCAGTGAACACATCGCCCCGGTTTGGGACCAGCTGGCACTCACCATTGTTGTGGCAAGGATTGGGGTGGCAGGGCCCTGGGAAAGGGGGAAAAACAACTGTAATATAAGCACAGGTGGAAAATAAGAGCATCCAGTGGGCTTCCACTCCCCACAGACAGCACATTCCCCCCAAGTGCATCCATATCCCTACTCGGATCTCTGCTGTATGTGTCCATCAGCCATGGACAGAGAAGGGCCCGTGGCCAGTGGTGTAGGGCCAGGAAAAGGGCACACTAACTCTCAGCAAGGCTCCTGGCTGACATGGAGCACCGAGGAAAGGGTCAGCTCCTCACCTTTCTCTGTCTCATTGCAGTCAATCCCAACATAGCCCTCAGGGCAGATGCAGAAGAAGGGAGCCTCATTAATCCCAGTCAGACAGGTGCCCCCATTCTGACAGTGGTTCACATCACAGAAGTCACCTGGAAGTAGAGCCAGGTGTCACTGCAAACTATCCCTAAGACAGGCATCCACCAGAGCCCCATGTACACAAAGTCATCCCAGCCCAACAGCAGGAACTGGTCTGCTGCAAATCCCACAGGGAAGGGAGCACCTGGCAGGGTCAGGCTGCTGGACCTTGCACAGGGCTGCTGGCATTCAAAAGCAATGGTTGAGACTGGAAGCATAACCAGCAGCAAGGATCTGTCCTGCGCTGGCACATTAAGAAGGAGGTTTAATAGATGCTATATGACAAAGTGAAGAGAGAGGAAATCCAGGTCTTGGTGCACTAAATGTTTTTGACACTTGGCTGGGAAATGTGAGTGGGCAGGCTGGGGCTTGCTCAGACACAAGGACAAAATGATTCAAAGGAATGGGGCTGTTGCTGGGTTTTGTTAATGTAAGTTTGTACTTGTAAAAACATAAAAAAAAAAACTTGTAGGGGGAGCTCGCATGCCTCAGTTCCCAGATGCTGGAGTCACACAGGGAGGAAGCACAAGGTCATCTCTTCAGGATGCCTGCCAGACCTCCATCACTGTCTGAGCAGCTCCCACAAGGAAGCCCTGGCTCACAGGCAGGTTCCCCCAGGGAGCTGATGGGGCTACACCATCTTCCCTGCCTGTTCATCCATCTCCAGCATCTGCCACAGTGTAGGGTTTACATAGCAAGGTGGTGGTGGCAGGGGGTTGCAAAGGCAGCTCAGCAAGAAGACAACAGGAGCTGCTCCCATGCTAGAGACAGCCAGTCCCAGCCAATGCAAAAACCAACCCTCTGCTGCTCAAAGCTGGCACCCATCACCAGCACTAGGGTTGCTTCTGTGATAATATATCCAAGATAAAGTAACAAACACTGTGCAGCAGCTGTAGAAGAGGAGTGAGAAAAATGTGAGGGAAACAGTTCTGCAGACACCCCCGGCAGAGAATAAAGAGGGAAAGGAAGAGATCCAGGTACAGGAGCAGGGATTCTACTGCAGCCCATGGAGAAGATCTGTCTCCCTGAAGCCTGTGGAGGACCACAGGAGAGCTGTTATCCACACTGCAGCTCCAGCTCCAGCTCCAGGCTGGAGCAGTCTCTTCCTCATGGACTGTATCTCATAGAAAGGACCCACACCAGAGCAGTTCATGAATAACTGCAGCCCATGGGAAAGACCCACTCTGGATCTTTTCCTTCTTTTCCCCACCCTGTCCTGTTGAGGAGGGAAATGAATGATGTCAACCCACTGCACCCTCCAACTTTCTACACCTCACTGCAGGGCTTAATCAGATTGCAAGAGCTGGGCTGAAATTCCTCCCACCCTCAATTTATTCTGCCTAAAAGCTGCAAGGCAGCAAGATTCCATAAACCCAGACCAGATTTCCACAGGACTGACTGAAAGCCTCAGTAACTCATCAAAAAGGACATCACATCCCTTAATGCCAGGCACTTCTCTGCCATGCTGCAGAAGTCAGAACAAAGGCTGAACTCAAGTGAAGACCTAGGAATAACCCTTAACTACCTGCATGACCTGAAGAAGGTGGAAGTTGATGAGCTGTGGGCTCACTGCCAAGACCCACACCAAACAACAGAGTCCTCATTTGCCTAAGCTACTACTCAGTGAGCTCCTACTCATTAGTCCTTTAATAGCAGGACTCCTTCGAGTTAATCCTACTCTTCCTGACACTCCACATGTGTAGGATACACACTGGTGGCAGATAGGCCAGCATCAGGTGGAGGTTTCCATAAGGATGCTGTAGCTCCCTCAGCCCAGCCTCAGGAGGCAGAAAAACCTGGGCATCAGTTCAAGTCACTGCCTGTGCTGCCCAGCCTGTTCTGCATGACCTCATGCTCCATCAATGTGCTGCCATGAGCTACAGCATGGGAGGAGAGGGCTCCTGCTGATATGTGGGGATGCCTTTGCTCCCACCCCTCCACCCCTCTTCAGGTCTTGGGCACATCCATCCACCCCATCCCAAGGATTTCTCCCAGCAGCCAGTCAAGGCTGCACAGACTGAACTACTTCTGTTCAACAGTGGGAGATGGCTGCTTCCCCAGGCACAGAGTGTCAAGGAATGGATGCTCTCCAGCATCAATGCTGCCTGCAGCATGGGAGTGTCTGGGGTGTGACACAGCAGCAAAGCAGCATGGTCTCCTCCCAGGGTTGGGGCAGGAGGGGTTCAAGTTTTATACTTTTGTTATTGCAAGTAACTGGACTCCCTTTTATCCCCTCCCAGGAATAATCCCTTATGTGGTGGGTGTTGGTAGCCAGACCCCTGCCTAGCAGTGAGACACACAGGTCACTTTTTCCACTGTAGCAAGCAGTTTTGGATGCTCCTGTTTCTGGGCTGTTTCAGGCCTGGTTTCAGAGCTGTTCAGCATCTCCATCCTCCACACACACATTTTTCTCCAGTCAAGGACAGAGCTGTCACAGGCTGAACATTCAGGAACCAAGGCAACAAAGATCAACCACTGCTTTTGGAAATGTTTGCTTATATGAACCCACAGGCTGGCTGGAAAGCAAAAATAACATCCTCCGAATACTGGGACAGCTCATCCCAGTGAGGCTGGGGGAAGTCAGGTCTCAGGAGGGCAAAAAGGGCACCTCAGCAACCCAGGGAGCGAACACAAACAGGGCCTTCTTCAACCCTTCCTGCTGCCCTTTGTCCCCTAACCTGGAGCCTGCACTTAGGCTTTGCTTTGCTTTTCCCTGGTCTCGTCCATCCCTTTTGGAGCCAAGTGCCCCAGGCATGACCCACGGGGTTATGACGGAGCTGCTGCTCCCCGGGGTCAGGCCAGCTGGGCGCAGTACCAGGCAGTCCCAGGGACGCTGTTTCCATTTTGAGTGCAGTTATCTGAGCCTGAAAGCACAGGACAGCCCGGCTGAGAGACTCCTGACCAGGGAGAAGGGACGGGGCCGTGAACTCAAAATCCTCCGCTCCTGCAGCAGCAGCCCTGGGGCTGCACGCCCTCTCACTCGCACTGCGTGCCCTGTAACCCGCACCCCAGCCTGGACCCACTCACCCTGCACCCCAGACCCTCTTTGCTACACGTCCCGGATCCCCGGCACCGCGGATCCCCGGCATCTCGGGCTCCCCTACACATCGCACAATCCTTGCACTCCGGATAACCCCGGCACCCCGCATTCCTTGCATTCCATATCCCCAGCATTCCGGGGATGAACTGCCCCTGAATTCTGGATCCCCCGAAACTCACCCTCTCCTGCACCGCGGATCCCTTGCACACCAGGCAACCCTGCACTCCAGATTCTCTGCACTCTGGCTGCCCGGCGCCTCGGACTGCCCTGCACCCCGGAATGCCTGCACACCAGACAACCCTGCACTCCAAATCCCACCACTCCGAATACACAGCACCCCAGCCTCCCTGGCACCCAGGTTTCCCTGCACCCCGGATCCCCCAAACCCTGGCTCCCCGGCACCCCAGATCTCTGAATTCTGGTTCCCTGGAATCCCGGCTCCCCGGCACTCCTGATCCCCGGTTCCCCAACACTCACAGGACACGAGCACCATCAGCGAGGACACCGCCGACACGGAGAGCAGCACCCGAAAAAACCTCGCCACCCTCATGTTGCGTCCCGAGCCGCGCCGTGCGCTCCGCACCGAGCCGCTCCGCNGGCCCCACGTGCTCCGCCGCCCGCCCCCGGGGCGGGGCCGGCCCCGCCGGCGGGACACAGCCCGACCGAGGGTCCGCGCCCCCGGGCTGCAGGCAGCGCGGCGGGTACGGGCAACGAGGCAGGAAAGGCGTCTCTGGAAGTGAGAGCCACGGCTACGCTGATGATGCTTCAGTGAGGGGGGCCGCTGGCTCACCCCGTGCCAGATCTTGGCCCTCGTGTGGCCGGCAGGGACTTCCTGAGCCGGGCAGTGCCCATGGCTCCTGGCCCTGGCTGGCAGGCAGAGAGTGCAGAGTTGGACCGGAATGTCCTGGGGGCTGCCAGTGCTTGGCAAAGGAAGAGCTGTTTTGCAGCTCAAACCCCACTTTTCTCTCTCTGGGTGGGATGAAAGCTGGAGAGGGCTTCCCCTTCGATGGACAGTGAACACAAGTGCCTTGTGCTATCCTTGTCATCCAGTGTGCCAGTAGCATGGGGTTTTCCCAAGCTCCTCCTAACTCGCATCAAGGAAAACAGCTTGCAGCCAGGTCCAGCGAATATGTGAAAGGGATTGGGAGTGACATAACAGCTTTCTGCCCAAAGCACTGCACCACAGCTCCACTGGTTTGGCCACAAACTGAGCTGTGCCCAGCCACCAACAGCTGGAAAAGCCCAGCCATGCTCTTGAAAGGAACTCAAGTGCCCTATGGGGAGTTCTACCCTGGAAGGCAGAAACATATTTAGCCCTGGAAGGCTAAAGCATATTCAGGCTAAATCCATATTCAGCAGCAAATTCTTTGGAAAAGAGCACTGCACAGTGCAGGAATGCTGGATCATTTGACCCTGTAATGGAAATCCACTCCAAACCCTCCTCCTCCTAAATGCGAAGTTGATTTTATCTCTTCTTGCAAAACCCTCCATTTTAGCATTAACTAACCCACCTCAGATACTTGGGCTGCTCATATTTATGTGTTGACTCTGCCCAAGTGTTGCTACATTTCTGCCTTTGGCAATCCAGCCACGGTCTGTGAGCTGAGCAGTCCAGCTGCATGCTATGCACTTTGACCAGTCTTCCCACCTCCACTCCAGTGTCCAGCTAATGCTCTTGTCAGACACAGTCAACTACTGCCCATGAGAACACCCAGAGTATGAGCAGCACCCCAGAGAGAAACCCAGTGGCAGGTCCAGCTGCCCTGCTGCACTGGTGACTTCTCAGGGTACCAGAGAATGAGAAACACATGGAATTGGACACATATTCCCACCCACACCCACCACCCTCGCTTGCTGGTGTTGCCCTAAATTAGTAACAACACAAAGAAAACTCCAGGTAGAGTTTAACTCCAGTGCAGGGAGAAACAACAGCTGGAAAGGAGGGAGCACACAAGACACAGTACTTGCTTTCGAATAACCCTTCAACCTCAGGGTAATTACTGCTGTGGTGTTCCGAGGAAAACAAGGTCATGAGGAGGAGAGCACAGGGCTAGATTCCCAGGGCTGTACACAGGCAACTAGGACAAGGGTGTTTGTTCAGCCTTTTGAGGGGCTACTGCCTGGATTAGTCGCGGAGTGAGCTCTCAGAGGGAGCTGCAGAAAAAGCATCAGCCTCTCTAAAAACAGAAAGCAAAATGTTTTCTTTCTGTCCCCAGAGGCATGAATGCCAATGTCCTAGGAACGTGCATGGGAAAGGATATTAAAAAGCGAGTTGTGGAGGCCAGATGGAGCAGTGCTGTCTGCAGGGACAGTGCTTCTTGCAAGTACCAGTGGTTCTTTGAACGAAGACCTGCGATGGAGATGGGCATCCCATGAGAAACTACACTTTGGAAGTGTCTGTGCTGTCCCAGCAGGCAGAGGGAAGCTCTGGACATGGGGGGCAGAGAAGAGAGAGGAACAACCTGTCAAGGACAGGGAAGAAAGGAGGAACCGAGACAGCTCCCACAGGCAAACACCACGCCCAGGCTCCCACAGCCGCCAAGTTTTTGCAAGGGATGGCTCTACTTGAAAGAGTTGGGTAGGTCGAAGGTCAGGCATAATTTCACTCCCTTCTGCAGGGACTACTTAGGCCTTGCTATTGCAGTATTTACCACTGGCTTGCTTTCTTCTGAGGAGATCTGCCAGATTCCGCTGTGCGTAACCCTTTCCAAGCTGTGCTGATAGCAGATAGCCTGGTTCCCGTAGCTGGGGTGATAGAGAGGAAAATAGGTGAAGATAGGGGGTATGCATTTCCCTGATGCAATCTTATTTATTTTTCAGCTTATACAAAGGTGTTTTCCTGTGAACAAGAGAGGTGAACAATACACAGGTGATCCCTTGCCCAAGCATAAAGCCCCCATCTGCCATAAAACTGATCAGGGTGCGTCTCCCAGCTGATGAATGTGCAGTGACAGCTTTGGTATCAGCAGAGTTTCATGTTCCTTCCCTCCACTCTCTCTCAGAAACTCACAGGACCTCTCCCCACCACAATCAGGTAGCAAAGATGCTACTCCACCCCCAGCAAAGTTCTGCTCAGGCCTTGAATGGATGTTTTTCTAGGTAGCAGCTCCTATTGTTTCAACTATCTGTTCTATAAAGAAGTTCACTGGCTTAGGTCTATCTCAAAAAGTCTGCTGTTACATCCCAGAGGGATTCCCCACCTAAAACACTCCCACAACACTCCTTCTAACATGGTTTTCCTGTCTCACCCCAGTTTTGAGAGACCCCAAAAAATCCCTGACAGAGGTAGCCCCCATCCCTCCCAGGCATAACTCATTTTCTAGTTCAAAATTGTGGTTCAGGCCACAGCACAGGTCCTGGAAAGTTTCCTGGCATGGGGAGGGGGATCAAGCCTCCCATCCTGCCACACGTGTTAGCCACTCCGAATGGGAATGAGAAATGATCCACAGCACCATAGCAGTGGATTAAGCCCCAGTATGCTCTTAATCCCTCTAACAGGATAACCAAGGGCTTGTGCCAGCATCTCTAACCTCCTGCAGCCCCAGCCAGCGTCACTGCCCGCTGGCCTAGCAGCACATGGTTTCCAACAGCTGCCGAAGACATCCACTGGCTGGGACAGTCCTTGCATGTAGCCAGACATCTCTGTTTAGTTTCTCAAGGAACAAAAGGCTTCCACACTCTCTGCCCTTCCCACCAAAAGGGCAACAGTTTCTTTAAACACAGGCTATATACACTTAGGGATGCTAATGTTTAGGAATCAGGAACTTCAGGACTAATCAAAAAACCTAGATACTGAATATCCTTGGGGCATGGAAAGCTCCATGAAGCTACTGAGAGCCCTTCAGGATATCTAAAACTTTCTGATTTAAAAGGAAGAAGGCAAAGGGCAGCACCATCCCCTGGTTTTGTTCTGCTGCCCACTGCTGATCCTGCTGAAGCTCAGATGAGATTCCAGTCAGTTTAACTTCAGGTTCTTTGCTCTAACCTAAATAAACAAGATTACACCCAGCTTAGAGCTGGTGTGTCTGTGTAAGGTACTTAATATAAGCACCTTTATATAACCCCACTCTCTGAATCCTTTGCAGTCTTTAAGGATTTATCCTTGCTTATCTCCAGCAGAAAAGGTGTTGCCTTCATCTTCATTTGGCAGATGGGGAACCAAAGGCTGGAGGGAATTGAGGGAAGGACGTATCTCCCTTTATTTTGTCTATCCAAAAGCTAGACATGAAGGCTTGGCCTCTTACACACACAGCCTCATCAGTCTGTGGTAACAGCACCACTTCCAAAGGTCATTTGTAGATGCTACCCAGGGAAATACCTGTCTCCTCACTGATGATGGATTAGCATCGATCTAGGGCAGGATTAAATCCCGTGGTGGTGGTGGTTCCCTGTGGTGCTCATCTCGGAGCACTGACCAAGGATACAGTCCGTGACAAACGGACACAATCCACATCCTAGACTTGCCTTGCCCTCTGTAGCCTGTTGCTTGGGAGCACCAACCTGTAACAGGAGCCCACACTCCATGGTATACCACGGTGTTTAATGGAAACCCCTGATGGATTAGAAGCTTCAAGCAGCCTGAGCAGCACCGAGCAGATACCACAGCAAGATAAGCCATAGCCCTTTTGTTCTGTTTCAGGAAGCTCTTCAAAGTTCCTGCCTTGACACAAAGCACTAAATTGTGTATTTGATAGCTTTATTATCCAGGTTCCTCTGATAACCCAGGTTTCTGTCTCAGGTTTCTGATCCTCACCCTGCTACCACATTCACAAGACCCTTCTTTACTCAAGCCACCAATTTGGTGTGTGTGCTTCTGGCATATGCTTAATGGAAAGTCCTCCAACGCCTGCAGGGCTTAAGGCAAGCTCAGATCTGGTCTGATTAAACACAGGGCCTGATGGCGCTAATGCTGTATGAATATGGAACAACACTAATGAATTCTAATGAGCTGGACCACAGGGTTTGTTTGCAAGAGCCCAGAACCTGTCCTACCGGCTGGTGGAGAAGAGGCAGTTTGCTCCTTACCTCACGCTCCCATCCTGCCCCTCCGTGCCGAGAGAGGCTCTGCCCAGGTGGAGACCTTATTAATTTGTAAAGTTCTTTTGATCTCTGTATCTCGAAGCATAATGGGGAGGTTTGAACTCTGCCCGTCCCACCGTCTCCGTACCTCCCACTTGCTCTGATCCCCCAGAACTTGGCAGGCAAGGGGAGAGCTGCCACAGCTATAGGATTCACTTCTTCCTGGAGAGAAGCATATTTGTGGTCTTCTAAAACAAACTTCAGTAGCCACAACCATGGCTGATGTAGCAGGAAACACCAGTCCTTGCACACCTTCCTCTCTCTCACACAGACACCTGACCCTGTGAGGGAATCCAGGGTGACCACACCTCAAAAGCAGCTCCTTACTCCCTTGGTTCCCCAGGCCAAAGCAGCTCTCAGAGGCCACCTCGTGGCCCTAGTGGCACTTGTGCCCCTAGGTGGAAAGGCCGATGCAGGATGTTGGCTTCTGTAGGACCTCTGGTCTGGAAGGAAGTTCCTGGTGACCAGTGCCTTCCGCTGGAGCTGCTGCAGGTCTCCTGTGCTGGCAAAGAGCCATACATCTCCCTCAGCCTGTGACTTATCAGAGCTTTTCCCTTATAATTCTGTCTCTCTCCCATCCTAGATCGATCCTGCACTGCTGGCACACCAGTTGAAGCTCCTTCTCAACCACTTCCTGCCCCTTGGGCTGCAGCCTCCAGAGCCACAGCGGAAACCGCAGCAAGAGCTCATTTGGCACCGCAGTCTGAGTCCAGGAGAGCTGGCTCAGCCACTCAGTTACTCCTCTCCCATGGCTCCTCCTTCCCTCAGAAGGAAATAAAAACAAGCTCCAAGCCAGACATGTCCTCAATGAAACCCATCTGTCAGAGCCATCGCCACGGTCTCACCAGGCTGTTGCCTGGCCAGGGTGTCCAGCCCTGCCATGGAGAAGTGCACGTAGCCAGTCCCAGGGGCAGCACGCACCCAAGGGGACACGAGGCTGGAGCAGGGGATGCCACGGATGGCCGAGCAGCTGTCTCCTCCCCAAGCACCCTGGGGAGCCTGGGGCTGTGCTACCTCCTTTCTCAGCATCAACAACAACTTCCAGGCAAGGAGCCAGCTGATAGCTCTGCACATCCACAGATGTCTCCATACAGTTCCCAAACGCATTGTTTGGAGTAGTGAAGAGCTCCCTAGAAGAAACAAGAGTGGGCTGATAGGCAGGAGTATCAACCCATCTCCCCCACCTGCTTCACAAATTTCCTCCAAGGGATATTTCCTTGCACTTGGTTGTGTGACCCTTGTAAAGTCTCCCAAGTGTTTCTCCCTCCCTGCCAAGAGGCTTATACTAACATGTTTTTACAACATGCATTCAGTTATTCATACTCCATATGTCCTCTGCAATTGCCCCTCCTTCTCAGTGGGATCTCCCATCACACCAACTACTTTGTCCAGCCTCCAACAGAGCCTTTATTAGAGCATGAACCCATTTACCTTCTGCCATCAACTTCCCCTTCAGGCATTTTCACATTTCACTGTTCCCTCTCACCTCCTTGTCCTGCCCCACAAATCAGTTAATAGTAGCAGATCCCACCTATTCTGCATTCTCCCAGTGTTCTTGGAGAGTTAAGCAGCTGCAGCTCCAGTGCTGAGTCCTTCTACATGTCCCAGCTGGCAATTGGCTGCTGCCCTGAGAGCCCCAGCAGTAAAACCAGTGACTCTTGCTGCAGACATCCAGAGTAGACATAGAGTGAAAACATGTGGGTTCAACAGCCCCTCAGCTCCTAACAGGGCTTTGCACCCTACTACAGCATTCTCTTTGGCCATGTTCTGAGCCAGGTTTGTTTGTACCTCTTTAAGATGTTCCCCAGGGACCTACAGATACAGCCCCAGCACCTCCTTCAGCACATGTGGTGGGGCCAGGGCAGTTATAAGGGGCTTGTGTGGTAATCTGCATCCAACTTAGGAAGCTCTCTTCCAGCCCTTCCTAACCCACCTTAGGACTGAGAACAGAAGGGAGATCACCTGCATTAAGATCTGATGTGGCTCATTTCTGTGAGCAGGGCTGGTTTCTCGACACTGCGCTGTACACACCATTCACCTGAAAGAACCTCAGCACCTTCCCATGGCCCAGAGGGAAGTGCAGTCCCTTTAGCTGTGAATGGGGCTCATTTCCAGTTTTCCTCCTCTGTTGTCTGCCTGCATCTTCTCACTTTTGCTTTCTGCAAGTCCTGAGAATGTAAGAGCATATCTACCTGTGCTTCCTCCTGCTCCAGCTACGCCTGCACATCTGCCCCACCTGCTGCAGGCAGGCAAGCAAGGAGAGCAGCTCTGCCAGCTGTGAGGACAGTGACCCCCACCCACAGGCCGGGCAGCAGGGCTGTGTTTTGCAGAGCACGTGCAGCCCCACGCAAGAGGCATGTTTGCTCCTGCTGCCTGGGGTTCCTGGCAGGCATTCCAGGGAGCAGCCTTCTGCTCACAGAGCTGCTTGTTCAGGAGCATGTCGTGTTTTTGCCTGGGCTTGCAGCTGCCTGTCAGCTGCTGTACAAACAAAGCCCTGTCTCCCGTGCTCCCCCCGGCCTCTTCTCACTCCTCAGCTCTGCTCTTTGCGGTGCTCAGGATTAGCCACACCTCAGCTGGGTAAACAGGAGCTGATCTTGCCCCATCAGCCAGGGGCTTTGCAGCCTCAGCTGCCACAAGCAAGAAGTGCTCCTTTATTTTTCTCCCAAGTAAATCTCCCTTTCATCATTCAGCAGATCTGAAGCCCTTAATTGGACACAGCAACAGATGTGATCCTCTGCATTGGTTTCATCTTCTATTTTCTTTCTTAATCCTTTTGTTTTCTTTCTTTCCCTTTCTATTCTCTGCTTTTTTTCCACTCAGCTTCCTTATCTTCTGATCTGTTCCTCATTTTCTCACTCCTTTTACCCACTTTTTGCTTTTACACTCATCTGAGCAAAGCCAGCCTTCCTTTCTGTATGTGACCTTCTGGGTGCTATATAATGAACTAATGAATTATTCTGGTCTGAAAAAAAAGGAAGGAGTTATGAACAACCTGGAGGTTGTTCATAACTCCAGCCAGCATCTTAGTCTTCATCTCAGCTCAGAGGCAGCATTTCCTGCAAATTTTCACCTGACTCTGAAGGGATGCTGGGCAGGGAAGGAGGAGGACACCCATTCCCTGCAGCATAGCACCCTCTAGCCTCCACCGGGGCGGTAGCTCTTTCCTGAGCTGGAAGGAAGGAAAGACCTTCACCATCATTGCTCAGCCACACATTCTGCCATCCTGCCACACTCCATACACATCCAGCCCTGCATAACTCCAACAAAATCCTCCTGCAGCATTAGTGCCAAATCCCAAGATGTATTTCATGGGAACTCTGGAGGTCAGGACCTTAAAGCTGGTCTGCTCTGAGGAGATGGGTGGCAAAGCAGACGTCATTTCCCAAAAGTTGAGACATCAGTTTTGCAAGGTGGAGCCTGCAATGAGCCAAGGTGGAGTCAGCCTGGAGATGGGGTCATTACACAGTGTCAGTAGCACCCTTTATTTCCTCCAGCCCATGCAATACTTCATCTCAGAGGTGGTACAAAGGGAAGTGCTGCTCCTGCAAAGCCAGGTAAGGTCAGCAGAGGAGTGGAGTGCAGTAGCTCTGCAGCTGCTCTGTTTTCTTGGGACACTGATCTACAGCCTTCCAGGTGCCCATGCATGGAAAAGGGTGGTCACCCCCAGCTCACCCCTGACCATGGTGGCAGACCTTCACTGCTTGGCTGTCAATGCCAGTGCATTTCCAAGAAGCCCTCAGGCAGATGGAGATACTCTGGATTAGTTTTTCATCCCAGCCATCCCACTGCTCTTTGCAGCTTCCTGCTCACCTACCTACCTACCCCACCAAACCATGGTCCCGTGGGCCCCACCAGCCTCACCCACAACCCACCTCCCTGCACCAGCATCAAGCCTGTTTCCTCTCACCCCTGCTTTCCTTCTACACCTCCAGGAAACAGAGCTCTGGCTCTCTACTCCCAAACACCATCACTCATTCTCCCAAATCACAACTGTAACCATTTCTTTTGTATTCACCATCATCCAGACACTGTTGTGTTCTCCCTCCCTCCCTCCCCTCCCCCCACCCCCCCCCCCCCCTCTNAAACAGAGCTCTGGCTCTCTACTCCCAAACACCATCACTCATTCTCCCAAATCACAACTGTAACCATTTCTTTTGTATTCACCATCATCCAGACACTGTTGTGTTCTCCCTCCCTCCCTCCCTCCCTCCCTCCCTCCCAGATCTATCCCAATTCCCACTGTTTTGGCACTAAATCAGTCTTCCACCTCCACTCAATTTATTTCCATGGATATTGCTCTCTAGGAAAAGGCCCTTCCCCATTCCTCAGGCAATACTAAAATTTGTATTTTTACGAGGGGCTGCTAATCCCATTGTTCAGTTCACAGGATTGCAACCCTGCATTCTCCTCAGGCACCACTACTTCTATGGAAACTTTTCCACAGAAAGCATTTTGCAAGCAGCCACTGAAAAAAACTCATAAAACTGTGGTCTTAGAAGACTCCCCTGCCAGCTTTCTGAAGGACAATCACAGTCTTTCCAGACTCCAACCTCTGGAACACACTTCAGTGGCAAATGTCAGACAGACCACTTGGGATTAAACAGAAGACCAACAGTTTCCTTTAATCAGTATGACATCTTGGAAACTCTCCAGAAGAAGCTCACACATCCTTCTGGCTCTAGTACATCCATTTATCTGAATCCACTCTGCTTTCTCTCAGAGATGCCTCTTCTCCCTGCTCTCACTGCCTGCCAGACACTGCTGCTCTGATACCACCTCGCCTGCATCTGCAGGGGGCTTTAGGGGCAGGTGCTACACCAAAGCATTTCCTGGCTCCTGCAGCTGTATCTTAAGTTACCAAAATGTGTGAAAGAGGCAGAAACAGCTCTAACTGAACAAGAGGTGGCATTAGAGGTGGCTTCAGTGATCAAGTCTACTCAGCCTGGCAGCTTTTGGTGCCGAAGGTATCCTGAAGGTAGGAATTTCACCTAACCAGGCTCCCTGGAAAATTCAGTAGTGTTGTTGGCACAGATTCCTTCCAGGGAGATAAAGATGGATCCTTCTCCCAGACCATCAAGTCTGTTTGTGGAGCCAGGCAGGGTTCAAGTGCCATGCAGCAACCAAAAGCAGGACCAGCAGCACTGCTGATGCCAGGGAGTGGTTTTCAAAACCTCTTCCTCTCACTAGCAGCTATGGCTGGATGTGGGATAAAAGCAGAGAGCTGCCTGCTGGGAAACTGTGGACAGAAGCAGCAGAACACAGCCTGGTAAAGTGCTCAGCTCAGTGGCATTTCTCCTTTGGCCTAAAGAATCTGGGAATGCAATAGCCCATCTGCTCAGAAATGAGCAATGAAGCTCTGTGTATAAGCAGTCTGTGCCCTCTTGAGTTTGGGAGAAAAACAAAAAAGTGAGTCAGAAAGTCTCTAGCAATGGCTTTCAGCCATTAAAAGACCAGAGCCTGTGGTCTAGAGGGGACAAAAACATGGACAGCAGTACCCAGAAGGGCTGAGGTCAGTCACTTCAGTTCTATAATTAAGAAATAAATAGCATGCTAAATAAACCCAGAGTAGAAGCTTTTGAGGAGCATGACAGAACTGGATGTTGGCAAGGAGCAGCTGAATGAGAATGTGATGGAAAAATACTGATCAGGTGGGCCATGTGCCACCTCCCCAGCTGGTTTGTATGATGCAGCCATTCTCCCATTCCTGGCACTTGCCTCCATATGTTGCCAGCTCTGCAGGACAGAGGCTTGTCTATTTAGAGCTTTGCAAAGTGCCCATTACTCTTTTAGACACCATTTTCAGAAAATATGTGAGAGTCCAAAGAGCACAGTGCCTCCAGATCCAACAGGCTCTGGAACAGCACAGCTCTGCAGCCCACAAGCCAAAGCCTCACTGGCACTGCAGGGAAGGCAGAGCAGGAGAAGAGGAAAAAGCATTGCCTTTATTTCCATCTGCAAAGCTTTTTTGTGCTCACATGTCGCTGACAGGCACTTTGCTTATTTTCAGCTGGCAATCAAACCCTGCCTAAGAGGTGTTTTCCTTTTTGCTCCTGCTACACAGTGCCATAGATGAACACCCTGATGTTTCCTCTGGCAAAAAGGCTTCCTCAAGGGTGCAAAGTCCGCAGGAGTCCTTCAGCGCACGGCATGTTTGCTGAGCAGGAGAAAAGCTGGGCCGGGGGAAATGAAGCAGAAAGAGTTCAGAGTTGTAGCAGCAACAGCCAAAAGAGAGAGGGATGTGAAGAACAAAAGGTGATTGTCACCACGGTGTTGCACGGGGGTGTCTAGGGCTGGTTCAGCAGCACGTGGAGTTCTCTCTGCCTGGTACCTTTCTAATCACTGCATTTAAAAAGGTGGAATTTTCATCAGTCTTTTTTTGGCCTCTCTGTACAGAAGTAATTGCCTGCCCAAAGCACAAGGCAAAGATGCATTCTTCCTGTGCTCACAGTTTGCAGCACGTACTTTTGTCCCCTTTTGCAGCAGCCATGCCAGTCAGAGAGGGATCCTCCTGTCTCCAAAGCATTATGGTGTTCTGGACACTCCCATCCCACCTCTCAGCAATAATGGCAGGCAGAAATATCTGCTAGGCTGAAGCAGCTAAATCCCTCACTAGAAGGCTGGAAATGAAGCTCAGCTCTTTCCAGCACTCCTCCTTTGGGGATGGCTCAGGCTCCTGCTCAGATGGCATTTTCTGGGTATGACCTCTTTACTGTCAGTGACACAGCCACTCCTGGCTCTAGGCTGGAGTGCTCCACCCACAGCACAGGCACACAGGGCTGCTCCAGCACCAACCCTGCAGAGCACACCAGCACATCCACCAGAGCAACTCCCCACACACTCAGAGCATCCTTCACACGCCACAGCTCACCAGCTCTTTTAACAGCCCAAAGTCGAACTTTAATCCCAAAATGCACTTGCTTCCTCCCAGACGTCCCTGCTCCCACGCTACAAGGTGCAGCTGGAACCCCTCAACACTGCCCGGGCTAAAACACCAACGACCAGCACTGGTTCTCCCCTCCCTTTCTGGAGACACAGCACCTTTTCCATCACTGCCCTCCTTGCAATAAACACAGCTCAGGATTTTGGCTCCCACTGCCACCTGTAAATTTATGCTGCCACCTCTTCAGCAAGAAGTGAGCAGCAAGTTTGGTTTGCTTTGTTTTATGACAGGTCCGTAACAAAGCTCTCTTCTAACAGCTGAGCTTCTCTCAAGTCAGAGAAATTTCCAACAGTCTCAAGGACTTAAAATAAAACCCTTGCCTGGAGGCTGAGCTCTGGTTTGAGGCGTGTTTTCCTGCCCGGATCTGTTTTTTCCTGCCTGGATCAGATGGTGAAAGAGCTAAGGTACACCTGGAATCAATTGGACTGCAATTTTCTGTAATCAAACTCAAACACATTCCTCAAATACTTAGTTGAGTCTGATACCGGATGTTTATCTGCCGAGCCTATCTGTTAACTTGATCACAAGCATAATTCACTGCCTTGAGACACACCAAACCTCAGCCCAGCTGAGCTGCTGACAAATTTAGCAGCCATAAACCATGGGTATTTTCACAAGGATAATTAAAAGATAAGGAATACAACTCTGTCTGACTGATTGGTGTGGGATCACACCTGTAGCAAGCATGGAGGAGAGGAGGATACTGTTTGTTCTGCCACATTAATTCCAGAATTTTGCCCTCTGCCCTTACCCAGAACTCCCTCCTTCCCTGTGACTCAGGCTACAGCAGTTACTCATCTCTCCACGTACACAGCGCCCTGGAAAATGTGACTTGCTCTTTGAGAGCTTTCTCCACGTAGGAAGCTCCAACACCCTGTAAACAGAGGAAACAAAATATCTGAAATGAGAGGAAGAATTTTTCCATCCAGTTATATAAAGCAACCATTAACACAGCTCAGAAGGGTTATGTTACCAGCAATACAACACATGTCTCTTTTAGAAGATTACAAAAAAAGTAGGCTGATGTTACCAGCACCTTAAGGCATGGCTCTTTTGGAAGAATACAGAAAAAGTACATTTATAAACATCACATTGTGGACAGTTTTTAATATGATCATTTATTTTCCTCCAGTGCCCTTTAGATGGCAAGGTTCATCTACCTCCGAGTCGATTTGCTGTCCCTGTCACATACGTGGTGGGACAATGCTGAGCACTCGGAGGGATCAGAGAATACCCTTCACTGCTGCTGGCACAGCCAGAGGGTGGTCCCAGGGTTTGCTACACAGAGCTGGCCTGTGGGCCCCATGATAAGCAAAACTAGCACGTTGAGGATTTAGCCACCATTTTTAAAGCTCGAAAATACCGTTTCTAAAAGATGAAGTATTATGGAACCAGCACCTAGCACCGGGTACACCACATGGCTTATCACCAGCCTACAGGGATTTTTGGTCCTCAAGACCACAGACCTCCATATCGTTGAGGAGCAACCGTGTCCCGCAGAGTGAGCCACTCCCCAGGCTGCATCTCCCATGTCACAGGCAGGGGCTCTGACTGCAGGAAGTGGCATGCGGTAGACTGAAAATACGGCTGAGACTCCGGCTGCCGCCGGGCCTCGCAGCCCGCCATGCCCCTAGGCCCCGCTCTGTCATGGCCGCGGCACCGCTGGCCCCGCCCACGCCGATAGCCCCGCCCCCAGCCCGCAGCTGCCAATCACCGCCCTCCGTCTGACCGACAGGTACGCGAGCCATTGGAACCGCAGTGTCCCGCCCCCTGCTCCTCTTCCAGCCAATGGCACCTGCGCGCCGGTGATGGAGCGCCCGACCCCAGCTCTCCTTCTGACCAATAGACGCTCGGGCCTGGGCGGAAGCGGCGCGGCGCTGGCCAATGGGCGGGCGAGGGCGGCCGCTAAANGTCGGAGCTGCGCGCCCGACCGGGGCTGCAGGTAAGGTGGGGGTGCCCGGGAGCCCGTCAGGGACGGCCAGACCTCCTTCACGTTCCTCTTGGCAGGCCTGGGGGGATGCCCCACGGCCGGGTCTGTCCCTGCCCAGCTGCCGTCCTGCCGTGTACTGGCTGTACGCCCGGCTTCGCGTGTTTGTTGCCCGGGAGGGAGGTGGGAATGTCCCTTGGTGGGACTGTGGCAGTCAGTGTCCGGTCCCCTCGCGGTTCTCCCCGACGCTGGGAGCGCTAGGAGGTGGCGGTGCGGTGATAGCTTCCACTTTGGCTCTCTGGAGGTGCGAGGCTGTGCTAGGCAAGAGCTGGGGTGGGAGCAGCACTTCCCCTGTGCTCGCAGGGAGGGAAGGCCGGGGTGGGATGCGATCGATAGCTAAATACGGAGCCGAGAATGGTCCTTGCGTGAAAAAGAGTCAGAGGGATTGTGGCCCCTGTCAGGTCATACTGCTCCCGATAAACGAAGCTCTTCCCTGGTGCTCATGCTCCAAGGTCCTGACCCTGCTACGAGCATCTTTGCACCAGCTTCAGACTCCCTTTTGTTGCCTGCTGTGTATCTGCTTGTTACCCTGTGTGATGGGATTCTGCTCCATCCTGCACCTTCAGGTGTAACTTGTGAATCTCCTCCAGCGCAGGATGTGTCGATGTATCTGTCACAATTGATGAGTTACAGCTGCTAAGATCTCTCACCTGATGCTAACTTATTTGCAGAGGTATATCAGGAGAAGCTTTATTCATGCAGCTATGGCTGGAGGGATTGCATTCTCTACTTGTATTCTCATGTATGTTTCCTCAGAGAATTCATAGCAGCTTCCTCTTACTGTTGATGACCAATTGTCACTAGTCTGGCAAGTACTAAAGATTCCTGTCACCCTCTTAGATTGCTTTTTGGCTTTCACAGCGCTGGTACGTCCTTCTGTAATAAATGTTATAGGCTTATTATTCAGCTAGCTGGTACAGTGTGTTCGTCTTAACATGCCTTATTTATCAATTATTATCGTGTTCAGCCATATTCATAATATTGCTTAGGTTGACATGTTCTAGTACCTGCTGATAATGGTGTCCACAGAACACTCAGATGAGTCCTTTGCATTTGTGGTATCTCATTTTTAGACATTCTTTGATAGCGAGCAGTTCCTATGCAGGGAGTTTTGTTATTGATGAGTAGCCTTGGGTTGCTGTGTTATCTTTCATGTGTCACCTTCTCTCTGAGGTGTTTGCTTAGTTCTCATATCACAAGAGAAATTTCAATAGCTTCTTGTATTTCTTCTTAGATCTGTGGACATGCAGCCATTCTTCTTATTCTAGATATCATTTATTTTAGTCTCAAAGTCAAGACCAAGAACAGGAAGGATATGAAAAGAGAAATAAAAGCTAATGTTTAAGTTCTTCCATTCTCTTGTCTTATTCTTAAAAATGGTTGCTTTTGCAGGTTCTCTGTGTTACTGAGTGAATTAGCTACACAAAAAATGAGGCTGACCTACGATTGTGCCAGACTATCTTTTTTAGGTGTGGAAAAGATGTGGAGGTTGTGGTAAAACCTTCTGTCTTGCAGAACTCCTGAAGAAGTTAAACCTAAAAATTAACTTGTTCTACTTTTCTTGTCAAAGCTGTATTCCTCTATTCAGGGAATCAATAGTGGCTTAACACTTAGTGTTTCATAATGCTGCTTTATTAAACTTGTCATGTGAAAACTCGGAGATTAACACATTGAAGGAGTTGTTCTGGGATGTAGCACTGGGAAGGAAAGATGGCAAAATAGCATCCTTTGACCTTGACACGGGATGTTTTCTGAGTCTATGAAGTTCTAGCTATACTCCAGATGGAATTTGGTGTAAGATAGGAACTGGCTGCTTTAGAGCAGTGAAATGCCTTGGGTGCTACTGGATTTACATTGTCCAGTTATGGTTATTCTCCTATAACTCTTACCTCTTCATCCAGACTTTCATACTGTCAGCACTGGCAGTACCAGAACTTGGAATAAGCTAACCAAGAACAGGAGCTTTCAATCTCTGGTACGAGTGTAAGTGCTGGGTTCTTGTGTGCTTGTAATTACTACTAAAGGTGCAAAGACCAGCCTGAAACTTGGATATTTCAGCAAAAGCCTAAACAATCATAGTTTGTTAGTACTTTGGAGTCTTCATCTACACTTCTGAATTTCTCTGGAAGATTGTTTCATGACGTATAGCAGCTCTGAATTGCTGTTTTTAATGTGCTATAGATCAGCTGATCTTCTGTGCAAGTAGTTGTTCTTCTGCCTATATATCTTGTAAAGTTTAAGCTTATATGCAGTTAAACATCTGATCAAACTCAGCTGATTGATTGAATTTCAATTGATCTAATTTCAGTGTGCAAGGGCACACTGTCCTTCCTATGGAAAGCAAAGTCCCACTTGCCCAGCATATATGGGTGGCAGTGGTGGTACCTTGTGTGGCAGCTATCTTAGCCTTTTTTGGGTTTAGGAAGGCTTCTACACCCAAGAGCTTAACTTTCCTTCAGCTCTCTCAGTTGACTTAATAAAGATTGTCTCTGACTGCCAGCCTTACTTTGCCAGTATCAGGCAGGAGTAATTGAAAATGCATTGCAAAGCAGTTCAGTACAAACTAGGTGCTTGAAAAATCATTGTGCCTGAGGCCTTAGAGGTAATGGCAGTAGAAGGAAGTGCCATACTTGGCAGAGAACAAACAGGTTTTTATCTGTATCTCTAGACTGACCAAGAAGTACAGTTGCCTGTTACTCTCTCTGCTGTTGAGAAATGCTTTCATTTCTCCTTGTTGTGGGTTCAGTCTGACTACAATAAATGACATTGACAACTTCCTCTGCTAATATGGGTTGAGCCTCTGTAAACATTAAACTTTTCTGAAATGTCTCATGTCTTATTTGCAAATAACTGAGCTAAAGCCCTATTCAGGGCATCGAGTACTCAAAAAGTATAGTATGTAGGAAGGGACAAGTGATTGACTGCTACTGAGATGCTCACTGTTGAGTAGCTTGTCCTGCTTCTAAACTTACCTCAAAGCATCCTCAAAGATGCTTTTGTATAGAGCTGCAGGCTCCAAAAAGCTTGTGCAGAGAGGGTTCAAGCCTGGCTCTCCCTTATCTGGAACACTCAGTTCTGTGAAGTGTTGGTTGAGCATATGTGAGTATGAAGGTTTGTACTAAGTGAAATAAGCACATGCACAGTCATTTGCAGGGAACCTCCTTGTAAGAGGTGAGGACAAAATGTCCTAAAACATGAGCCTGTAGCCTGTCACTCTGATTCAGCAGGAGAGAGGGTAATGTAGCTCTTTGCACATTGAATTGCTGGTGACTGCTGTAGTGCTCCAAAACCTCTTTTAGTTGCAGTCTGGGAGGACCTGAGTATTCAGCAGTGCTGGTAGCTGGGTGTTGGTCAGCCCCTGTCTCTTTGTGTGCAGTTCTTCTGTCCTGAAATGTTTTTGCTTTATTTTCAAGGAATTTGTGTGAACTGTGTTACTCCTCTAGTGCGAGCCTTCTATCTGTCATGGACAGGCTGTGAGAGAATGACTCTGCAAATCTTCTGCTCCCTTGTGGAGAGGAGCTGCTCCTCAGGGGAATGAAGTAAGCAAGGTGTTTAAAAGACCTCAGAGAAATGGCACCTCATTTTTTCATCATGTTCAATATAGGTGTTTTCAGACTGCTTGAACTGGACTGTTCTCAAATAAAATTCTCTTACCTGTGTTTTGTAATGTTATAGGTGGGCTATCCTTGCTGTGCATTGAGCATGTTCCCCACTAACTCAACCCTCTAGCTGAGCAAACAGCTGTGATGTGCTTGGATTTTGAGCTGCTCCTCCAGTATTTTCAGCTGAGCTCTGTGGCAGTGTGGGAATGGAGGGGTTGGAGTCGGAGGATAAATGAGGCTTTAACAATGTGATGCTTCAAAATATAATGAAGGCATAGAGCAGACTTCCTTGAGGAGTATTGGTCTATAATGCAGTTTTTATTAGCTCACTTAGCTCTCTGTGGCTTGATTCCAACAGCATTCCCTCAACTACTGAGCATGGTTTGTTGGCTTCTCTACAGTCTGTTTACTCCATTTCTTCCCTTGAGCTTAATGCTGCTCCCTGGCACAGTAATGTGGTAGGCAAGGGACACCTGCTAAGGCTGTAAGACTGTGGAAAGGTGTTACCCAATGTTACTGTCTGTACCTAAAAGTTATCTTGACCTCTTCTACAAGGACCTGAAGCTTTGCCCTGTGATTACATAAGGTAGTGGTTAGGGAGACAGTCCCAAGTGTCTGTACCTTATCTTAAAGGAAAGGCTCATGTTATTAGAGCAGAGATAATTATTTTATTACTGCAATTAATTGATTTCTGTGAAGTCAGAGTCTGATCCTGTCTTGGTTTAATCATGTTCATGAGGTGTGTGCAATAAAAGCTAATGCAGAGGTTTTCAGTCCATTTGACACAAACAGGAACCAGGATAAGGTGATGTAACAAGGACTCTACATAGCAACCTTAGGTAATGTATAAAAGCTGAGGCAGAACTATTTCTGATCAGTTAAAATGATATTGTGGATAAACAAAGGCAGTTCCTGTAGTTAGAAGGAAGTGAAAGTCAAGGCTCATTTGGTTGGAAATTAATCTTGGAGAAGTGAAAGTGCTGAAGAGCCTTTGGCCCTCTTGGGTGTAGATTTTATTCTTGGGTGCATTTCTAAGCAACCTGCCTTGGGATGTACACCCAATCCTCAGAGATGCTTGATTTCTGCTTTGAAGGTGTAGAACCCCCCAAGGGCAAGGTAAAACACTCTAGTTCAAGGCACCTGGCTTTCTGACTGCTGATGGTTCCTTGTGCTATGAACTTTATCCCTGTAACCTCAGAGTACCTCTAAATTTAGTATGAGCCAAGTATTGTAACTGATGAAAAGGTCAGGTTCCAGTGAAGGCGCCAGCCAAGAAATTTTTTTGGAACAGAGTGTAAACAATACTTGCTGGTTTCTGTTCTTGCTAACCAGCCAAATCCTGGCCAGGGTATGGCCCTGGCACAGAGAGGGATTTGCACTGAGGACTTCAGTAGAGTCCAGATAGTGTTCTTTTAATCATCCTTGTGATGAGGCATGTCTGTGTACCCTCTTTATTTGAAGATAAAATTTGTCACATATTGGGCAACAAACCTGTGGTGGACTTTGCCAAACTCCAGAGGACTATACTTTATCTCTCATTGCCACATCTAACCCTAAACTTAAGTGCCTTAAGTACTCATCTAATTCTTAATTATACCCTCTGTTTTTTTGAGGTCTGAGATGTAGCTGGCTCTTTTAAATGGCCAGAAATACAGAGTGATGCACCAAGGTTTCAGCAGTTGCTTCTGCAGTATTCTCTGAGCCACACTGGAGGTAATGGGAGGTTCTGCTCTGTGTGAACTTGGGCTGGATAGATGCCAGTCTCAAGATAAGTTAAATGATGTTATGGCTTGGATTATGGGCTTAAGCTGATGAGGCATAGTATTGATGTGGCCCTAAAATACTTGTGTCTATGTAATTTTAAGCCTAAACTGCTTTGTTCTCTGAGCAATTTGCTGTTAAAACAAAGACATTTTTTAATACAAGTGCTGGGTAAAAGACAGGATATGGAGCTGTGCAATAAAGCTTGGGGCTTTCTTCATGAGTCCTCTTACACTGGTTCTGTACTTGCATGGTTTGTCCTCCAGTGCTTAGTCTGGCAGCCTTTCCCATCAGGACACATGCTTCAGAGCCTTTCTCAAGGCTCTGAAGTGTATTCATCTTCATCTGGATGGTCTCTAAACATCATCCTCTGCATTTGAACCATTGAAAGCTCAGCAGTGGGACACTTCCTGGAGTGACATTTGGGAAATATGCTGGTATAAATCTTGTCTTTGTTTAAAAAACTATACTGTGCTCTGACATTTTACCCTTTCCTTAATAAAGTGCCTTTCCCCATAATGTGGTTCTAAATATCTTACCTGGTAGTGACATGCCCATACCTTCTGGTTTTGCAGTGTATCTTTCAGAAAAGTCATTAGCTTTGGCTGATATTAAAGATGATTAAATTTCCTGGAAACATTTCATAAAGAACTAACTTCAGCCTTCCTCCTTAAAAAGGTGGGGAAAAAACTCCAACTTATTTCTGATCCTAGTCTGCCTAGGCACAACTCTTTAAAGTAGGGTGGATTTGCTTTCCTCTTGTCTGATATACTTGCTTTCAGAATTTTATTCCCAAGTAGACACTAAAACATATGAAACCAGTCTGAAAAATGTCTGATATGTTAGTTAACAAAGTCTGCTGGCTTAAATCTGTCAGAAATGACTTCTTTGGCTCTTCTGTGTCCTAGTGGGTAAGAGTATTACTCTGCTTGATAAGCTGTAACTGGTTAGGAAAGGGAATTTTTAAAGACTCTCACTGTTGGCCAGGCATGTGTTTTGGTGCCCACCTCAGAATGGTGAGTGTGGGGAGGCATCCACGAGGCTTTTGTACCAAGTTGCCCTTCCTGGAAATGGCATTACTTCAAGATTTTTCAGTCTGTGTAATGGAGAATAGAATATATCCTTAGCAGAGCCCCTTTCAAAGAGGGGGCTCTGTGTTCCTTATAGCTGCATCCTTGTATTAGCCCAAAGCCTTTCTAATGCTTTAGTGAAATAAATGAGTCTGCCAGGCTTTCAATGGTTTGTTAAAAGGCCTGAGTGGGGAGGATCCTGTGGAAGCAGCTTCCTTTAATATCTTTGCTTTTTTTAATGTTGCCTTTCCAGTATGAAGAGTCAGACTCTGCTTCCGTGGGTGGAGGAGCTGTAAAGCTTGGTAGCTACCAAATCCTGTGCGTGGCCTGTTGAGTCACAGTGATGTCTATCCCTGGAAGTTTCTCCACAGGAAACCTGGAACTGAAATGTGCACAGGTCTTTGATTTGTTGATAGTTGTGAATTCACTTTCTGTACAAGTAAATATTTTGATGATGGCTTTCCTAAAAACCCAGTGTTTTTGAAAGGCTACACAAAGAATTTGCTGTAGCTCTACTGGCTTTTGTTATACTTTTGTCTGTTTCTGTCTGGAAAGGGTGAGACTTGGGATTTTTTTTTCTCATTATGCTTGTACAGATGAAGTGCACTCTGTTAACAGTGATGCTGAAGTGTTTCCTGTAACATGACTTTCAGCCTTTTGTGATGAAAGGGCAAATGAAAAGACCACAAATCCAGCGCTTGCTCTCTGGTAATTGATTTTAAAGCTATCCTTCAGTTAAAATTGGGACTTAAAAACATTACCTGAGAGGGCTGCTGGTCTTTGGGGCTGTCATGCCTGTAAGTGATTTTAAAAAAAAAATTGTGCAATTAAGATGCTTCAAAATAGCATCCTTGGGGCCAAGAGCTTCAACTTTTTTTGGTTCCTCAGTGTGGATCTCAAATGCTTTGATGGATGGAAAGGCTTGATTGCTTCCAGTGGTATGCTTTTTGCCTAACTTGCCAAAAGTGAATCCAGTGTTTTGTATATGGAAAAAGCCAAATGTTTATCCATTTAGATTAACACTGACCCAGTTAGAGGAGATTCTAGATTAAAATTTGTCTGGCTCAACCCTGTGGTTATCTCTTTATTTATTTTTAAACAGACAATTTTATTGGGTTAATGCAAAGAGGGTTTAACAAAACAGAAGCAAGGTGACCTCATCCCAGCTGGTTAAAGAGGGAAACATTTGTCCTATGTGATTACAGGCAAAGCTCAAATCCATTTTAGTAAGCTAAACCCTTAAAATTTTAGAGCTGAGTGCTTTGACTCAGCCCTTGCAAATCTGCCCTGGCCGAGACAGGTCTGTTTAGGTCTTCAGAAATAGCAGACTTCAGAGCAAGTGCCTCAAGTGACATGGCTGAATCCATAGAGCATGGAGTCTTCATGGACTAGGTCTACTGCTTAAATAATCACTGCAGAAAGCTGTGCAACTGAAGCAGTGCCAGCTTTGTGTTACACCTAGAGGCTGATCTGAGCTTTTGGGAAAAGATTTTTGACAAATACATGAACCTCTAACATATGTTTCAGGTGCGTAAGTTCTGTGAATGTGTGTTTTAGACTGTCTAAAATGAAAAATACTAGTTCATAAGTGTCAAAGCATAATCCTGCCTACCTACAGCTGACTTTTCAGCTGAAAGTAATGGCAAGATGGTATGTTGTTTTAAGGGAGTGACAGGCTAACATGAGACATAAAAGTATCAGAAAAGATGTGGTGTGCTTGTAATCTGAAGATTATAGGGGAGAGAACATTCTCAGGGAGATAGGGTTTAGTTGGATCAATTATACTGAGTCACTAGTACAAAATCCTAATGACTAATTGTGCTCAGTTTTATTTTAAAAAATTCACTAAGGTGAAAGCTGTAAACAGCAAACTAGCTCAAAATCCAGGTGTCAGGACTGTCTCAGATATTTGTGTCTCTTAATTTTTCTGAATAAAACAATGATACGAAGATGTCAACAGAAATTCTGGGAGCTTGATCTGAGGGAGATTTGCTTGAGTACCTGATTGTCCTTGAGTTCAGGAACCTGGTCTGCTCTTCAGCCAGTTGTACCTTCCCTGTTGAAGCCACTGCTGTAGTTTGCCTGTTGTCTCCTGCAGAACTGAAGGTAGTGCTGGTGAAAGCTTACCAAGCAGAGATGTGAGAGAACATCCTGCAGCTAAACATTGTACTTGAACTCCTCTTGTGTTGCCCATGCAATCTTCTGAGTAGAAGAATAGAATTTTTGTTGGCCCATCCTCTCCCTTCTATTGTGAAGCTCAGAACTGGAAAACAAAAGCCGAGGAGTTGTCCAAGATTAAATGTCTCTGCTGCCCTCACTCTGTTCTGCTGTCCAGATGGTTGTGGTGGCAGAAGCTTGCAGCTTTCCAGCATGCTGTTAGTCAGTAGCTGATATCACATTCGTTTTCTTTTCTTCCAAGGGGTTTTGGTGTAGCTAAACTGAGCACAGAAAGTACTTCTGAGGCTCTTTACTCCTGCTGTAAAGGAGAGTAAGGCTCTGGTATGGTTTGTCCTGATAGCATGTTTTCCATTTGGAAACAGCAGCTGTGGTAGGGAGCAGACAGTTCTGGAGCTGTTCCTGGAAGCTCTGAGTCCCCATCGATTTGTTGTGCCTGTGGAACAGCAGTTCTAATAGCAAGTATTGCTTACACTTTTATGGTCACAGGCTGAAAGCTTTCTCCTTTATTGGCATCATCAAATTCTTGTAACAAGCCTTGTTGCATGTGCACTAGTCTTAATTAGGTGTCTGTGTCTGAGCATTCTGTGGCTCCCACGGTGTTGAAGTGTGATGTCCTAACATCTCAAAAAACAAGCGGTAACAAGCAGAGACGGTTTACAAGCTGCCTTCCTAAGCCTGAATAAAAGCAGCAGGAAACTTCTTTCAGACTGGCCTCACACTTCAGTAACATTGTAGGTATTGCAAAGTTGAGAAGAGTATCCTGCAAATCCTAGCCCTTCAAATGGGAAGAGATTTGGGTAGGTATTCTGAGTACAGTGTCTCACTGTCTTGCAGAGATGAAGTTTCTACTCATGAAGTTGCATTTGCACTCTAGCCTGGAGCTTGTCTGCTGGCAACAGATTTCTGATGCAGATGGATCAGAGTTGGTTATGACTGACTACATAAATAGTTTGCCATGTCTGCATTGGGACCTTCATATAAATTAGTGTTCATCCTTTTCAGCTGAGAAATGCAGCTTGGTCGGTAATAATCAATTTGCTTTCCCTTCTCCCCCTCCCACAGGGTAGCTCTGGCAGCAGGTGGATGGGTGACACGTCTGCTGAGGACTGGTAATTTTTCCTAACTTGAAAAAAATTGAAATTGGTAAGACTTGGCTTGGCACTTATCTTACTTGGCTTACCCATGTGACTTAGGAAAGATGCAGGGGAAAACCTATTCCTTTAAAAATAAATGCAGCCACCTGTTTGAACTGTATGTTCAAAATAAGCTGGATCAGTTTAAGAATTTTATTTCAAGTTGGAAGGATATATTTTTATATTTCTTTGTTTCTGTTCCTTTATGCTGAAGCCCTTAATAGGGTAGTTAATGTTAATTATTATTATTAATGTAGTCATCCAGCTGCAGAACTGCAGCAAATAAAAAGAAATGCTGAAAATGCCAGTACGTAAAGTGACCTTCTTAAGTGCAGGCAGGATTTAGTACCTGGGTTCTCACAGAACTGCAAGACTCAGGCTGAGGAACTAACACAGTAGGTCTTTCAGGTGCTCCTTTTCAAGTCTCGCTTGTACACCTGTGAAGGAACACATGTCCAAAGCTGCCAAGGTGCTTTTATAGCCTGGCTTTTCACCCAGCTTGTTTGACCTGGGTAGTCTTGGCCAAGATCCTGCATGTATTTGACTGGCTGCAGACCAGAGGCTGACACCTGAGGCACTGGTGCAATTCTAGGGCAGCACTGATTAGGAATAAATCTCTTCCACAGCTGATCATCCAGTTTTTCTACTGTTGGTCAGGGTGTTTAGAACAGTACCAATTAAATTTTCTTCCTACTTAAAAGTTGCTAGGCTGAGTTGGGATGCTAGGATTTTGTGGCAGTGTTGGCTGACAAATTTAGTTGGTTAGCACAATTGTATATTTAACATGACAGTTGATATTCATGTATAACACTATATTTCTACAATCTTTGTTTTTTATCTCCAGGCTGAAAATGAGTGCAATATTGGAAACCTCTGAGCTGCCAGCAGTGTTTGATGGGGTGAAGCTAGCTGCAGTTGCTGCTGTTCTCTATGTTATTGTTCGATGCTTGAATTTAAAAAGCCCAACTGCCCCTCCTGAACTCATTTACCAGGACTCTGCTTTGGCTCGCTTTCTGCTCAAATCCTGCCCACTTTTGACCAAAGAGTAAGTAGTATTTTTTTTTTTACCGTGTTGACCTGTATTACAGGAAGAAAAGCTGCACTTATCCTTTCTTCCTCATGGGTTTCATAGACTTGGGTTCAAATGAATGTCAGGGTATACTCTTACTAGAATAAATCTTCTCGAAGTCAAGCATTTCTGTGTTGTCTCAGGAACTTGGATTTATGACCAAGCCTTGTTGTGTGGAGTTTTCCACAAATGGGTAGAAAGTCATCACTGTCCATCTTTATAATAGACACTGTATGCTGATATTATACTATACCAGCACCAATAGCCCACTGTCTGTGGAAATGGGGGAGGGATGGATGCAGTCAGCACTTGTTCATGTTCTTGTACTCCTTTTTATTAGGGAAGGAATCTGTTGGGGCTCACAGGAAGGAAGCATTTTCATGGTGTGTCAGTGCCCTTGTAATGAAAACAGGGTTGGCTATTAGTTTTAAAGTGCCTGCTCTTATCTGAAGTACTTCAAATTGATTGAAAACTAATGAAATTTATTACTGGTGGAGCACATCCTAACTAGTTTAATAAAGTAATGATATAGAGGCCAGCTCTAAGCCTGTTGAATGCACTTTCTGATTGACCTTGTGTCAGCTGTGTATTTGAGCAGGCTGATCCCTGATCTTCCATTCCAAGACCTCCAGAATCAGTGCAGCTGCCCTTAGCTTCACCAAGAACATTCTCCAATAATAGCTAGCATTTAGTACAATTTTGTGAGGCTTTGGAGGGACAAGGACTTTGATTACAGTATTTCTCTTCTGCAATCACTTTGAAAACTTGCAAGTCCTATTTAGAAGCTCTAAGTACATCAATTATATAGTAAGTGCTGAGTGCAGCTGCATGAACTTTCCTTTTGGATCTCAAAAGTCAAGCTGACTTAAGGATAGTCATTTTGGGGGAGATGAGAGGCTTTTAGCAGTGTTGTGTTAGGTGCCTTGATTACATAAGGTATAAGATGTTAGGCCATGGGATCTGTAAACTTCTAGAGGAAACAAAGCATTATCTGTTGAAATTGGAACTCAGAGAAGGTTCTGTGATGCACTCCAGGTTGGTGGTAACATAAATGTGTTTGGATTCTTGATTGTCTACTACTGCCCTAACTGCAAAGCAGTTCCTTTCCCAACAAATACATTGAGGAGATTTGAGTTACTTGGTGCTTCAGATACTCTCCATCCTCGTGTTTCACTCCAGTATGACATGTCCCTGAAGCATGAAGCTGTGCTGATTACCAGCCTTGGAGGCATATTAGTATCAGATTAGTCTTTGGTAATGAATTATTAGCTAATTTGGAGTCCATTTTTCTGCTATTCCAGCTTTGTTCTCACAGCACAGGCTCCTAGCACTGCTGTATTAGGGCCATGTCTTTGTCTTTCAGTTGGAGAGCAAAGCATTCCCAAAAGAATGAAAATGGAAAACATGTCCAGCAGTATTTAGACAACCGTTGTGCATTGATTGCAGGAGTGATGAGCTGCTTGCAGAACCCTGTGTTAATAGTGTGCAAGTTTGATTTGTTTGCTTCCTCTGAATCAACTGAGCTCAGACTTGGAAGCATCTCTGAAAACCGTAGCAGTCATCTCCAATACCTGGCTCTTGGGAAAGATATTGTCTGAAAGACTTTCATAACCAAAAGAAGCAAACTCAGCTGAAACAAACCAGAACAAAATGTGTTAATAGGTAGCTGGTCAGTCCTCTTACCTCTATATATCTGTTCAGGAAGACAGGACTGTTGGTAATATAATTGCTGTTGCAAATTGAAAGAGTTTACAGGAAAGATAGCTGTAAGATGTATATGTGATTATTTCTTTTTACTATTTTAGTGATGTTATCACAGATTTTTTTCAATCTAGAAATTTAAAAAAAAAAATCAAAGAAATCCTGTCTTCAGGCATGAAAGTCACCTGGAGACTAAAAGGGAACAAATGTATTTAAATTCCTGCAATTATGCATGAAACAGTTTGTAGGATAATTAGGAAAAAGCTATGTGAAAACAGCTTGTGCCATACTCCACCGAAAAAATCTTGCAAGGCTTTGATTACTTGCTAATTATTCAGAGTGTTAGGAAAGCTGATTAAGCAGCTCTTTTTCAGATTCTACCATGAAAGCAAAATAAGTAGCCCAGCAATCCCTTCTGTTATATTAGTACTGGTTTTGTTGTCAGATCTGTTGTAAGACCAATTCTTCTGTGCAGAGGAATGTTCACAGCTGTGAACTGGCTTTCAGACCTGGTTTTGTTCAACTTCTGCTTAAAGGGAGGAAGGGTTGAGGGCACTGTTGTGCAAAACAGGCTGGCAGGGAGAAAGAACAACTTTGCTTGTTTCTGCTATCTGTGCAGGTATTTAAAAATTCTTAGAGTAAACATTTTTGGACTTTCTTCCCTTTATGGCACAATCCTCACCTCTGGTCTAATTCACTGCATTGTAACTGTGGTGTCATTCAGGAAGCCAAGTAGTGGTGGATGAATAATTGAGGAACTTTGAATTGTAAAACTGCCTGAGATGGTCTTGTGCCAGGTACCTTGTACTTGCAGATGTTAGTAGTGGTTTTTACAATTCTGTAAACTGCCAGAAACTTGCTACATATCTACCAAAAATTGGGAAGCAAGAGAATCTGTCTCCTTGATCTCATGTTCTCTTACTCCTTTTTCCATTCCTCTGACCCTGTCCAGCCTCTGTATTTTGGCTTACCGAGTGGAGTAGTATAATCAGACCCTTTGCCATTCAAATTGCTGCTTCTCAAATGGAAGCTCTTGCAATTCAGCACAGCTATTGGTGCCCTTGAGCACTTGGGCCTCACTGCTGGTGGCAGCTGTGTCCTTTTCCTGTCTTTCAAAAGGGTACAGAAAGTCCTTCATCTGCTCTTATTCTTGTAGAAATGCAGTGCTGGCTTTTTGATTCATGAGGGTAAATTTGGCCAGTTCTTTGCTGTACTAGACTAGACATTTTTGGCTGTTTACAGTTCATTCTAACAAAGTGTGTGTATCTTTATTTCTGTAGAGATGTGGCACGTGTCATCCGTATAGAAAATAATTATCCTTGCTGTCTGCACACTTTTTATCATCAAGTAAAGGCAAGCTTCTCAAAGATTGAGGCAAATGACTGTCAAGCCTGTTAGTAAACACTGTCAAAGATCCAGCCTAGATCCTTCTTATCCTTTGTTTGCACACCAGCCTGTGCTGGGTGAGCAGGCTGCCTGGTACCAGGAGACTCTTTTACACTGTCACTGCTTTTTCTCTTAGATGCAAGGAGATGAGTAGTCAGAAAAGCTGTCTTCAAGCTTTTCAGTGTTCTTTTCTTCCCCCTAATAGCAAGCAGTGTTTGATCCCTGTCAACTCCTAGGTGTTTTACTCTGGGAGGAACACTTCCAGGAGAATAATAAACTAGAAGAACAGTGTTACCCCTGAAGCTTTGGCAGGTGAACATGCTGAGAGGTAGAGGAGAATGGCAGCTCCCTGTTGGTAAGTTAAAGCATTGACCTTGCAGAGAAACAGCCTCGGGGTGTCTGAGTTTTTGCTGGGTGCAGTGGCATTGGCAGCAGCCTTGTGCTCTCCAGCTCTTATCAGCAAGGAAGATTCTAAGTGCTGTAAATCCTCATGCCTTGTTTTGACTAAAATGCTTCTTGTAGTCGCTGGTGGGGGAGGAGGGGTGTGATGGGCACTTTACTAAATAAAAGCTTCTTAAATGGTGAAGGAGGTGCTTTAGCCAAGGAAGCCAGTCTGTGCTTTTAAATAGTTCTGACTTCATACAGGTATTGTGGGCAGCAGAAACACACTTCTACTCCACTTGTTTCTTTTTTGAGACTCAGAGAATATGGAAGCTCCATAACTTGTTGCAATTTTTTTTGCTATGTCCTCATCACGTTGAGCAGTCTAGCTGAGCTGGTGCAGAAAAAGCTGTTTTCTACATATTTGGGGTCAAGGGTTAAACCCTGCAGACTTTTATATGAGCTTCCTTGATTGGAATCCAGTTTGCACTCCCTAGCATCAAATAAAGAACAAGGCTCAAAGTTTGATTTTGTAAAGCATTCTTGAAATACCTCCAAACTGCTCTGTAAAGGGGAAGAATAGTCTCTTACCTGTTTTAATGCAGGCAGAAGTTGTTAGAATATCCTGATATTGACAAGTTGTAGGCTCTTGTTTTCTCACTGTCAGTATTCAGTATGCTGTAGCAGATAAAGGCCATGTAAGAGTTAATGTTTAAAGTGTTAATCTCCTCAGATGAAATGAAGCAATGCTCCAGAAATAAGCCTGTTGCTGAACTTCCACTTCACATCTTTGAGGACCTGAATGCTGATGCCTGCTAATAAAAATAGCACAGTTTTTATGTGCTTTGTGTGAGCTGCTTATACAGCTGCTTCTTTCCTAAATTCCTGCATACTGGATTATGTATGTGCTCTAAAATGATAATCTACTGCCTGAGAGCCATTAAACTTAATCTACAATCACATGCTGGAATTGTTTTAAATATTAAAATGCTAGGAGAAATTTTTGGGAAAACCTAAGAATTGTCTTGTTCTTAAGCACTGTGGGCAGCCATCTATCAAGATGTGAGGCTGTGCTACACAGCTGAAATGCAGGTTTGGAGCTCCAACACTAACATTGGTGAGCAGATTTATGTAACTGGCTGTGAATTCACTTAGCCACTTCAGAGTGATGAACTCTGTACTTGCTGGGCCATGTAAGTGATCTTCCATAATAAGTAACTACCATCCCCAGGCCTGTTCTCCTGACTGCCTTCTGTTGTAGAGTGCTGTTACTGAAGTTACAGGGCTGGTTACTGGAAGACATAACTGCTTCAAATATTTACCTTTACTCAGAGTGCCTGCTATCTATTACAACTGCCAAAATCAAAACAGGGAAATGAATCAGTTAAAAGCCTTTGAGTCTGGAGAAGGCTCAGAAGCCATTTTTAGTTCACAGATATAAAAATCTCCATTTTTGGTACAACACAGCTTTTCCTTTGGATTTTTTTTATCTGTACATTCTTGTCTGGGTCGTTATGTTATGCTGTCCTTGTCCTCATGTGGAGGCCCTGGCAAGAGGTCCTTCTGGCTGGTGTTCACTGCTCAGTTCTTGTCACCATAAGCCACTCTTGCATAACAGTGGAAATGCTGCTTATGGACACAGTGTTTGTTGCTGGACTTTTGTATATCTGGGATCAGCTTCTCTGGAACAGGACAGTGAGGAATATGTACTGAAGCATCTCTGTGCTGTGCTGGAGTAATCTCTGCAGTACACTGCTTTTTCAGGACCTCTTCAGTTTATAGCAGACAGAAAGGAAGGTTTTGAAAATCTGTTGTGTCCTTGAACACTTTCCTTGTTTCTGCTTGTTATCAATGTTGGAGGGAAGCCACCTGCTTTTGAGTGAAGGGCCCTTGTTTGGAAGACATGGTTAAATTTAGCAGTAATTACACTTTCAGCATAAAATCTGAAGGGCACTACTCAAATGCTCCTTAGACTGAATACTACTTAGTTGCTCAGTCTGCATGGTTCTGTTTCCTCATGTTGTATCCTACTGAGCTTGTTTTCTTAAGGTAAACCACAAGAAGAATGCCCTGAGTACATGTTCTTCTGTCTGCAGGATGATTGTTTTGGAGAAGCATCTTTTTTCAGCTGTCTGCCAGGAGGAATGTTGACTTTGCTGCAAAACAATCTGTTCTAGCTCTTGCTATCAGCACTGGGTAGTTAGGGTTTTTTCAGCTGGGTTGAGGATTGAAATGTCTCTGGAACTGCATTTCACATAATAGGCCTAAATAAAATTGTTTTGATCTGTCCTTTTAGAGGGTAAAGGCTTTTGGACAATTCCTGGAAAGTTTTCTCCCTCACCAGTGTGGTATCATGCACCTTCAGGACTGAAGAGTTCTTTCCATACTCTCTTCTTTGAATGGGTTTAGTAGAAGCAAGCTGGAAGTCCACATAAACGCTGTATAAAAATCTGACCCATCCTTCAGTCTTGCATAGTCTTGCACCATTAGGCTCAGTGCTTGCTCTTGGAAGTTCTTGAAGGCTTTGTCTCAGCAAAAGACAAAAAAGTCACATGAAGATTTCAAAAATAGATTTGCTCATTGGCAAAATGGAGGGTCAACAGAAATAGTGTGACAGGCAGATCATATGTCTGGTTCTGCTATAATTATAAGGATACCTTGTCCTGAGAACAGAATTTACCTGAATTCAGTAAAAGACGGGAATTGCTCTTACTGTGAAGGCTTTACAGGGTTTTTTGGTAAGTTAGATTGGCAACTTGTCTTGGTAAACAAAAATAATTTTTTTATTAGCTGTTTGGTTTTGCATCAATCAGGTAAGGTAAATTCTAATCTTAGTTTTTCACAAAGTCTGTGCTATCTGGGCAGCTTGCTTCCCTTTCCCTCTTAAAGTGTTGTGGTGCTCGGTCTCCTGAGCCTGGATACTTAAGGGATGTGTTTTGCCTCACAAGTTTGTTGCTTAAAGGCTGATGGGCCTAAACAAAAACACTGGTGGGATAAGTTTGTGCCTGAACACTTGCATGTATTTTAGAGCTTCAACTGCTTTAAAACTTACATGCAAACTAGAAATATACTTAATGCCTTGTAGAAGTAATAGATCTCTGCATCAGAGTACTATGCACGTTACTCATGCTGAGGCTTGACCTTTGAATATTTATCTGAAAGAATGTAGTCACATGCAGAGTGACTTACACAAGCCATCTTTGCTGCAGGCATTGATGCTTAAGCAACTGACTGGAGTTAGCATCATAAAAGATAAGCTGAGCATTTTACTTGGTCCACAGGATGCTCAAACATTTGTGCATTCTGCAGGGAGCAACAGTGAGTGCTCCTTTGTCCCTAGGGTTTCACTTAGTTTTAGTTTTGAGGGAAATGGGGAAACTGTAGTTGTCACTTGACCATCATTAAGGATGGAGCAAAAGGGATTCCTGCCTTAAATAAAAAACATGCCAAGGAAACTGCATGTGCTATTTACCTGTGAAAGTAGTATAAAGGTTTGATTTATTGCAGATTAGTACTTAGGTGACCTCCAACTGGGTTATGCATCATTATGCTTCCAGGCATCGATGCAAAGACAGGTCTGGGGCTTTTTTTCCCTAGAGAAACCATCAGTGACCCAAAGAGGCAGGCTATGGGAAGCAGTGTGCCTGAAACCATTTGCCTTCCTTTAAACTCTGACAGTAGTGGTGAGGCTTTGAAGACTATTCAAATTTCATCTCGAACGATATCCTGTGGTATGTTGCTGCTGTATCTGTTCCAGTGGATGGCTGTAACCTATAGCTGGAAACTGAGCTGTAGATTAAACACGAGGATAGGATTGGTGCTTGCAGAGATCCTTAATTTTTGGTTTGTTTTGGTTTTTCTCATGATAGCAGTAATCAGTAATAGCTGTATAACTTAGCTGCTGTAGCTAGACAAATTGCTTTCCTGTTAGCCCTATAGGGTAAGATTTGGGGATATTCATTGATTTGAAAAGCTCTGTGTGGAAGCTGAATCACCAACAATTTCCAGTGCACGTTCTCACCCAAGGTTAGAAACCCTGAAGCAGTGTTGATGTCTGAGTATCTTCTAAAAGAGCTGCAAATTCTTATTATAGGTTGTATTTGTCAGCTCCCCTGAGAAGGTGCTAGCAAACCCTATCTGTAAAGGATGTCTGTGGAAAGAAAGACGAAAAGCCAGTCAAGCACTGTCTAGTGTGGAGTATGGCCTCTGATATGAACTGGTGGTACAGTAAATGACTGAGGTGAAGACAGCTGTTTTTCCTTATGTTAGGAGAGCAGTGTCTCTTCCATCTGGCATGATAGTTATGTGCAAAGCCCTGAGTCACATACTGAGGTGTACATGACTTGAGCAGAACCATGTGTAGTTCTTGTGCAGCCTAATTTAGTTTGACTGCCCTATCGCAATGGATATCAGCCCTGAATTGTGAGAATGGACTTACTGACTGGTTTCCACCTCTAGCAGCTATTGAAAAGAAGGAGCTTGTCCAGCTCCTGTCACTGCTAGGAATCTGCACAGTTGTACATTGTGCCTGGCAAGACCCAGTGCAGAGATACTGGGCTGACAGAAGAGGGGTGCTGCTCCTGGCCTTGCCTGGATCCTTTAAAAAGCTTTCTAGTTGAATGATCAAATCCAGAATGCACTGAAGGCTAATTTACAAGGTTGTGAGCATCAGCTAGCAGTGTTTGCAGCCTTTATTGAAGCAATATCTGCTTCTCCAGAAATCTGTTTTGGATTCTTTGGGAAGTGCACTTGAAAAAATGAGTGAAGCTACACTGAAAGGATGTGTTGCTTTGACTGTAAGAAGTCCCCCTCATAGATGAGGGATAAGAATAGGAAGAAAGAGGGCATACTGCTGCTCTTGTCTTAGTAAACATCCCTAAGCAGTTTTTATTTGATAGGAAGTCTCTTTAAGGAGTGCGCAGGGGAAGAGGGAGTTGCAGATATGACGCATAAGAGCTGGCATGGGGAGAGGTCCAGCTGTATGAGTAGGTAGTGTTAGAGTACAAAGGTAGGGTTTCTGTCACATTCTAGTGGATTATGGTCTTAAGTAGTAAACTTGACTTCTGAACTGCCTGTGTTTTTGTGAACAGGGAAGAACATAATCTCTGCTTCATATGCTCTCTAAAAGTCAAAAGGAATAATTGCAGGAAGCCCTAAGCACAACAGGGAAGGAGTTCCTAATCCCTCAGGACCCAAGGTGAAGTCAGAAGCTCTCAAGCTTCTTCTTGATACCCTGGTCTGTGCACTAGAGACCACAGTTCTTTAATTGGAAGCGTGTCCCTTGGGACTGCTGTTCTCCTCAGCAATAAGTCATGCATGCTTTCCTGTTCAGAGCTGATGTAACTCTCTTTTTCAAGGCATTGGCTCAGTCTTCTTTGCTGAGTGACCAGGTGACTTACCCACATGGTGATGGTGCTAGGGCACAGGATGTTTCTTGTTAAACCACTTGCAGCTCTGCTTGTGCTAAAATAATCTTGATAACTAAGCCTTTAATGCTTTCCAGCTCATAGCAGTGTTTCTCACATATCTTTTTTTGAGGGCCTGTAAGCCAGGAAAAGACACAATCTGCTTTGTCACATAGCTTTAATATACCCTTGATAAGCATAAGTAATTGGTAGACTCACCCCTCTTACTGAAAGGGATTTGTTTTTCAGTGGAATTTGATCAGTTCTGGTTCTCTTAACACTGACCCAGGTTTTACCTAATTCTGAAAGGCATAATCAACCTGTACTCTGCTCTTTGCTTAACTTAGTAAAGCAGTTCTATGTAAAATGGTCCCAACTAGCAAGTCTTGGGGCTTTCAATTTTTGGGAACTTGGTGTGAATCCTGTTCTTTCTGCTACTGGCTTGTACAGTCAAGTGCTTACATGAGTTCATGTGG
>VWYI01022569.1:508582-667923 GCA_013399455.1 Anthoscopus minutus | reverse complement strand
TAAAAAAGCTAAATAAGGTAAAACAAATTTTCTGATGTATTTATGGGCTTGCTTCTCTAAGCATGTACTTACTTCCTTCACAGTACTGGAGATAAATGTGTCCTTAATTTTAAACCGTGTGGACTGTTTGGCAAAGAGCTTCACAGAGTAGAGGGGTACATCCAGGACAAGCAGTAAGTGATAAAACCCTCTTAGTCTCTCTGTTTTTGAACACAGGGGCATTTATTTTGCTGGCATAGTGACCACAATGATGTGACTTTAAAGTGCTGGTAATGTAGTTTATAACCCATTTTTTTTCTCTGTGTCTGTATTAAACCCCTGATTCCAAGATGATATTTTTTAAGCATTATTAGAATAACTCTCCAGTCCAGGTTTTGGAAAGAAAGGGAAAATGCAGAGTAAGTGCAAATGATTTGCTATTGTATGGTCATAATTCCAGTCTTCAGTTTAAAATAATTAAAATGTGGTTGTTATAAGTTTTTAATTAACCCAAACCTGTTTTGTGACTCTGAGTCTCTGTATTATAATTGGCTTTGATGTACCCACGTTCATTTACAGTGGCAAAAGCATGTTGCTGTCATGAGGATCTTCTTTTGGAGGGCTGAAATGAGCCAAAACTTTTGCTTTGCTTATCAAACATCTGTGTTTTCTAAGAATTACCCATTCTGTGATTCTGTGAAATCTGCAAATAGAAACATAAAATGCAGTGAAGTGGGGAGCTGAGTATTTAATACAGACCAGAATCTGCAAGGCTTTGCTTGGCAGGCTCAGTCAGAAGGAAGAGCTCAGTGTTCTTTGCTTTCTCTGCAGCAGGAAGAAGCTGTGTGTGATCTATGGCAAGTGGACAGAGTGTTTGTGGTGCACTGATCCTACCACATATGAGACCTACAAAAAGAGTGAGAAGAGAGGTGGTGAGCAGAAGAAGAAGTCGGTAAGGTGAAGGATTCTTTAGGGAGAAAAGATTCTAAAATGTCAGGAATGAAATCAAAGCATCTTAGGTGAATGAAGGATAAAAACTTGTCATTTGGTAGGGGTTGGATGGGGCAGTGAGAAGGCACTTGGAGCTTTGCAGGCTGTAGTGTGAGCTGCTGGCATGGAAGGGAGCTCGTAGGAATGGTGTCTGCTAGACACTGATCAAAGAGAAATCATCAAATATCAACCCCCAAGCTGATGTTGTCCAGTCCTTGAATGAGGAAGATGGGTCTACTGCTAACTCCAGCAGTAAAAATACTACTTTTTGGGCAGTAAAAACAGTAATAATTTTGTTTAAGTCAGATATGGTTTTTGGTGATGCAGATTTTCAGAACTTATGATGTAGAAAATCTTTACAACAAAGAGGTCTGGAAACATACAGGGTTTTTAAATTTCGTGTGTGAGCAGTGTCAGGTAAGTTGCTGCCAAAACCTCAGTGTCACATGGAAAATATTGTATGGTGTAGCGGAAGACTTTGGGTTTCCTTATATCAACAGTTACTGAAAATGAGAAGTTAAACAGAAGCTAATCACTCTTGATGTTAAGAGGCTCAAACTCGTATCAGAAGAATCCAGAGCAAGAACAGGCCTTGCTTTTGGCTCTGGATTCCATCATGGTACAGGCTTATACTTTGACTCATTTTTAAAAAATAGTAAGGTTCTGTTCAGCTTAAGAAAATCAACTCTTTCCTTCCTTCCTGTTGAAACTATATTTAGATGGGGAACTGTCTAACAGTAAACCAGATGTTGACATGGAAAGTAGCCTAGAAGTGTCTTTTTAAATAATGAATACTCAAACCAAATGATTGAAATTAGACTTGTAACCATATGGAGCTGTTTTCTAGTGCATAAAACAGGCCCTGTTTATCCTAGTAGGGTATTTTTGGTTGAAACAAATGAGCCATGTCAGAGAGGGCAGAAGGAAAATAGAAAGGGGGTGGGAGTGGGGGAAACTGTTACTGTCACTCCAGGATCTTACTGCCTCAAATTTCCCTTCTGGTTGTTGTGGTTTTAAATGGGTTCTTATGGTGAAATCCTCTAAAATTCCACAATGCTGCTGTCTGTGTCCTGCAGCAGTCAAATTCTCTCAGATTCTGAGAGCAGCCTCCTGAACCACTGGAGTTTTATACGTGCAGCAGAGCAGACACTTTGAAGGAAACTCACTGTACTCATGAACTTAAGGACACAGTCTTCACAGTGGGAAAACTGGCAGTGATAATTGTGATTGGAGTCTGGCTCAGACTGAAACAAGGGCCTGTCTTTTTTTAACCACGCATCCAAATGTTTTGCAAATATCCAAAAACAGGTGTGCCCTATTTATGACTGAAGAACTAACTCAAGAACTGGTTTAAATTTCAGTCTTGGCTCATTTGCACCTGAAGAAATAATGGTCATGTGAGGTGAAATTAAACTATGGCATAGGATAGAAGGGAATCTGGAGAAAACACTTCTGAAATGTATTAATTTACTATTATTACTATTACTGATTTTTTTAAGCAGATATTCAAGTTTTGTTTAAGTGGTGGGAGATTATTAGGGATATCAGGATCAAGACATGATAAAATGAGAGGAACTGTATACAGAATGAGGAAAAACAAACAGGAAGGATGAGGCAGAAGTACAGGAGTGTTCAGTATCTCAAATGTGAACAGATTCTTCAGAATCATAGATGAAACAATGGATTGTCCTTTGTTCCTCTGCCAAATGTTATATCTTTTTCAGAGTGAAGAAGATATTAAATCTGAAAATGATGAAGCTGATGATATGCCAGAGGTTCAAGACACAGTGCAGTTCATACCAGGCAGTAAATTGCTTTGGAGAATAAATTCTAGGCCACCAAACTCATCACAGGTAACTCTTCAATCAGCCTCTGCCTTGCTTTTGCTGGTGCCTTTTCCAGGGGAACACAGGTAATGATCCAGGGAACCTTGTTGCAGTGACACTCCTTGGCATAGGACCAGGCTCTGGTGGTTTTTGCTGCACTGAAATTATACTCCAGCAAGCTCTGCTTCAGTCCTGTGTTGAAGGCAGCCCTGCTGTGCCTGAGCTGGCACAAGGAATGCATGCTCCAAGTGCAGCTGGGAATCTGGGGACTGAGGTTAACATGTCTGGCAGATGTTTGCACTGAGAGTGGCTAAAATATGGGTACATATTCCTTTCTGCTGGCCCTGCTTTTCCAAGAGAAGCTGCTACAGGGTGCAGTTAATGGGCAGCTGGATATTAATTTCCATAGTATTAACAAGACTTTTTGGTCTTTTAGGTGTGGGTGGTTTTGTTTTGTTTTGTTTTTTCCTAAAAATCATGATGTTAAATATCAGTATAGTAGAAAATCTGTCTTAATCCTCACAAGTAAAGACTGCTTAAAAAATGAAAGCTGTGATTTCTATCCCCATCTGCCCTTTCTTTTTCCTTCCCTCCAACAAAAAATCCAACTGGTATTGTATGGACCTAACCTTGCCTTTAGGGCAGCCAGTAGGGGTTTGACTCAGCAATTTCTCTTGGAAGTTTTGTTGTATTCATTCATTGTAGGGAACCCAGCACTGCTTTGCTGGAATAACTTGTGTGTTCTCTTTAAATTGCTTTTCAGATGTACAATTTCACCAGTTTTGCTGTGAGCCTCAATGAGCTGGAAAAGGGCATGGAAGCAATATTGGCTCCCACAGACTGCCGGCTACGTCCGGATATCAGGAACATGGAGAACGGGAACATGGGTATGTGTTTGCTGCAGGAAATACTTGCACATGAGAAAGTTTTGGGAGGGATGGCTGAAGGGAGGTCAGTGCTGGCAGGAAACAGTCTTCAGTTTCTCATTCCCATTCCTTAATTATTTTTCATCCTGTGCAGTGAAAATGCTTTTCAACAGTGTATGGTGCTTGTTTTCTCCCAGAAAAGCTTGGGAGAGCAGATGCATCCCAGGTGGATCCCTCTGCTGTGATGTGTTTGCATGTTAGTTAGCTTGGGAGGAGTTGCAAACATGCTCCACTTGCTCTGGAGTTTGTTTGGGGAGACATGTGGTGAGCAGACGTGCTCTGCTGCTCTGGTGTTTGTCAGAGGAAACACACTGCCAAATAATGAAAGGAATCACTCTCTCTCTCTTAGGCCTATTCAAGTTCTTCCCTGCTGTCTCAGTGCGGTGTTTCTGAGAGAGAAAACACCAACATTTCAGTTTCAGCTCTGTGTAGCAGCAACTTTTCTGAAATGAGTTTTAGGGTTTTGTTGCTAAAGACTGTATACAGCAAATGCATTCTTGTGCTTAAATGAATTCTGTTTCATTTCTCTGATCTTTCCTGTGTTTTCTGCATTTTTGTTTCTTTTTTGCTAAATTACCAATTTTTCTTGAAACTTTGGCTAGATGTGGCAAGCAAAGAGAAGGAGAGACTAGAAGAGAAACAAAGAGCTGCTCGCAAGGAGCGTGCAAAAGATGAGGTGGAGTGGCACACACGGTAAGGGGCAAGGAAGGAGGAATTTGTTTAAGCTTGGAATAGTTGGGTACACTGCCTGAATTGTTTTTGTTCAGGACAGCACATGTCTGATTGCTTCCATGACAGCACAATTTGCAGTGTCACTTAAAGCATTGCTGGGTCAAAAATTAAGTATGTAACTGGAAGCCAAAATTGGTGATAAGTCTGTCCTGGACAAATAATAAGTGCTGAAACCTGTCATAATCAACCACTGTGGTAATGCTGGTTTGTTTTTTTTTAAACCTACAAAGGTCATGTTTTTGTTAGAATGAGTGTAAAATGTTAAGTGTCATCTCTCCTTTAACCAATTCTTGTCCAGCTTTTGGTAGTTGAGCAAGACATTGTGGTCCTCTAGGGCCTTTTATTTTCACACTCTTTGGATTTCTTAGCTTGGATACTTCAGAAATTGCTTTTTTGATTGCATATTCAAGTGATTTCTGAGTCACAGAGTGCATCAGGGAATGATGTGTGATTTGGCTGCTGCTCCCACAGGGTGCTGCTTTTCACAGCTGCCAGTGCTGTGCAGTCAAGTGCATGCTCATGGCCAGTCACTGCAGTTCCTTCCTTCAAAGGCAAAAACTTTGGAATGCTCCATGATTTTATGAAATTCAGAAGAGAAAGCATTCTTCTCCCAAAGCCTGGAGGAGTAGCTACAGATTAATTCCAGTTAATGCCTTGAAAAATCTCTTCCAGGGAATATTAAATTGGTTTTGGTTAATGTGAAATGTTAAAAAGTGAACAGCTGTTGATGTTCTGCGCAGGGCACAGCTCCCTTGAATAGAAACTGTTTCCTCTTGGGACAAATTTCCAAAAATGATTGTGTAACTGATTTGGCATTCTTTTGAAGTAAAAATTAATATATATAATCTAGAGTACCAATGTTATTTCTGCTTGGAATAGGACAGCAATTTTAAAATCCATTTAATACTCCTTGACTTTATACTGAAATAAAAGGTGCTCTACAAGGTGGTGATAATTGTGTAGGAAGTTCAATGATTTTCATGTTCGAAATGCCTCCTGAGAATTTTTTTTATGAGAAATACCAGTGTATTTTTAGAATGTTTTGTGAAAGAAGCAACACTGTGGGTTTTTTTCCCCTGTTGATAACTGCTCTGTGATTGCTTTTTTTTTATTGTTTCTCTCCGTTTTCTTTTTTGTGTTACAGATGGTTTCATCAAGGCACTAACCCATACACTGGGACTCCAGATTGGCTGTACTCAGGTGGCTATTTTGATAGAAATTTCTCAGACTGTCCAGACATATACTGAAATTCCAGAACCAATTGCTCATCTCATCCGGACATCTAGTTACTAGATTTCATTCCAAGCTAGTTACTCTGGTTTTGTTGATAGCAAAAACCAGCTTTTCTAAGTAAATTTTAACAGAAATTCTATCAGTCAACAATCAATGATTTAATTGTCACTAATGTCGGATTGCCAAATATTTAAATACTGTTGCACTCATTCCATAAAGCTGCACCTGAAATCATCAAGTTTTCACTACTTTTCAGAGGGACCTTTGGTTCTCCATTTCCTCCTGTAGTTTCTCTGGCAGAGGATACGCTGTATCCGTAGAGCACATAACATCCTCGAAAACTACTTAAATAAAATAGAGGTAATATCCTTGTTACTTAGTACAATAGTGAAGAAGCTGAAGTTTTTGGCACTCCCAGCAGGGATGAAAAGCCAATATGGTACCAAGAGGATCCAACCCAGTCCTGTCACACTCCCTGTACTGTATGTAGCATTCCCCAGGGACGGGAGCTCCCGCCCAGCTCTCAACAATTCCATAACTGAGAGACTCAGGACACAAAACCCAGCCCGAGCCTCTCGCACTGTAGTTGTCTGTTACAGAGTCTTCACAACTTTGGGACACTGTGAGCATTAAACTGTATACCTGTGATAAATCCCATAGAGCATACGTTAGGAGAAGGGAAGGGAAGCACCCAAAATGTGCTTTTCCTGAGGTCAAATGCTGTTCTTACCATAGGAGAAGCTTTGGAAGCAATAGCAGGAATGTCGAGGTGGTTCCAATGTACAATATATTGCTTGCTACCACTCGGAGGCTTAACTCTTGTGCACTACCTTTGGCAGCTTTGGCACTGTGTATGCTTCTAGATAAACTTTCCTTTGGAAGCACTTCTGTGTGTGTATCCACACAGGTTCATGTTTTGAGGAAGTTTTGGTTTGCATGTTTCTCATTATTAGGTCATGTCTGTTTTGTATCTTGTGAAAAAGCAGAATCAGTTTAAAGCTTTGGCAGAGTTATACCTATTACAAGTTTCCTGTGAGCACGTGATATCAAAAAGTGGGATTTTTTTTTCCATATCAAGCCATCAAAGCCATATAATACTGGAAATAATCAATTAATGAACTGATGCAATTATTTTCTTTCAAGTAGTACACTTCGGGGGCCAGAATGGGGAGAGAAGATTGAAAAATTAGGTCCAGTAATTAAAACTAATTCTAATGTTCTTTTATGAAAAGCTGCTTCTTTAATGAAAGTTTTTAATTAACCACTGAAAATGGAGAGTGGATGTGCTGCTGTGAAGTTTACAGTAATCTAGAAATTGTTGGTGTTAAGTGCCAGCAAAATGAAAAGTTCAAGAAAGAACTGGTCTGATTTGTGTCCAAAACAACTGTGATTTCATCCAGAAAGTATATTTTTGAAATGTTTCTTTCTCAGCCACAGGATTAAAAAGCAAAAGAAAATTGTCATATGCATAGAGAAATTCTTCTATCAAATCCCATGTACAACAGTTAGATTAAATTTGGGGGAAATTTAGTTGTCTTCATTGGAAAAATAAGAGAAGCTCTAAAAACTTCAAGGCAGCAAGGAAGGGCACAATTTGAATCTTGTTCAACTTGATTCTGTTGCCAAAATGTGTACCTTGTGTTGATGGAAGTCCTCAGAACTTGAGCTGGACTTACTGGCACAGTGGGGTTTATGTTTGTTCCTAGTGCAGGCACAGACGCTTCTGAAAAGGCACTGCTGATCCACATGGAACAGCATAAAAATAGTTTTGATAAAAATGTAAGCTTTAATGACAGTGTCAGGCACTGTTAACCCCTTTCCAAATTTGCTGCATGCGTCATAGGGAATTTTTTGTTAGGTGAGGATTAACAGGAATCACATGTTAGACCAGTGGGAGTTTCAAACTTGGTTTAACTACATAGCATGTTCAGTGCTGGAGTGATGTTTTTAAAACAAAGCATATAAATAGAAATTGTCTGAATGGAAAAAAAACTGTACAGATGTTCTGTTTCCAAGAGGAGGTGTACAGGTTAGCATCCCTTTTGTCTAAGCCAGGATTTAAATTCAAAGATCTAAAGCCTTGTCATTATGTGAAAGCATGAAACAATTGTACCAATGTGTTTAATCTAAACTATAGAATCTTCATGGGATATAAAAAGAAACTGGGAACATTTCCAGTGTAAGAACACTTCATTAGTTGCATCTTCACCCCCATCTCCCTTTCCTTTAGTCTGAAGTTTTCAGTAAAATTTCAGATTAGTTCCAAACCCAGTTTTCAAATTTATTGTTCTTCATTGGCAACACTTCCAGAACCCATTCCCTATGCTGCTGACACGGCTCTGCTTGGCCAGCCCTGGCATTCCTAATGCTCTCAAAGTCCAAAAGTTTTTATTTTCGATGCAGATCTCGCCTCAGTAGTTTATGTGTTAAAACATTAATAACTTTGCACCTTTTGAAAGAATGTCACTTTTATAACTTGATTAAACACTGTATATAAGATAACTGTGTTAGTATGTGTTAATACAGCTACATAGAGGAAACCAGCTAGAAAGAAATTATAATAAATACTTAATAAATACCCTTTGGGCCTCTGGATGGTGACAGATTTTTGTGAGACCTGTACAGAGCAGCTGGTGGGGGGAGGACTCTGGCTTTGCTTAGCCAGTTTTGGGGCTGTACTTTGATTTCATTGTGATGTTCACACAAATGATTTTCATGATGACAAAAATGATTTCAATTGGAGCTTTGGACATGTCCAGCCCTGGGTGGAGGTGTCCAGCCGTGGTGGGCTCTGAGGTGCTGAGGCACTTTTGCCCTGCAGTCCGTGGGGTGATGGGGGTGCAGGACAGCGAGGGCTGTGTGGTGCTGGTGGTGCCGGATCCGAAACCTGCGGCGGCCGGGAATTGGCAGCGGGAAGAGCCGTGGGAGCGCTCCCGGCACTGAGACCTCACACTGGGATGATGGAGACGGCAGGTGTGAGCTGGAGCTGGGCAGAGTGGACTAATGGTAAAAAATGTTATAGATGTGAAAGTTAACGTTGCTGTATTTGTATCTTGGAGGTGTCCTGCTGTAAATGGGGGAGCAGCTTTTCCCACATCCAGCATTTACAGAACTCCTGTCACCTGGATTAATGAGGACAGGAACCATCTATCCTAGATCACTCAGAGAGAAGACAACTACTGAGAACTATTTGTTCTTGTTTAATAATTAAAAACAATTTCCCAGTGAATTTTTTTCTCAAAACCGCTTTTAAAAAACAAGACTCTTCACCTAGTGCTCCTGTTGATGACACACCTATGTTAGGCAGACCCCACACCTCATACCGCCGGCTCTTTGAGAACACCGGCAATTTGGGTCAGGGAAGCAATACTGAAATACTGTGACGTAACCCGGGCTTTGGCCGTGGGCCCCGTGTGTCTCCGCGTGAAAGGATTTATTTTTTGCAACCATTTCCTGCCTGTGCCGGGAAGAAAGGTGTTGTTGGAGACGCGCTGGCCCTGGGCTGTGCTTGGCTGAGGGGCGGCATGGGGGCCAGGGGCGGCGCCGCCATGTTCCGTGACACAGCAGGGGCGCCTCGCACCGCCCCTCTTGATTGACAGCCGCGCCAGCCAATAGGGCGGAGCTGCGGCGGCGCGCGCCCCGCGCGGGGCGGGGTTCCGGGACGCGGGGCAGGAAGAGCTGAGGCGGCGGCGGCGGCGGAGGAGGAGGAGGAGGAGGCTGAAGCTGAAGGTAGCAATCAGGACCCGGCGCGGCACTCCCGGGACCGTGCGCCCAGCGGCGGCCGGACTGGGACTGTCCTGCCGGGGGAAGCCGGGAGGAAGGCAGCACGGCGGCCTCGGGGGGCCCAGCAGAAGATCGCGGCCTCTGGGCGGGCGGAGGGGTGGCCGGGCCGGGCCGCTAGCCCCCCCCCGTCCCGGCTCCGGCTCCGGCTGTTGCCCAGCGGCGGGGCCGGGACCGGCTGGGCTGTGAGCGCAGCGCGACCCCGGGAACGGCCGCACAGTCGCGCAGGGCCGGCCGGGCCCGGCATCGCCGCCAGGCCCGCGGGTCGGTCAGTGCAGGAGGGCAGACGGGGATCGCCGTGAGGGGTCACTCTGAGGGTCAGTGGAGCACGGGGCAGCCTGTGTTGCTCTGCGGGGCTGCTGGAGTCGTAGTCTGAAGATACAGCAGCGCTTCCTGCTTTGAACCATGGCTCGAACTGGAGAAGGAAGCGCCGGGGGGGACGGTGGCTTAATTTTCAAGTGCCTCAGCACACAGGCTGTCCTTAATTACTGAAGGGTTGTAGAGCCTCCTGTCGTCACACAGACTTCTGCTTTAGCTCAGTTGAATCACCCTGGAATTTTGCAGACAGTGGGACAGATTGCTTTTGTGAAGCCGCCTGGTAAAAGTTGAAATTTGATATTGGGAAAAGAGAATAGCGAAGGTTTCTCATCACAGCTGCTCTCTCTCTTTCCAGGATGTCTTCAGGTGCATTATTTCCAAGCCTGGTGCCAGGCTCTCGTGGCTCCTCAAGCAAATACTTGGTGGAATTTCGGGCAGGGAAGATGTCCCTGAAAGGCAGCACTGTAACTCCAGACAAGAGAAAAGGCCTTGTTTACATCCAGCAAACCGATGATTCCCTCATTCACTTCTGTTGGAAGGACAGGACTTCGGGCAATGTGGAGGATGTGAGTATGAGCTTGTGTTTCAGTGGTGAGGTGTTATTCCATGTTCTGATCTGTTGGCACTTCGGAAAGAGCTCCTCCAGCACCAGTTGGGGTGAGAATGTCACTGACAGACCTGCACTTCCACATCTTCTCTGTTTTGAGGAGCAGATGGAAGAAAGTTTGTGGAGGAGGGCAGAGGAATCTGGGAGATGAAAAGGAATATTGATGTATTTTCTCAAACATTGTTTCTCCTGACACACTTTCCAGGATCTGATTATTTTTCCTGATGACTGTGAGTTCAAGAGAGTCCCACAGTGTACCACAGGCCGTGTGTATGTATTGAAGTTCAAGGCAGGATCAAAACGACTCTTCTTCTGGATGCAGGTTTGTGGGAAGCCAGTGACAAAGGTCTGGGATCAAAATTCCCCCAGTGTGACTCATACCAAGAGTAATTCTTTTGCAGGAGCCGAAGACAGACAAGGATGAGGAACACTGCCGTAAGGTGAATGAATATCTCAACAATCCCCCCATGCCAGGGGCATTGGGTGGGAATGCCAGTGGAGGCCATGAGCTCTCAGCACTAGGAGGTACAGTCCATTCTCTGCTCCTTCATGTCAGAGACCTTTTTTTTTTTTAAAATTTATGTCTAGACTAAGCCCCTAGAGTTCCCTAGGAAGAAATCCCTGATGGCGTGGAGGGTGAGCTGGGGTCAATGTTAATACCAGAAGCATAAACGTGCTTTTAGTAGAATAACCTGTGCTGTTAAAATAGGTGTAGGCTGAAAGTTAAGACTGCCAGGAGAAATCTTTGTTTCCAGTAGATTCTCTGGAGTCTTACCTCTTTATGAAGCCAAGTTACATTTATCTTTTATGAAGATCATGAATCAGTAAACACTTGAAACTGTTTTTCCATACACAATGTGATGCCAATTAATCTCCTGCTGTTTGAGCTGGAGTGCTGTGAAAAAAGCTATGTGAATATGTTGTGTTTCAGAATGTTTTTGTTTTTAGGTGAGGGTGGCTTGCAAAGCCTTCTTGGAAACATGAGCCATAACCAGCTCATGCAGCTGATCGGACCAACGGGCTTAGGAGGACTTGGTAAAATGCTTTAATATCTTTATGCCAAAATGGTATTTTCTCCTGCCAGGTTAAATCTTACCTGACAATATTTTCAAGTAGTGCTATTGACCTCAATAGCACTTCTTTCACATGAGAAGGCAAGGCCTTGCCTCAGAGATGAGCTCAGGGACAGAAAAAAGGTACCAGATTCTACACAGCACTCATCTTAGGGCTTGATCTGCAAGGAACTGTGGTTCTGTTCCTTGCTGCACTGAATCTTCTGCTTTCTTTTTCCTTGTTTTTTTTCTACTCCTCTTCATCTTTATAAATATTCACTGGGGCAGGGGCTGAAAACCAGTGAGTTGTTCCTGGTGAATGTGCTGGTTACCAAGCTGTGGAATTGCTTGTGTTGTGTCTGATTCAGTGAATATTTGTGTGCAAAGTAGAGAGTTTGAGAGGAAGGCTGGAGTGGTACCACCCCACAGCACTCCCCAGTCAGAGGGCCAAGGCTCAGGGCAGGGCTTTCTCTCCTGGGTGGCCCTGGGGAGAGCTGGAATCACTGGTTTCTGAAGCGACTGAGGGCTGTGTTGGGGTCCCTGCTGTGTCTGTTCTCAATGCTGTCCATGCTCCAGGAGCATTTTCTGATAGGTCAGACCCTCGAGTGCAAATAGGCAAAGGAGCACAAATGGCAGTGACAAGGGCTCTGTGCTTAAGCTCAGAAGTCCATTTTTGTGGATCTGGCTGGTGTCTTTTTAGCTTCAGATGCAAGTCTAATATTGGTGAGATGTTTAGATGTAAATCTCATGTTAGTGTTGGAATAATCTGGCCTTTTAGGATGTGTTTGGAAAAGATCTTCCTCTTGAAGCTTCACATAATCCTGAGACTGTCCTCCTTTTCTCAACACTTTTCCTCAGCAATTCTTCTTTCCTTGCCTTTACATCCAGCCATAAGCCAGATTGACATGTAGCAGAAAGAGAACCATCTGCTTGCTGCTGCAAACAGTGGTTGTGGTGAATCCCTGGGGATCACTTCCCCTGGGAATATCATCTTCACATCTGGTTTGCACCTCTTGGGGCTATGCAGAGCTCCAAAGGAGCTCTCTTGCTTCTGGGTCACTTTTACCATGAAATGGAGCAGAGCAGTGTGTGGTACAGCAAGGTGAGCTTCACCTGCCGTGCCTGCTGCTGGGAAAGCTCTGGGATGAGTGACAGGAGGTGTTGGTTCCATGGGATTGTTCCTGTACAAGGAGGGACTGGCAGGGGCTCACTCTGACCCCCAGGGTCTGCAGCTGCAGTTAGCCGTGGTTTGCTCTCTGAGTTCTGTCCTCTGTTCTGTCCTCTGTTCCCAGGTGCTCCCAGAGGTGGGTGAGACATGCAGGTGCTTTGTGTGTACAATCAGGTGTGCTGCAAGGAACTGCTGATGGGAAATGGAGTGTTTGGCTGATGTGGCTCAAAGGAGTTGTAGGGGAGCAGTAGAGTCTCTGACAACTCCAGGGGGGCCAGCAGCGAGGCCTTTTCCCAGCTGAGATTCTTGACCCTGCAATAAGTCCTTGGTAGTTGGGATGTGTGATGGAGGGGGCTGATCCTGGTTTCTCTGGGACAGGGGTGTTGGTTTCCTGCTGGCTGCTCCCCTGAGAGCACTTGGTGTGTGGAGCTGTCCTTCCTTTGCCTGTGAAGTGTTGAAGAGCTTGGCTGATTCTGTTGCTGCATCTCTGTGTTATGTTTGAAGCTGCAAACCCCTGGTCTGTGAGGAGAGAGTGGTGGTGACTCAAAGACGCCTCTGGGATCTTCTGCTGAGGGCCTTGGTTTTGAAGTTCATAGAAAAGTTTGACTGTTGCTATAGCAGATGAGAGGAGGGGGCTGTGTTACAGTGATGTACGTACGGCACGAACTGGAGGAACTTCATGCTTGTGTACACCTAGAAATTGAGTCATTTCTGAGATGTTCAGCTCTCTCATGGGGATGCAAGATCAGAAAAGAAGATTCTGTTAATTTACAGAAGGGGATGGGAGGGTAGGTTGGGCTCTTTCACCCCCTCCTCTATTTTAGCAAATAAAATCTTTCAGGTGCAAGAGCAGCCTCTCCAGAGAAGAGAGGTGCAGAAAACCTGAAGAAATAAATGTCTAAACCTGTTGTTCTTTTGTGTTTATGGAAGGTGGGCTGGGTGCACTGACGGGGCCTGGGCTGGCCAGTCTGCTCGGGAGTGGGGGACCCCCAACCAGCAGTTCTTCATCCAGGTAAGGAGGCCTTGTCTGCCCTGGGCCTGCAGGGCTATTGTAATGTGAGCCTGCCTCTGCTATGGGAGCAATCATGGCTCATTGAATGGGAAATATGGTGGGAATCAAGGCTGCTTATTACCTCTCTGAAATGAGGTGGGAGTTTTTCCTATTGCAAGGGTTTGAAAAGAAGCTTTTCAGAATACAAGAGGTTTTTGCAAGGAATTAATTACCCTAATTATCTTGCCCAGCTCTCGCAGCCAGTCGGCTGCAGTGACTCCATCATCCACGACGTCTTCCACCCGTGTAACGCCTGCCCCGTCCGTTCCTGCGGCTGCTGCCGTGACCAGTCCCAGCCCTGTTCCCAGCTCGGGTAATGGAACCAGCTCAGCCACAAGCCCAACCCAGCCCATTCAACTGAGTGACCTTCAGAACATTTTAGCTACTATGAATGTGCCATCTGGAGCAGGAGGACAGCAAGGTAACAGTGCTCTGACCAGGCAGCTGTTGGATGCAGGAGTCCTTTGGAGCTGTTTTGCTGTCCTGTCCTGTTCCATCTTGGTTTGAAAGGTCTCTTAGTTATTTTGTTCCTGTTTCTTGGTGGTTTGGTTTTTTTGTTTAATTTCAATGCTGTTTTTAACTGCTTCAGGAGGTTTATTCTCACTCCAAAACTGAGAGGAAGAAGGTGGCAGTGTGCTACAAAGTTTCAATACTCAGACCCCGAGTAGATAATTTGATTTACGTGACAAAAAATGGTGTTTTGGGTGTAGTCTAATGGCCAACCCTTTGTTTTCTCCTAGTGGACCTGGCAGCTGTTCTGACTCCCGAGATCATGGCTCCCATCCTGGCCAATGCTGAAGTTCAGGAGCGATTGATGCCTTACCTTCCCTCAGGGGAATCCCTGCCACAGACTGCAGAAGAGATCCAGAACACCCTGACATCTCCTCAGTTCCAGCAGGTAGATGCTGGCTTTGGGGAAAAGTGCACTTCTTCCCCCTTTCCCATCCTCCTGATTCACCTTGCCCTGCTTTTCCAGATTCCTGGCACCGTTCAGAGTGGGAAGTTGCTCAGTAGAAGTGGAAAGGAGGAGGGACATGGTTTAATGGAGCACTAGTTCCTCCTGCAGTCACTCAAGGGCAGATGGGAATGGTTTTTACCTTTTTCTTTTGGAATTGGGCTTTATCTTTCTCTTTACTGTAAATGTTCTCTGGGAAATGACAGGAGTAGCAGCAAATTAACTATTCCCTTTCACCAACTGGCTTCCTTGAAGGTAATTTCAGGTGACTGAGGGGAGGAGATGCTCATAGTTACTCCACTACATCCCTTGAAACACAAGTCCTTAATTGCAGGACACTGTGTGATACAAAAGCTGCTGTTTTACAGACCAATCTGAACTGGTAATTTACACCAATTGATTGAAATTTGTCAATTAGCAAAATTTCAGTAGCTTAAATAACTGTTTTAGATTAAACTGTACCAACCTCCATGCAGGCAAAAGGAAGTGAGGGACACATAATTGGTGATTATTTTATTGCATATCTATTCCCAAGCCCTGCCCTGACAGAACTGCTCTTCTGGGGTTACTGCTGCAGGAATCTGATGCAAACTTTATTCTGATGCTGTTGACTCCAATCCACAGGCTTTGAGCATGTTCAGTGCTGCCTTAGCTTCAGGACAGCTGGGCCCACTCATGAGCCAGTTTGGGCTACCTGCAGAGGCAGTAGATGCAGCAAATAAAGGCGGTGAGTGCTGGTGCTGGTGGGAGCAGGACAGAGGGGGTTGTTGGGATTGCTGGCACTGCACATGACCACTGAATGTGGGGTGTAAGGATCAGCTTCTCTCTCACTCAAGAGTCTCGAGTCTGCAAGCTGACTCTTGCACTGTTTACAAGGAAAAGGCAGGTGGGACAGGTGTTCCCAGCAGACAGAGAGAGGTGTGATGTGCAGTGAGAGAAGTGTCGGCCTTGTTTTCTTGCTAGAGATGCAGAAGACTCAGGAGGTGTCACAGTCACCTTGCTCAGGAGTGCCTTTCTTGTGGGAGTGTTTAATGATTCATCTGGAATCACTGAACACAGTCAGGACCAGCTCTAGTAGTGGGGGTATCCCTTTTCCCTAATGAGCTTTTAGCATCCTTCCTATTACTGCCAGAATTCTGGTCTTAGGATGCCCATGCACAATTGAAGTGCATAAAATGCTGTGTCAGAGAGATCTGGATGTGTGTTACCATTGCTTAAAATTTTCCTCCCTGCTAATTCATACTAAAGCAACTGTTTACTTTCTAAGTAATGTAGCTTTAACCTTGTGTGGACAATGAGCTCCAGCCCAGAAATGCAGTAACTCGTGTGTTTAACTTCTAGATGTAGAAGCATTTGCCAAAGCCATGCAGAACAGTGTCAAGTCAGACCAAAAGGAAGGAGACTCTAAGGACAAGAAAGATGAAGAGGAAGATATGAGTTTAGATTAAGTTATTTGCTCTTCCTTACAGATATTCCTAGATACTAACTTAAGCAACTGCAGTAGGATTACTAACTTCATATTATGCTTATATAAATCTACAAATAAAGGAGTTTTCTTTATCTGCCATACTGTTCCTTCCACTCTGTGCAGTATCCATACAGTGCTGATTGTCCCTCTTCCAGCTCATCAACCTGATGCTTACTCTCCTCAGGTAAAGTGAAAGAGAGTAACATAAAGCTTTATTTGACTCCAAAGTATGTACCAGTGATTTACAAAGACCATCTTTAATACTACAACTTTAAAAACAGGTCATAATTACATTTAAGATGGACATATTAAAAACCCATTTTACAATATTTACCCCTCATAAAAAAACCCCCACAATATAATGATATAAGTTACAAGTCCATTTCAGAAGCAAGATTTTGTCCCCAAGTGGCCAGAGATATATATACACACACAAATATATATATGACGTGTAAGTGCACGAGTGACTCGGGTGTCTTGGGAGAAAGAAGCTGCTTCAAGTGGAGACTGCACTACACCAGGGCTGAGGAAGCTGAGCAGGAGCCAGGGTGGGTGAGGGCCAGGTGCCACCCTGCACACCTGGCCAGATGTGGAGGTAACCTTTCTATTTCTTCCCTTTCAAGCAGTGGTTTCTTGCTTCACACAACAGGACTTTTGTCAGGGTACTACCAGTGCTGAATGCAAGTGCAGAGCCAGTGGTGGTTGTACCTTTCTGCTTTCCCTCAGCAGTTCTCCCACCCTATTCTTTTTCTGATTTTTATAAATTACTCTGATAAGAAGATGCTAATTCTGCAAACAGAATTTTGTCCAAATTCCCCCTTGCAGAGCTCTTTGTGCTGCAGTAGCAGGTGAGCTGAGACTGCCCTTGGGGGGAGGTTAAATGTGGCCTTGCTTATAAAACCCCAAAACCAACGGAATTAATCCAGTTTGTCCTAATTGCATTTTTTATAAAACAGAAACCGCCTGCAGCCTGTATCAGCAGACAGTCTGTGACATTTATTAACAGCCTCAAGTGTTTGGTGAACTAAATCTACGTGTGTTGTACGTGTGGGGTGAAGGGAACAGGATTCAGGACGTGCTGCAGGGCTGCTCTGTGCTCCAGCCCACACTCCCACCACGAGCCACTGGGCAGCACGAGCCCTGCTGCACATCCTTGACCACCCAGGAAGGACTTGCCTCGCACCACATCCCACTCCAACTTTTTGGTTCTATTTGTGAAACATCCCCAAAGTGCCCCCTTCTCCCCAACCGTCCTCCCCTGCCCTCCTTCCCCTGGGATTTGTGGCCCCTTTGGCCCAGACTTGTGCCTGCAGTCACTGGAGATAAGTGTGTCTGAGCAGGGTCAGTGCTCTGGAGTGGCGACGCCGGAGCAGCGTTCTGTCCCTCAGGCTGTCTGTTCTGTCCCTCGGGCTGTCCCTGGATGTGGCACTTAGAGCACAGGGCAGCCCTTCAGGCCGACAGAGCCCCGGGCAGTCCCAGCTCGAGGCAGGTCCACGTGCCTCTGGTTAATCACCAAGTTCCTGACACAGCCCACGTAGTGAGGGAGGGGAGGTAGCAGCAGCCTGGTGCTGGCCTTGTCTGTCTCTGCAGAAGAAACAAGGAAAAGCAGGCATTAGTCTGGAAAAGGTTTAAAAACCTCTTCCTCGCACCAGTAATAGTATCTCCCTTGTCCTTGGGGTATTTCATCCGGGAGCACATCTTTCCCAACTCACCTGGCAGCCCTCCCAGGGAGAAGGTTGCCCTTGTGCTTGGTGCAGGAGGCTGGCTGGGTCCCACTGTGTGGTTGCCTTCTGTGTCCACATCGACCTGGACTGTGTTTTTCCATTTGGTAACTTCAAAAGAAAACAACAATCAGTGCTTCTTCCTTACCCACGGAGCAAGCCCACATCTGCTCTCCAGCCTGGACCAGTGCTAGAGCAAAGGCAAAACTACTGGGAGGGTCAAAGGGCCCGGCCTGGCTCTTGGGACATGCACAGAGTCTGGACAATCTCCCCCAAAACCTCACCCAGCACAGGCTGAACAAGATGAAGGTTTAAAATAGAGCTGTGCCCCCAATCCCAAAAAGAGCTTGATGCAAAACAGCACTTGCTCAATACCAGCTACATTAAAGGCTGAGTTTCCTGTACAGGTATGAATCCTGCAATCCCTGCTCCCAGCTGTGGGCTGGGAGCACTTTCAGCACACTCAATACCAAAGCAAATTGGGCTTTAAGCTGGACACAGTCCTGGATGGATTAAGTCCTGTGGCACACTCTTGGCCTTGCCAGCAGGTCCATGAAGTGGAAAAACAACCTGTCCCTCCTGCCTACCAGAGCTGACAGTGCTTAGATTGGGCAAGAATTCTTGTTAATTAGGAAATATACCTCATGGCACCTACAAACCCCCAAATTACAGCAGGGGGGTAGGGTTTAAACTGCAGAGCCTAGGCTTGTCCTGAGCTCTCCCTAAAAGATGTGGGCTAAGCAGGGCTGGAGCAGAGGCACAGAACCAAGGGAGCTGTCACCTCACCTGTAATGGTGTGCCACTGCCCGTCACAGAGCGCTGGGCACGCCACTGACGCCGAGAACTCCTCAGCCCCAGCGCTTGCTTTCACAGTGACCTGGGGTGAGATAAACCCATCAGAGCTGGGGAGCTGAGAGGGACAGGCAGGAGACACCCACTCCCTCTGAAAACCTGTGGGGAAGCCACCCTCCCAGTACCTTGGTCTCCTCCATGTAGAGCAGGAGATGGTGGCTTGTCCTCGTGCTGATGTGGAAGATGAGGCCAGAGGCACTGTGGGGACGAACTTCCAGTGTCACCTCCAAGTCCTGCTCAGTCATCACTTCATCAGCTGGAAGAGAAATGCCATTGGTGAGGAGGGGACCAAGGGGATGCCCATGGAACGTGATGCTCCTAATCCCAGGCTGCAGTGGGGTACCTAAGGCAATGGAACCGCCATCCGTGGTGAAGAAGACGCCGCTCTCCAGTGCGCCCTCGTAGCATGGTGTCACCCCAAAAGTGCGTGAGGGGACACCCAGGGGCCTCCCATCCAGCTGTGGGTTCCTCAGGCAGCCATCAAAGCTGGAGGCTGATGCAGCCTGTGGAGAGAGGTCACTGAGCACAGAGGGGGGGAAAATCTGGGAGGCACGAGGTGACGCCATGGGATAGGGAACAGGCTGACAGGATGCCATGGGGCTGCCAAGCCCTTACCGGTATGTGAGCCTTGGCTTTTCCAGCTGGAAGCCCCCCCACATATAAGGGGGTCTGGGCCACAAAGAGCCCTGTGGTGGCCACTGCAGCACCCTGGGCTCGCAGCCCATCGATGACCAGCTGGGCTCGGCTCTGGTCTCTGCTGAAGAAGACCTGCATGGAGCAAAGGTCATTGCCAAGACTGGGGGCTTCCAGGAGGAGCCCCAGGGCTGTGCCCAGGGAAGGGAGGCCTCAGCTCAGAGGTTCACCCAGCCCCAGCTGTGATTTCACTGTCCCCTTTGCAGTGCCCAGTGTGCATCCAAGAGGCAAAGCCCAGGGCAGGGCTGCACTGAGCCAACCCCTGCAGGGGCACGGATGTGGTCCAGGGAGGCCCTGCTGAGCCCTGCTCACCGTGTGCCACCGCCGGTCACGGTACTTGTCCTTGCTGCGGACGCGCAGCCGGCGCCTGCCGACATCCAGCAGGAAGACAAAGCGCCCGTTGGAGACAAAGAGAGCCATGGAGGAGCCCCGCTCACCCTCCACGTAGAAGAGCAGCCCACTGGAGGAGTTCAGCTTCACCTCCAGGGAGAAATGGGACCTGCAGGGAGCAGAGGGAGTGATGGGAGCACCTGGCTCTCCTGCAACTGCAAGGGACACGTGCTTCCAGGCCATGATCCCAGGGCCAGGTCGGCATGGGGTGGGCATAGGGCAAGGCTCACCTCCACCCAAAGGAGGCTGGGATCCCATCAAACTCCCAGCGGCTGCTCGGGGCTCCCCCGAAGCGGAAGGTGCCCCCGGCTGCGTGGGGCTGGGGCTGCAGCTGGCACAGCCCGTCCTGGTCGTGGCGGCGGCCCTTGGGCACAGGCTTACCCGGTACCTATGGGATGTGCACCAGGGAATGGAGTGAGGGGAGCATCCCTGCATGTGCCAGTAGAGCTGGGCAGTGGCATCTGAGGAGGATGAGGAGGAGGACGTGGGGAGTTTTGGCAGCAGCTGGTACCTTGGGTTTCCGCCTGTCTTTCCTGGGAGTGACTCTGAGCTGCTGCGACTGCTCACCCAAGGGACAGCTCATGGTGACATTGATGCTCTCCACATTCTGCTGCAGGTCCACCACCATCTGTGGCTCTGACACCCTACACACAGGGAGAAAAGGTCCCTGTCACACCAGCTGCGAGGTGGGAAGGGGCTGAGCCCCGCTGTGTGGAAGTGGCACGGAGTCGCTCACCGCTTGACGAAGACATTCCCGATGCAGCCGCTGAGGTTGCTGAGGGCGCCTGTGTCTGAGGAACCCCCGAGCTGGAAGAGCCCGCGCCCGTCCTGGCGCCGCTGCCGCCGCCTGGGCCCGGGGCCCGTCCCCGCGTCCTGCAGCTCATCATCCACGTACAGCCGGACCCTGGGGGTGGCAGCAGGGGCTCAGCAGGACCCTGTGGCTGTGGGCACCCCGGCAGCACCCACAGCAGGACACGTACCCACGGGCATCGCTGTAGAAGGCCACGTAGTGGGCCCTGCCATCCGCATATGCACTGTCAGTGACGACTTCGCTTCCCAGCAGGTTCAAGGCCAGCTGGCCCCTCTGGAGGGACACCTGGCATGTCCCCTCCTGCAGAAAGCATCACCCAGAAGCTCAGCAGCTCAACTCCAAGGAAGAGCCCACTTCCCCACTGCCCCCCAGGAGCTCAGGGTGCGATCTCACTGCAGATTCACATCCTGGCCCCATCAAAATCTCCTCTTTCCCAAGGGGAAGCAGCACTCTCCCCAGGAGCCCCACTGCTGGGATACTGGGGGGCCTGCAGGTGCCCACCTGAGTGGAGTGGTGGTAGAGCAGCCCCTCATGCTGGCTTGTCTGGAAGCTGAAGCCGCTGTAGAAGTCCCGCAACCCCGGCACATCTGTCAGAGCCAGGGTCAGGTAGCCGTGGCCATGGACACTGACCGAGCGGGCAACCTGTGAGAGACAGCACAGAGGCAAGGTGGGAGCCTGGCCCTGGCCTTGCTGGGGCACGGGAGATGAGTTAGGAGTTCTGGTTCCTTGCTGGGTCTGCTGTTGCTATGGCCAACCATGTGGAGCAAGCACCTCACCATGAGCCCTCTCACTGAGGAAGTTTATGTTTGTTTCTGTGTGAGTGAGGGGAGACAGGGCCTTTCCTGGGGGTCCTCCACTCCCTTTCCCTGACAGACCCTTCCCCCAGCACGCTGGCCAGGCTGCCAGGGCTTTGTGCTCACCAGGAGGTCCGAGGTGCAGCCGTAGCTGACACCCACGGTGCTCATGCGTTTCAGGTCGACGTATTTGCCAAGAGCCTTCAAGCCCTTCATGCAGCCCCGGATGGGCCCTCCAGTGGGGAAGAGAGCTTTCAAACTGCGGGAGAAGCAGACAGTGTTAACAAGGACAGCCCCAGGCAGGACACAGCCCTGAGCAGTATTTGGCCCTGCAGCTCTTCAGGCAAAGTGCCTGGAATGAATCGTGATGGTCACAGGTATCTCCAGTGTCAGCGTGCACAGCATGGCAAAGGAGGATCTGGTGACACCCACCAGCACCTCATCCCTCACAAGAGATGGAGAAGTTACCATCCTTAAAAGCTCAGGACGATGGGCAGGGAGAGGAAAACTTCCCCCATAGTTTCAGCAGGGTTCCAACAGCCCTGGATGAGGCTGAGAAAGGGCCAGGGCCGCCACCCGGGACTCTAGGGGAACATGCCGATTGTCCCACCCCACTGCAGGCTGGACCCACCTGGGGGGCAGCACAGCTGGGGGCACACCCCCCAGGTAGTAGGAGACAGCGTTCTCCAGGGAGTTCTCCTGCTCCACCACAAAGATGGTGAGGCGCTCCACCCGCACCAGGATGCGCTTCTTGTTGCTCATTTTGAGGAGGAAAATCTGGATCTGGAGACAGAAGAGAGAAATGATCTGTCAGTCTGGGGCAGTTAGGTCCATCACTGAGGGCAGGACAAAGTGTCAAGTTAATGGCTCAAGTCAGAAAACTTGCAGCTCTTCCCCCCTCAGAAACAAGGGTCCACCCTGGGAAGCCCTCCCTCCAATCGAGCCCTGTTCCCTCTTACCGCTTTGTTTGTGGTGCTGCTGATGGTGAGAGAGGAGGAGTTGCTTGGTTTTGCCATCTCCATGCCAGAGCTGAAATCATAGTAAAGAGCCAGCTTCCCACCCCGGATGGCCAGACACAGGAATTGACCCTGGGGGAGGCAGGATGGACACTCAGCAAAGCGCCCAGGATGCAGTTGTGGCACTGAGCTCACCTACCCTTTAGCACTGATAGGAGCAGGTGACCTGGTCACAGTTATTTGGGATTTATCTTCAAACAGCAGCCCTGTGCTGGGGCACATGGTTAACACTGCAAGCTGGAAATGCTCTTTGCAGTATTGCCTCTGCCAGCGAATCCTGGCCCAGCTTGGATCGTCTTCAAGTTCTGGGGAGCCCCTCCAACACCAGCCAAGTGACTGCTGTGAGGTTTGGGTCCAGCCCTCCCATGGCTTTTAACAATAGTGCTTAAATCCTGCTCCAAGCAAGCCTGGGATTGTCTCAGCCCACCCACTGAGGGGGATGAAGGCTCCCTAGGGGAGCAGGCACTTGCCTGGTTCTCCAGGAAGAATATGATGCCATTGTAGGAGACCACCCTGATCTCCTGCTCGAAGCGCTTGGTTGTGCCGAACTGGCTCTCAAACTTGATCTCTGCGTAACCGGTGCCATCGAAGTAGGAGCCGTCCGTCAGCCAGGGGTCTCCTGTGGACTTGGACCTGAGACACACGAGAGGCATCAACCCCAGGCTGTCTGCCGTGCCTGGAGCAAGCAGAGCTGAGCAAGTTCCTTGGAGCAGGGCTGCTCGTGGCCTGGGAGCGGTGCCCACCTCGCGCAGGGTTTCTCGGCAGCGGTGTCCAGCTCGAAGGTGCGCTGGAAGTTGTAGAGGCTCAGCACCTGCTCGTTCAGCGTGTCCAGCTCCAGGCACCCGCGGTAGTTGGGGTAGCGCAAGGCAGGAGGAGGCTGGGAGTGAAACCCAACAGTTAAAACAGGTTTTCCCTCCTGTGAGAGCCTCCAAAGGCATCGCTGACACCTCCAAAATCCCGGCCCCCCTGCCTGCTGCCTGCCTCACCGTGAAGCTGGAGGGGTAGCCCCCCACGTAGAAGACAACGTTGCGTGGGTCCAGGTTGAGCAGCCCCTGCTCCCCCTTGGCCACGCTGTCTCCCTTGATCTCGTGCACCCTCTGCCTCTCCACGATCACCGACATGTGCCCGTACTGCAGGATCCTGCAGCAGGGAGGGATGGTCAAGACCAGGGGAGACCCCCAAAGCAGCAAACCCTGCCCTCCCTGAGCAAAGGCCCTACCTGTTGATGCTGATGGTGACAAACTGCTCCCCAATATCCTCGTCGACACTCAGGGAGGTTGGCTCCTCGTCTCCCAGTTTGTAGATCCAATGCACTCTGTGGTCCTTGAGCACAATGCCCAGGTAGTCTCCAGTGGCCTGAACTCAGGGAGAGACAGGGCCACATGTTGGCATTTGGGACAGGCAGGAGCTCTCCCTGATGCTCCCAGGGCGGCACTGGACAAACAGCCCCTATTCCACTGATGCAGCTGCATCCAGGGGCTTTGTGCTCCCCACAAAGATATTCAGGGACCAGGTGAGGGGCTGATGTGCAGGCATGGACATCTTAGATGCAGCAAGGTCTCACTAAACCCTCTGGCCCCATCTCACCTCTTGGCTGCCCAGGTACAACACGAACCGCCCCTCCTCTGCCTCGTCCTGCTGGCTCCTGGGCTCAGGGTTTTGGATGTAGAATTTGAGGGATGTGTAGGCTGCTAAATCCTGCAGATTGCTGGGCATCCGGACCTGCACCCCTGAGCTGCCATTGAACTTCATGGGCACTTTCACCTGTGGGGAGAGAGATCTAGCCCTGCGGCACTGAACCCACTGCCACCTGTCTAGTCACTGCCAGTTCTACCAAATCCCACGAGAAAAAGACCCTGCCTGGTGACCCCAAACACTCTCCCCTTTGTATGCTACCCTCAGGTAAGCCCTCCTCCAGCCCAGGCTCCCAGCACACTGTGCCAAGCCCTCCCCTGGGCTCACCTTGCTGGCGGCGTTCCTCGCCTGCGTGATGAGCTGCCGGATCCTCACGATGTTCTCCGACACGGTGGCATTTTTGTTCCTCCTGTTCTCCAGGCTGCTCAGCTTCTCCAGCAGCAAGGGAATGGTGCTTTCCAGGCTGGACACTGAGGTTGAAGAGGAGACAGGAGTTATGGAGGTTAGCAAGGAAGGGAAATGCAAAGTTCAGGCAGTTTGAGAAATATAAGTTGCAGCAGTGGTGGCTGAGAGCAGTCACAGAGAGATCCCCCTAAATCCATCAGCCTTGAGGGGGGTCTGAGAATGAGGGGTGTCTTCTGCAGTGCATGCAACCTCCTGCACTAAAACTACAGGTGATACAGGCATTGCAGGAGAAGAAAAAAAAGGCCAGGACTTAATCCAGTACTGGCTACCTCCCTCTGCTCTTGAACTGGAGCTGCAAAGCACAGCTTTCAAAAATACTCTGGAGCTACCTGTGCATGCAGTGGCTCCTATCAGACTCACCCTGGTAGTACACCAGGCTCAGCACTCACCAGATTTCCTGGCATCCTGGACTGCTTGGTTCAGGTCTTCATTTCGGAGGCCTCCATACTGCTTTTTCCACTCATCCAGGTTCTTCTTCATGGTGCTCAGGGTTTCCTCCACTCTTGCAGCTGTTTCGTTGGCCTCAGCAGCAGCTGCTTTGGCATTTTGGATTGTGCCTTTTGTGTCTTCTGCAAAGAAAGAAGTATCTCTGAGGTGTCCAGGAGCAGTGAGCAAGCACCCTTGGGTCACAGTCAATTCACAGAGAAGGGAGCACAGAGAATCAGTCCAGCTACCCCAGAACAAACCTTGTTCCCTGCCCAGCTTGTCCTGGACAGACTGGAGCTGGGTCAGGAGCTGCTCCTTCCTCACACGAAGGCCAGCCAGCTTGTCCTTTGCTGTCTGCAGAGTGCCTTTAATAGCTGCAATTAAAGAAATGCACATGCTGTTTGCTGGAGCTCAGTCCAGCCCGAAGGACATCAGATCCTGCAAGGAGCCTCTCTCACCCCCATTGAGTTTGCTCTGCTGTCTCCTTGCAGCCTCCTCCAGGCTGCTACTGTTCCTCTTCATGGTTCTAGAGGTGGCCCCGAGGTTTTCTGATATGACATTCTGTAAAACAAACATGGAACTCTGAAGAGGAATTCAAGTCTCTGGCTCTGTGCACAAAATGCTCATTCAGACAACAGCAGTGGGGTGTGACAGGGAGTCTGACCCCAGCTGTGGTAGACTCTGCTCTCAAGACACAGTGCCCACGTGTCAGAGGGAAGGGATTTTGTTTTTTGCCCATCTTTACAGGCACCCCACAGCACCCACCATCAGGGCCTTGCTGGCTGCCTCATCAGCATCGTGGGCTGCTTGCTCTGCTTTCCTCACAGCTTCAATGATGCTGGCGTAGGCATTGGAGGCATTGACTGCCCGCTGGATAAAGCCATCCTGGTTTGTGTCCTGGATAATGCTGTGTTGGGAGATGAAGCCATCAAGTCCATGCAGAACATGCAGGCTCTTGTCCATGCCCCCACACACAAACCCCTTTAGGCTCCTCAACGCAATGTGTGCTCCAGTATAAAACTTTGGAGGTGATATTCTGCTGTTCCACTGCCACGGTGGAGCTGCAGTTCCCCATCCCCAGCTCTGGCAGGAGACAGCCTGACCAGTGAGGGTCAGGAGAGGTGCCTCACCCAGACAGGTTCCTAGCGAGCTCATCCAGGAGCTGGGCGTGCTCCTCTGCCTGCTCCACGATGGGGATCTTGCTGCTGGCCGGGGAGAACTTCTTGACACGCTCGGTCAGGGGCAGCTTCGCCCCATCCAGCAGCGCTGCCAGCTTCTCGTACGCCTGCAAGGACACCTGTCACTGCTGGGGACAGCCACACCTCTCCCCCTGCCCATGCCCAAATGCCTCTGCAACTCACCTCCTTCGCACGCTCCATCATCTGCAGGAAGTCTGAGACCTGGGCAAGGGCGTCCTTGGCCATCTGCAGGGTCTCCTGAACCAGTGCATGCTGCTTTTGGAGCTCCTGGCTCTTTTGCTGGACACAAAGACCCAGAGTTAGGGACCAGCAGGGCTGGGAAAGCCAGCCCTCACTGCATGGCCAGGACCGTGGTGAAGGTCTACCTGACTCTCCTCCAGGTTGTTTCGGTTCAGGCTGTTCAACTCCTCTGCCTGCCTGGTTTTGTTCACGGCCTCGTTGAGGGCATCGCGCAGATCCATGAGCTGGGAGCTGTGCTGGGCCAGCCGCTCCTGGATGCTGCTCACCAGGTCCTGGTTGGACTGCCAGCGGGCGTGCAGCTCGCTCTTCACCCGATGCAGCACTGGGGAGGGAGGGTGAGAACTGTTGACAATTCCTCTTCCTGTGTTTAACAGACTCTTTTCCATGCCTGGCTAGCTTAAAGCCTGGATCCTGGTCTCACTAGGCAGGTATCAAGGCCAGAAGGGACCATCTTCCATCCCTCCCTCCTTTTCAGCTGAGATAGCACACCATCTTGTCCATGACTAAATCCAAACCCTCAGTGCTGGTGAGAGAAGGGATCTCTTTCAAAGACACACAGCCATGCCTGAAAAGCTCCAGATGATAGAGAAACCCCACCTGAGGCCTTGATTACTTCTACTGTGAAAAATTACTTATTTCCAACAAGAGCCACTTAAGAATTACAGCTTTCAGCTGCTGAGTTGTGTTTTGCCACGGCCTGTTAATCAGAAGTGTTCTCTTCCCTCAATGCCAGCATCCCTGTTTGGGCTCACTGCTCTCCTGCAAGGATGCCCTCAGGACAGCACTCTGGGTGCTGGCTTCTGGTTGTAACTCTATGGGGACAGCAAATAGGAAGAAACATGGTGTGACTTATTCACATCCATGTGTGATGTGAACACATTGCATAATAACGGTGATTCCTAGTTCTAAGTGTTGTCATTTTTCTTCATTATACAGAACTACTCAGTTAGCTCTGCCCTGACATTTGCCTTAAGGGAAAAGGAACCACAAATTATCTCATTGGAGTGTTATAGGGGACTCTGAAACTCCTTTTAAAATTGCTGGGGTGCCTGGTTCTTAACAGCATGCTCTAAACATGACCATGACGTGCAGCGTATGCGTGGGCTCCAAGCCAGGCCCAGCAGGAACTGGGCAGCCCTGGGCCACCAAGCTGGACTCACATTTCTGAGCCTCCTCATGCTCATGCCTTGCCAGCTCCTCCTGGGCTGCCAGGCTCCTCTCCTTCATCTCCCTCAGCATCCTTTCCACCTCAGCCATCTTCTGCCGCAATTCCTCGCCGGACGTGGTGCTGGCGTTCGCTGCCCCAAACCTGGCCATCTGCTGCATCAGGTCTGAAGAGAAACCCACACCCCTGTTAGACTGACCAAACCAGGCCCTTTGTAATTCTCTGAGCTTTTTCTCCTCATAAACCACTGACAGCTTTCAGGCAGCACTCAGACAACAAACTGCTTGAGATCACCCAGAGGCAGTGCCCTATGTTTCTGCCTCCTTGGCCACTACCACTAACACATGCACATCCTGAGCATCTTTCTGTGGCTTTACCTTCTTCCCCCAGATCCAGCCACTCTGTTGCTCAATCTTTCCTGAAGATGCAGTGCAGACTGCCCCTATTTGTGGAAGTTTAATGTGTTTTTTCCCCAGTCTTGTGTTTAGCCAGGCAGCTGAGACTCACAATAAGCCTGGTCAGAGTAAAAGCTGGGATTCTGAAGGGATCTTAATCTGTATTTTCCCTGTTCTCTCCATGGCTTTTTTTAAGCACAGCAGTACTTGGCAGAGGTTGAAACCAAGGGCATGGCAAATCACAGGGAAAAAAAACCCTGAAGTGAAGACCCTTGTTGACATACCTGCAATGGCCCTCTGGATGCTTTGGATGTGCAGCAGGAGCTGTTCTCCCCTCTGGTACATGTCCCTCGTGTGCTGCTCAACACGGATCGCTTCTCTGTGAGTCATGGTCATCTGCAACAAAAACACTGGTTTAGCTCAAGTATGAGATGATTTATGTGATTTTTCAGTGGGACTGCTGCTCCCAAAAGGTACACAAGGTTTTGCAATGTGCAGCTTGTGAGGTCCTTGAATGAGCCTGACCCATGTTGCTGTCCTACAATGCACTGAAGGATGATCTTATTTAGCACCTTCAGAGAAGCACAAGTATTAAATACAGCTCCAGTGCAACAGGCTCTGGATGCTGGAACACTCCCAGCACCAGAGAGATCAGCACTGTTCTGTGGTCTTAACACAAGAAAAGCCCCTAAGTCTGGAGCCAGGCACACTTGGGTCCTGATCAAGAGACAGGGCTGCAGTCTGGCTGTTTGGTACACACAGGGGCAGTTTGTCTTTGCAGCTCTCTGGGGAGGGATGTCATTAAGTAGAGATTTTTTCCTTCTCCCTCAGATTAAAATCATTTAGGCAGTTTACAAATCAAATCAAATTAAATCAGACATTGCTCAGTTTGTAAGTTCTATGAAGACATGACTGCTAAGTTTTAGACTGGATATAGATCCACGACAGACCCAAATGTTTCATGTTCCTTACTTGCATGCTCCTTCTATAAATGATACTTGATTGAATTTATTTTTACTGCTTGAAGTTGGAGCCACCTCAAAAACAAGCAGTAAATAAAAAACTACCATTATCAAGAGATGTTTAACAGCTAAGGGAGAAAAGCAGGTAATCCAGCTTGGGCACGTAACACTGCAACTTAGTTCTGATTGAGCAGAAGATCCAACCTGCCTGAACTAGGTTCCTCACAGCCTTCAAAACCCTCATTTTGGTAAAAGGGGAACTTGTGCTTTGGCAAAGAAAGATGAAGAAATACCCTACTTTGTGCTGCAGCGCGTTCAGGTCCTGTGTGAGATCCATGTTCTCATTCTCCAGCTCATTAGCCCTTTGCCTGACCCTGCTCATGGCTCTGTGGTACTCACGGAGCTGGTTCTAGGGGGAAAAAAAAAGGAGGCTAAATCAGGCCAACAGGCCAGGAAACATGGGCAGAAGGTGATGTGAAACCTTCCACATACAGCAGTGGCCATTATGGTGCCGTTGAGGCCGTGGAGGCGAGCCCAGGCGATGGAGCTGGCGTTGAGGGTGACCAGCTGGCTGTGGATGGACGGGAAGGACATCTCAATGCTCTGCAGGTCCTCCAGCAGGAGCAGGACACAGCTGTCACACACTGCAGGGGAACATAGCAGTCAGCACAGCCCTCTCCTGGGCTTCCCTCCCCTCTTTCCCTAGGACAGTGGGGCACAGACCTTCACACTTGATGCTGTCGGGGCCGTTTGCCACCAGAACCTCGTGCTCGCGCAGGCAGACGTCACACTGCTTCCCTGTCAGCCCGCTGGGGCACGTGCACTCCCCGGTGCGAGGGTCACAGGAGCCCCCTCTGCACTCACACTCTGCAGGGTCAAGTAACAGAGAATCATTTGGTGCTTTTACCACTCTGGAGAGAGGGGAAGGAGTGCTTTTATTCCAGCTGTGCTCATCCACACATTATTGCCAGGAGTTCCCTGTGCAACGTAGCAATGTGCACAGGCCCTGAGACCTTCAACAACTGGGCCAGCAGCACAGCCCTGGCCCAGTGCCCCTGGCTGGGACCCACACTCACTTGTGCAGCCGCCCTGGCCGAAGCCCCAGTAGCCTGGGGCGCACTGGTGGCAGCGGGAGCCGCTGACGCCGGGCAGGCAGCTGCACTGGCCGCTCTGCACGTGGCAGCTGCTCCCCATGGCGCCAACGTCGCAGTCACACCTCTGGCAGCCCGAGCAGCTCTCAAAGCCGTAGGATCCCTCCTAGGGAAAAGCAGGACATGGATGTTCTGGTCAGCAAGTGTGCCTGTGTCCTGGGTCAGAATTGGGGGACCCCAGCTTTCCTTTCTAGGTGTGTTCCGAGCACCATAAAACTCAAAGCAACATGGTAAAGAATTGGAGCTGCAGTGAGAACACAGACACACCGTGGCACTGCCCTGTGAACCTGCCCTTGCTCAAGGTGGATGCACTCAGGAAAATGAAGTTTACTGCAGTTTCCCAAACTATGCCACTTTACTGGAAAGCTGCCTCCACTGCTTGCTGCCAGATCTTTAATAGGCTTTTATCATGTACAGTGCAGCTCAAGTAAATGCAGCCTTCACCAGCTGGCAGCCAGCCCTGCTCTGCTCACAGGCTGGGGGATGATACATCAGGGCTGCCCCTCATCCCCATGACAAGGACAGGCACCATCCCAGCAGCCAAGTGACCCTCACCTCGCAGCGGTCACAGTGCTGGCCTGTCACGCCAGTCTTGCAGAAGCACTGGCCAGTTTGTGGATGGCAGGATTCAGTCCCACAAGGTGAACAGTTGCACTCTGCCAGGGAAAAATACACACAGTATTACACTGAAGAGCCTGTCAGCCACTCAGAACACTTACTGTTAACAGGGAAGCCTCTTTCCCCCTTATCTATCAAAGATAGATCCTCTCTCCATTTGGATTTGCTTCTCACAACTTACGACCATGACCCCTTATGCAAGCTGCACTTGAGCTGCTGTTCCACAGAGGGAGAGGAGCAGTGCTGGGAAGGGGCACCCTCCCCTTGTCCCTGGGCTGGCTGCCTGCCCCACTCACGTGTGCAGTTCTTGGCTACCACGGCGTCCCCGTAGTAGCCGGGTGCACAGAGCTCACAGCGCGTGCCAGCCGTGTGGTGCATGCAGCCCGAGCAGGCGCCCGTCAGGGAGTCACAGCTGCTGAACAGCATGTTGGGATCCGTGTTCCCACTGCAGTCACAGGGCTGGCACGAGCTGCCAATCACCAAGGGGTTGCCATAGTATCCCGGGGCACACCTGGAGAAACAGAAGTTACAAGAGAGTGAGGATTCCGCAGCCTGCACCTGGACCGTGCACCAGAGTTGCACAACTGGAACGGTGTGAGCATCCAACACTTGTAACTCCTGCAACCCTCAGGGATCTCAAAGTGTTTTGCCTCGTGACACCTCAAAAGATGCCTTAATCACAGGCTGCAAGTCAAGGCAAAGCATACGTAAGTCATACACCCACAGTAATGTAATTTCAGCAGCTGGGCATTTGCAGGCTGAAACGGACTGAAGGAAATGCTGCCAGAACAAAGCACACAGGGGCAAAGTCAACTGTTTTTGCTGCAGTCCTTAAGGGGGCAACTTCTCTGCCACAGCAGTGGCTGCAGCACAGGGTTAGTGTCTGAGGCCCCCCAAACACAGGTGCCACCCCTCTTACCGCTCACAGTTCAGTCCAGCGTAGCCTGGCTTGCAGAGGCACTGCATGTTGGAACCCTTGTGGACACAGCCAACAGCAAAACTGAAATGAGAATGGGGACACAGGGAGGAGCAGTTACTCCTGATGTGGTGCCAGGGGAGCTGATCACTCACTGGGCTGTTAGGGTCTTGGGTAAGAGGCCATCAACAGGGTTTAAGGGCAAGGAAAAGGCTGGCATTGGGACACCTGCCCTGGTGGGGCACAGAGTGGTTCCAGTTGTCAAACAGTGGGGCCAAACAGGCAATCCCATCCTGGGGTGCTTACTTGTTGGAGGCAACTGAAAGAGGGCATGGGCACCCAACACACTGCAGGGGTTCTTGGGCAGAGGGGTTGCCCATGTAGCCATTCTTGCATCGCTCACAGTGGTCTCCTTCTGTGTTGTGCTGGCAGTTCTGCAAGGAAAAGGCAAGCCCTGAGCTCAGCACTGACAAGAAATGGTGGATGCACTAAGAACTCCCCATAAGGATGCCTCAGTCCTTTATCTCTCTCAGGAGCCTTGCACTCTAAGCTGACCCCAAGCAGGGTCTCCACTGAAGCAGTGAAGCCAATGCTCCAACTCAGGCATGCTTCTGCCAGCCCAGTTAGTATGCAAAGAGCTTTTGAATCCCATGCTACAGACCTCGTAACTCCAAAATATCACACTGCTCCACTGTTTACTTACAAGGCATATCCCAGAGCCTGGCAGGCACTGATCCGAGTGGCCATTGCAATGGCAGGGGATGCATTTTCCCAGAAAGAGCCCTTTGGTGTCCCTGTAGTAACCTGGAGCACATTCCTGAGGAGACAGAAAAAGGCAGAGATCTGAAAAACAGCCTGATACTTTCGGGAAAAGCAAAGAAACTGAATTAGTTTCCATGACAGAATTCCCACTGGGTTGTACTGATGGAGAAAAGATTACAAGCAATGATGAAGATTTTTCAGTGCAGCTCCTTCCTGCTCCTTTTAACCAGGAGAGAACTAGCCAGAGAGAAGGACCCATTCCAAGGTACTGCAACACCTGAATGATTTCCCCTTCATGTCACTTCCAAGAAGTGGAAATGGTGAAGAAGATGAAACTTTTGCACCTCTCCCGAGCACAGGGTATTGCGATGGGGAAACACTCCTGCCTTTGCAACAAGCCAAGCTGTCATTTCAACTGAAGCCTTTAAGAGCCAGCTTGGAGGCAGCTGGTACCCAAAATATGACTACCTGACCCCTCTGACTGAACAGCATGTCCACTTCCTCCTTACCTGGCAGGAGTCTCCCTGGTAGTTAGCTGGGCAGAAGCAGAGCTCCACGTTGCTGGCACGGACACCCGTGGCTGTGTTTGTGGCCATCTCCAGCACCACACGGTGCAGGGACACGGAGGAAGACAGCTGGGAGAAGAGTGCCCGGATCTGCAGCTGCTCCAGGTTTGCCAGCACCATCATGAGCTCCTCTCTGGACACAGGGTTGTGAGTCTCTGTGTGCCTGAAGTTACCCTGGTGGAAGAAAAGTTGACATTACTGGGAAGGAAGCACAGCCACCTGAACATCCAGCCCAGCCTCCACATCCCTGCTGCTGGAATATTTCCCCTTTGCATGGGTGAAAGAGCCCTGCAGCATCTAAAATGCTGAGCTCAAAGCCAACTGTCCCTCTGACTGCATGAGGTCTTGGCCTTTCCTGCATTATCTGAGCACCTCACTTGTATGTGCAAACTCACCTCCACCAGCTGCAGCCGGCCTTCATGTGCCTCCCCTGGGGAGGGGTAGGTGCCTTCCAGAAACATGATGCTCATCTGATTTCCCTGGAAAAAGCAAGGAAGGTGTCAGTCACCACCTTATCCTGCTCCTGCATTAGCAGGGGGCACCAGGGAATTTCTTGGGCTGCACCTTCAAGATCACGTCTGGCCGGGACTCCATGGGAATGAAGACATCACCCCTGCGAGGGTTGGAGTGCAGCTCATAGCGAAGGTGCCCTCCATAGGAGGAAACCTGAGGAAGACACAAATCCCAGATGTTGCTCCAAGTCCACACCACTGAGACAAAATAGAGATGGCTGTGCTCAATTGGAGTGGGAGCAGTGCCTGCATGTCAGGCTACTGGTGAGGTCAGGGTGGTGCCCCATTCTCTTACCTGGTCCCCAAGGTAGGAGCTAGGTGCAACCCAGTAGAGCTCCTGGTAGGCATCTGGGAGGTTTTTCAGGTCAGCAGTAATGAGCTGCTCCCGTGGGCTCAGAGCTGTTGGCACTTCTTGGCGGTCGGTGCTCAGCAAGAGCCACCCGTTCATGTCAACAAACTGGAGGAGAAGAGCAACTGTGGGTCTTCTAGTGGAGCTACAGAAAGCATTTGGGTCTTGATGCTCCAGAAAAGCAGGCCCCAGAGCAGCAGAAAGGGGAATAACAGGCAGGCTCACACCTCACATGCATCCTGAGTAGCCACAAGAAAGCTGATCATCACCCCCGCCCAGCACATGAGACCCCAGAGACCAGAAAAAGGGGCTGAAAGCAGGAGATGGGCACAGGGAGTCAAAGATAATCCTCACAGTGCATCTTCAGTAGGATGAATGCAGGACAGAGGGCAGCAGGGAGCCAGGTGGATGGGAACACACCTGACCTGCAGCCTCTTGTGGCCCCTAGCCCCTCTCACCTCAGCTCGGTGCTTCTCGGCGCTGCGGCAGCGATCGGTGGCACCAAAGCAGAAACACTTGGTGCAGCCCTTGGGGTTGGTGGCATCCAAAGAAAACGTCCCCAGGCGGCACTGGTCACACCTCAGGCCCTCCACATTTTCCTGAAAAACAAGCAAAGCTCAATGGCATCAGCAGCTTCTCACAAGGCCTCAGTGGAGGACAGGGATGGCTGTCTGCTTTGATCATGCACACATGACGTGGTGCTGGAAGACATTAAAGCAGTCCCCTAAACATTAAATTCAACTAGAGAAAGCACTTGTAAGCCCTTCAAAGAGGCTGGAGGAGGCAGCTCAGAAGCTGAGTTACTCTGCTGCCATGAAGCCAGGAACCAATTGGGCTGACAGCTCTACCTGCAACAAGCTCTGACACAGGGCTGGACTCAGACTGGCCATCTCCCCCAGTGACAACAAGAGTGAACCTTCATGGCCAGGAAGGATGAGGAGGTGAGAGCTTTTCAGGGTGCTCTGAACCCACTACCCCATAGGGTAGGCTGGCTGCAGCTCAAGCACTCTCCTTGTGCAGCCCTGCTCCCTCTGGCACGCTGGGCACACAACCCCTGCCAGTCCTTGCCAGAGCAGGAGAGCTGAGCCAAGGAGAAAGGCACCACATGGAGGCATGGAGGGACTGACCTTGCAGTGGCACTGCCCCGTGAGGGGGTCACACACGCTCGCCTCGGTGCCAGCCTGGTGGCAGTCGCAGCGCCGGCACTCGGGGTAGTGGTAGTAGCCAGGGGCACAGAGGTCACACTGCCGCCCGATGATGTTGGGCTTGCACCTGGGTGGGCACAAGAGCCAGAAGAGCTTTCAGGGCTTTCCTCACCCCCATTCTGCACATACCCTCCCTTCAGCTTGTCAAGGTGTCTCATCACTCCAGCAGGGACCAGGGGTGCTGCCAGATGTCCCCAGCACCAGGATAGGGCTCCCTCACCTGCACTGCCCACTGTCCACGTCACAGCCTGGCTCTGTCAGCTCCTGCACGCCAGGCTGGGAGCAGTTGCAGTCCTCACAGCCGATGAGGGGGTGGCAGCCAAAGGTTTGGGGCTCACAGACAACACACTCCGGCTTTAGGGTGTGGGGAGGGCAGATGCACTGCCCCGTCACTTCATCACAGAGACGTGTCCCGCAGTCACAGGCTGCAAGGGGCAGAAAAAGGCTGGGCTTGGGCGAGCCAGACCCAGAAACCAAGGCAATGGGGGGAATGGATACAGAGCAAGCGCCGGGAAGGCGGCACTGGGGAGAACTCACGCCTGCAGTTGGGGAAGCCCCAGTAGCCGGTGGCACAGCGGGAGCACTGGCGGCCGATGACGTTGGACTTGCAGGGACACTGCCCCCCAAAGGGCTGGCACTGGCTGCCCCGCGCCCCGGCCTCGTGGCAGCGGCATGGCTGTGCCCCATTGTTGTAGAAGAGGGACAGCGAGATGGCAGAGTCACGGCAGAAGCTCGAGGATGTGCTGGGGCTGCAGGGCAAGGCGGGAGGAGTCAGGGCTGCATGTCCCCACAGCCTCCCCACCACCCCAAATCCAGCACCAGTCATGGGCACCTAGCGGGAGGGAGAGCCCTGTGGTGCCGAGAGCCCCCCAATACCCACGTTTGGAAACCTCAACCAGCCCCCTCCCCACCACACATGAAGGGAAGGAATGCTGCTCCCTGAGGAGTGTGCGGCTTGTGGGCAGCAGAGCAGGCACCCAAAGCCAAGCAGCTCACTTGATGTAGAAGCTGTTGATGCCACAGCTGCTGATGAAATCATAGGACTTATCCAGAGGTTCCTCCTGCAGGTACTGGGAGGTGTAGCTGTCCTCAGGCACCACAAGGATGTAATCCTGCAATGCAAAGGCGAGCTGGGTGAGCCAGGCTCTCAGCTCAGACAAACATCAACCAAAATCACCCCAAAGTCCAAAAGCACCTTTCACCTTTCATGCCTTGCAGGGACAGAACGTAACACACCAAATTCTGCAGTCACCTCTCTATTGAGGTCTGTCCATCAGTGTCCATCTAACCTAAAGCTTCACATGAGGAACAGCACAAATTCACTGGACTAAAACCAGGCATAATGCCCCCAAGAGAAGAGCACTAGCTGTGCCTCTGCAGGAAGGCAGTTTTTATCATCTGAAACTTCTACACATGAAGGCACCTGGGTTCCAATTCTGTCTTTCAGCCATTTATCCAAATTTTGGTCAGTCTTCTAGTCCTATTGTCTGAGAGTAACAAGGACTACCTACTCTCATGATGAGGCCAGTTTGAACTAACAATATTATGCAGATTTAAAATATTGCTAGAGCAGGAATAAGGCTTATTCTGGATTACCACTAACTATGTATGCGAAGTAACAGCTTTAATTTCTGCCTGGGTTTGATATCAAAACCACACAAGGAAGGACACTGTCATATACAGAAGCTGCCCCTGTAAATTCTGGCCTCCATTCCACACCACTAAGGTTGGAAACTGCAACTTTCCAGGGTAGTTTAGAGACTGAGTGATGGTGGGAAACGTTCCTGTGGTCACCCAGTGATAAAAATCCAATGAAAAGCCCTATGCTGAAGCCTGCCCAGCATGCTCTGGGAGTTTCCTGGACAAAGGCTCACCAGCCACAGCTGCTTGCCCTCTGGCACTCGAACAACCACAGTCAGATCATTATCAGTAACATCCAGGATGATTTGGTCCTCAGAAACCACCAGGCTCCGGCAACCGTAGCCATGTGGGCAGAAATCTGCATTGGTCTGACCTGGAAAGACAACAAATGTATTGGTCTCACATGTCCTCACACATCCTCCCAGCCTGGAAGGGATAAGTCAGTCTTGCTCCATTTTTGCAGTCCCTATATAACCCATAGTCATCCCTACATGGAAAACTTCCAGGGCTTCTGCCAGCCAGTAGCTTCCCCAAGCCCCTGCTCTTCTCACCTTGCCAGATGCGCCCACCGTTGATCAGCACTTCCACGGGGAAGGAGGGGTGGCTGGGCTGGTACAGGTGCAGGATGAAGGCATAGCGTCCCAGGCTCTGGATGTGGCTGTTGAACACCACGGCAGCCTGCCCCAGCACGGGAGAACACAGACAAAAAACCACGTCTGACGCCTGCACCCACAGCTGGGATGCTTCTTAATTATTGCACAGATTTGTGCTCTTATTGCACAACTGGTCAGCTCTTGAGAATTCAGTGAATCAAACCTCCCATGCCTCCATGCTCTCTCCCGTCTCCCTCCCCAAGTAAAAGTTTTTCTTGTGTCCCAGAGAACCAAACAAGGTTGGATAAAGCCAAGACAAGTGAGCCCACAGGAATTACAGGTTCAGGGAGAAGTTTAAAGCTCAGATTAAATTCTGAAAATGCTAACTGATAAAGCATTTATCAACAGGTAAGGAACATTTCTCCCTGCCCCAGTGGTCCAGTGTCACAGCAGCAACAAACCAGCCCAACCCATGCCTGTGCCCCTACCTGTGGGGACTGCAGGAGGATGAGCTCTGCAGTGGGGTCCATCGCTGTGGGGGGACGAGGAGCAGGCTCCACTGGCACCCCAGCTGGAGCCACATGTACAGCCTGAGCCAGGGGCACCTCTGGGGCAATGGGCAGAACCTGGGCCTCCTCCAAAATGATTGACTGAGAAAGCTTCAGGAACCTTGAGGGGACACAGGAGCTGCTGAAAACAAGGAGTAAACAGGATGTGAGTATCTCCAGAAAAAAAGAGTGGCGCTGGGGTCCTGGCAGGGAAACACACCCTATAACTCCTGGTGGATTACAACGTGTGCCTGCTGAGGGAGAGCTCACTACCAGCACCCCTGGGGCTCAGCAGGAAGAACAGGAGCCTGGCACTGGCTAATTCCTCTGCAAATATTTATTTGAAGCAGTGTTAGAAATGTGGATACAGCAAGTGTCTTGCTGTATGTGAGCAAGCACAGGAATGCCTATTTGGGGTGACACTTGAGTGTCTGCCCCAGGAGGCAGGATGGGGATCAGGTACAGCATCATCAGTCTGACTCCCAGTCTGTGCTCAGAGGACACAAGCAAGGAGCTTCACCTCAGCCAGAGATCTCTTCATCAAGAACTTAAAAAGTCTCTGAGAATGAGGGAAACAGGACAAGCCAATGTTTTTGGAAACAGTCCCATTCATGCTAAAGCTAAGGGGGACCTGAGACTCTCACCTGTTGGATGAGAAGGTGCCATGGACACTGATGCAGTGCACCTTCGGCTCGACGAGCTCCATGGTGAACTGTGCAGCAGGGATCAGATACACTTTGTGCTGCCACACAGGAGAGAGACACCTGGTTATTTGACAGCCTCTGCCACTGCAGCCACAGCAGCCCCTGTGCCCACCAGCCATCAGGCACTTCAGCTAATGCATGGCAGTCACAGGTCTGCTTACTGCCCCTTACTCCTTGGCACAAGCCTTATGGCATTTAGAAGCTCCACATATCGATGAGATTCCTCTATTGTTGGCTAAACAAGGAATGCCTTCAAGATAAAAAAGGAACTGCCCCACTTTTACAGAGCTTCCTCTGCAAAAGTAGCTGCTTCTCCTCATCTCCTTCCCACTCCCAGTCCCATGATCTACTTCAAAACACTCCAATGATCACATTCTCCACTAGGACTGGCCAGGACACAGACTAACATCCAGTATCCAGTCCAAACAGGACTAGAAAACTCTTCTACAGGCTGGGGTCCCAGTCCAGCCTGTGACCTGTTGACAGAGCTGCCCTCAGAGGGAGCCTTACCAGGAAGAAATCAGCCAGATCAGAGGTGAAACGAACAGTGGCCTCTGAGGTGAGTTCAAAAGCTGCCACTCGACTCTGGGAATCTACAGCAATCCCTCGACAAAGGAAACTGTAAGAGAAACACACATTTTGAAGCCAGCCTTGCACAAGGTCATGACCCACTTCTTGTTCTGCCAGCTCTACGTCCTGAGGGGATTTACACAAAGTCCCTGGAAATCTTTTGATGTTTTTTCTGGCTGCTTGCAAGAGCAAAGTTTTCCAAGGACACCCCAAGCATTTGCTTCCTACTGCAAAGGTTGCAATCTGAAGTCAGACAAGGTTTGACCTATGTCCAACAAGCCTGCCTGTAGGTCATTCCCTAAGTCAAGGTTCCTACCAACAGCTGTAAACACATGCAAAAGATTATCTCTCCTGGCAGAGGCAGGTACACACACTTCCCTGCGATGGGATGGCCAGCCACTAAAACCTGTGTCCAGCCAGAATGAGTCTGGACACACGGAGCTTATATGAACAACACTGAAGCTTGCTTTGTTTATGTGATAAACCTGAAAAAGTTCAACTGGAGGGGAGGCTGTCCTTGCCATGGCAGAGAAAGGGTCCCTTTCTCCCCTGAGGTGCCCATACCTGTAGACACAGGGGTAGAAGGTGAAGGTGCCCTGCTGCATGGCCAAGTGCGGCGAGCTCACGGCAATGCCCACGGTCTGCAGGGCGTTGGTGTTGGCATATTCCACCAGCAGCACGTACTTCCCAGGCTGGAGCACGGGCAGGGACAGCTGCACTTCCACCTGGAGGACAGAGGGATGACTGAGGGAGTGTGTGCAGGATGCCTGTGCTACAAACCAGCCTCCTCTGCAGCTCAGGGAACAAGCTTGAGTGGGAGCACTCAAGCACACAGCTGCATAGGTCACCTGCCCAGGTATAGGTAAAGCCCCAGACAGGAGGGGCAGAGGGGTGAGTGCTGCAGTGGCCAGGAGAGGGACAAAACAGAAGTGCCACTCACATCAGTGCCACTGCAGGCAGCCATCCGGGGGTGGGACGGGGTGAGCTGCTCTGTGGGACACAGCCTGGGGAGCCGGTTATCCAGCCTGCACACTGCATCCACCCCTGGCACAGCAGGGAAGCCCTCCACAGACAGGTACTTGTACAAGAGGCAGCTGGAAATGCACAGAAAAAAATAGTGAAATACAAAAGTTACATCATGATTATGGAAGTCGAGAGCACCCACACAGCCTGGGCCAGCCAAGTTTGCATAAGGCTTTGTTCTAATCAGGAGGGCCAAGAAGCAGGTCTGGTCAGTGGGGAGCAAGAGACTAGGCATTACAGGACCAAGGAGAGCAGTAACAACAAAAAGATTCTCCCCTTGGACTGGATTTTATCCTGGGGACCACTACTATGGTGGATGAGATAACCAGTTGTCCAGAGCTTAACTACCCTTCTTGCCAACATGGACTGAGAGAGTTCTGGGTTCTGCACTGAGATGCTCCAAACACTACCAGACTCTGTCCACTTCAAACAGTCCAGCAAAACCTACTCGTAGCAGCCATTTCTGAGGACACACACACCCACACACAACCTGGCACTGGGAACCCAGCCTAGCAGAGACATGGGCTATGGTGCCACTACGTGAGCTGGCCCTCCAAGGTCCATGAGAAAACACAGACTGGCTGTGTCATGGATGAGGAGATCTATGGGATGGCTTTCTAAGGCAGTGCAGGTTTTACCAGCCAAGTGCTCTACGAAGCAATTTTACTGCATCACAGAGCATGGACTGTACATATTCCTTAACCTCAGGCCAAGAGGAGCTGAGCAAGCCCCACACAGCACAGAGAAATGCAGATCCTTACTTCTGGGTGGCTTGTTCAGGGGCTGGCTGGTAGATACAAGGCTCTGTGACCTTCAGCTGCAGGATTGGTGCTTCATAGTATGAGCTGGGCAGCAAAACCAGATAGTCCTAGGAGGAAAGAGGGGAGAGGTGTTATGCTTCAGACACTTGGCCCCAGGGAGCTGCTGAAGCCCCCACAGTGGTGGAGCACAGGGCCTTACCAGCAGCACACCCTGTGCTTCAACAACCAGAGACCAGGTGCTGGGGTTGAGTACGAAGGGCTCCCCGAAGCTGTTCTGGGGGACAGTGACAAAGGCTGGCTCCGTGCTGGGAGCAAAGACAATCTGCTTGGTCTGCTCTGTACCTGGAATGGGAAGGATTAAAAGGCTGTGAAGGGACTGGAATGGAAAACTTGAGGCTGGACGTGGGAGGCTGTGCTCAGGGAAGCAGCTCTGTGGTGCAGTGGGGAGTGACAGGTTCCCACTCTCTCGGAGCACCACAATCCCACGCTGTCCTGGAACAGACACATCCACTCTCAATCTGCTCAACAGCCTATTGGGAGAAATAAATATAAATCACTGCAATGTTTAATGCAAATCCAGAGCTCTCAGAGTGTGTTCTGCATCCCCAGATGCAAAGCAGAGAGTGTTGCAAGCCAAGGAGCGTTTTGGCAGCTAGAAAAAAGGGAAGAACTCATCTGTGAAGAGTTAATCGTGAGACAGATAAAAATAATTGCCCAGACATAGTTTTCCTCCGGGAAATTCTGACCCAAGCTGCACAGGCAAGATACCTGTCTTCTGGCAAACTTTCAGGCCCCCAAGGTGTGCTCCTGCCTTTCTTCCTGCCAACCACAGACTCTGCACTCAAGATTTAAGACATTATTTTAAACTGACAGGACACAATAGGTGCGAGGCCTGATCCTGCTGCAGCTGAACAGCTCCTTGGCTCATCTGACAGTTCCACAACCTCTTCATTAATGGATGCAATCACAATACAGCACCTAGAAGCAGACTGTATGCCTGCCCAGAAGTCTCAGGAGCTTTTGCAGAGCACAGGTGAAAGAGATTCACCAGGAATGGCTGCACGGTGAGCAGATGAGATGAAGGAGGAAGTGGAGAACGTGGCACCCTGACTCTCCTGGTGTGGTACATGGACATCAAGGCACAACACACAGGGCCAGAAGCTAAAGCAAGGGCTTGTTCTACTGCTGGGATGGTTAATAACCCCTTCCCATGTATGGTAGCTCTGTGACATGCCTGGCATCAGCTAAGGCTGGGACCTCACTTTTCCAGATGGGAAGCAGAGGTGAGGATGCAAGGAGTGAAGAGATTTCCCTGAACTGGCAACAGGGTAGATTTACTGCCAGGTTGAAGTTTCACATCCCTTTGAGGCAATACACAACTCCAATTGAGACAGCTTCTGGAGGCAGAGTGGGAGAAACCAGCCTGAAAATCCCATACTAGGAAAAGGCTTCCCCTTTTGCAAGCCACATCTTCCAACTTCTTTCCAGGCTGCTCGTCCTTTGCCGTGTGAAGCCCTTTCCATTCAGACATGAGGTGGCTCAGCACACCTGAAGCCTCCCAAGGATGCTGCCCTCCTGGGTCCTGCTGCTGTTGCACCAGTTTGGCTGCTTGCCTTCAGCACTAGAAAAATCAAGTTGCTTCTGCACAAGAAGTGAAGAACTTTTTAAGGCAAATGAACTCTGCAGCTTGGATAGGACAGATTAAATACTTCCTAACCTTTGGTGGGATCCTAAAGCATGGCTCCAGCTCTTCTTGCTCTTCTGCTGTGCATTATGACTGGACATAAAAACAAGCCATTCTTCCTCTCAAAAAGGAAAAAAAAAAGAAGGCAGAAAAATAGTATTTTGGGATTTCAAAACTTGCATATCACATCAAAGGCAGAACCCATGTCAACTCAAGACAGAGGAGAGAACTTCACCCGCTGATAAATTAGGTAGTTAGTGTTGACAGCCTTGTGCTGTGCATGTGTGGTCTGGACGAAGAGCTTCAGCAGGACACTGTGGCTATGGCATCCAAAGGGGTAAAATCAACCAGCCAACCACCCACCACGGCCTCAGGTGTGTTCCCATGCAGTCTTGCTCAGACAGTTTCCCAGAATATTTGCTGTCCAGATTTCTAGGCTTGTTCAGACATCTTTTGGTAGCTCTTCTCCAGCAGCTTGCGGCTTGATGAGAGGACACTGCACCAGAATGCAATGCTAGTGTAAGATGTGTAATTCCATGGCACTTTCAAGCCCCACACCACATGTGAAGCCAGCAGCCAGGTTTGGGAGAAGCACATGGAAAATGCAGGACTGCCACGTCAGGCCATCTGGTAAATATAACCACATCTAGCTGTCAAAGTTTGGATTCAGTTCCCAGCTCTTGGCCCATTCTGGTTTTGTGGAAAGTCAGCTCACTTTTGCTTGGGCTCATCCTGAGCTGGAAAGGTTGTATGGAATTGTACAAGAGCTTTATCTCCCATCAGCCTGGCTGGTACCAGTCCTCAGTGCGCAGCCCCAGGGCTGGGCCCACCTTGCTGCTGCTCTGGTAACTAAAGGGGGCTGCAAACTCAAATCAGCCTTTCAACTGGGAGAGCGGGACTAATGGGTAAAGCCATATGGAAGCGTCTTCTGGAAAGGATGATGCAGAAGGTTGCCTGGGATGGGGAGGAGGCGATGGCACAGGGAAGCAGAGCAGTCTGGGATCCTTACCTCTCCTTCGTGGCTGATAAGCTGTAATTTTGCCATACACAGTGGCCCCTCCTGAATTAATATACCTCAGGATGACATGGAACAGATAGAGCTCTGCCTCCTTCACGTCTACAGTGATTCTGACTTTATTCTGCAAAAAGCAAAAGAGCACACGGGGCACACATCACTGGGGGGGCAGCTCCTGAGTGCCCACCCACTCTGGGGAGGGCCTGACCCGCCTGCCCTACCTGCCTGCCTGCCTGCCTCTCTTCCCCCTCCCTTGCCAGCCCACGGCACGGCTCTGGCCGGCCACCTGACATGGGCACACTGGGGACAGACACACCTGGGGGCAGGAGAAGGGGCAGAGGAGCAGTGTCGCAGCATGGGATGCTCTGAGTTAGTCTAGGAGTGAAAAATGCACTTACAGTTGCCACAAACATTAAACTTTCCTTCCTCAACGACCGAGACCCTCCCTTCCACACTGGCGGGCCCCCGGCTGACGTAGCGGAAGACGAGGCGGAAGAGGTCGGGGGAGGTCACATTGAGAGTCACCACTACCTTGGGCTGGTGGGAGAGAGAAAGGGGAGAGAAGCAGAGCACACCTTCAGTTACCTCCACCACCCACACTGCCGGCCCAAGCGCAGCCGCTGGCTCACTGCTCCCAAAGCAACATGCCACAGTGCGAGGAGGAGACAAGCACAAGGACCCTGCTGCTCACAGCACCTCAGGACACTGCCCTCACCTTGGGGGGACACTTGGGGCCAGCCATCGAGGGAGCAACCTGCCTGTGGAAGGGAGTGGGAAGGCTGTGATCACATCTGGAAGATGCTGTGGCTCAGCTGTCCTGAGTGGGGCACACACCTCACACACGGGAAAGGTTATAGGAAGTTGTTGCTTTTGTTATCAGTGTGCTGCTGCTTTTGGGTTTAGTGCGATGCAACCAGCCACCAGGTACCAAAGTCCTGCCCCTGTATTTATGGGGCTCTGCCCAGCTGCCTACAGAAGAGGTTGGGAACTGAGCTGCTGCCTCGTCCTCAGGAATGGGCAGCGCTAAGGGCCAGCAGGGCTAATGGACCATACAACTGATGGCACATCTGCTCCCCACCTGCCTGGACACTGCTCAGCAAGACTCTGGCTAAGGAGATGCTTAAGTTTGACCCATTTCAAAGAGATCTAGGCTTAAATAACCTCCTGCCTACAGGGCAAAGCTGGGGTCTGCCCAGGGAGACTTCTAATGAGGCTATATTCTCCAAAACTCCACAAAACACACCACCTTCTCACTGGAAGGCAAACTGGAAGCGTTTTGATGATAACAAGCTACAGTAAGACCTGCCAGCCGAAAGCCAAGTGCCAGCCCTTATATCAAGGTCTACTTCTAGCTCAAATACCAATGCTGTATGCAATACTGGAGCTATGAGCTTGAGCTCCATCCTTAAACTTTAAGGCTGGGATTTTCTGAAGGGAGTCCACAAGAGTTCACTGCTTAGCTTCTACCTAACGTTCAGTGGGAAACAGCCCCTCTGTTATTCCGCCTAAGCACAAAAATGTGAAGAAAACTGAAAGTACATGCACCACAGTAAGGAGCACCTTACATGGGACAAGGCTGTCAGAGAATCACTGCCCTGCACTCCATCCCCAAACACGCACACACTTCCGCAGAGGCCATGCAGAAGAAATCACCAAGGAGAGAAAAAGAGTCAGAGAAGAAACAGCTTCACTTCCAGGACTTATACAGCTCCAGGTTAGCATAAACCATCATTAAGCATTCCAGCTAACAGCAAGGGCAAAGGCTGAAGGGTAACAAGAGGTCCAAGCTGAACACAGCTGAAAAGGAGATAATTATTTTTGGAAAAGGGAGGAAAGGTTATGCAGAGTTATAGGAAAGAGCAAAGTCAGTTGAAAGACGAACAAGGAAACTGAGAGACAGTGTTTATAGACACCCCTGTAAGTAATCACCATGCTACCACCTTTGTCTAAATGGACTAGGACGTCACGGGATTCCCAGTTTAGGATCTTTCCCCTCATCAGTCTATGCCACCCGCAGCACTACAGGAAATATCTGCACAAACAGGCTATATATACACTATGCTGTTTATGTTGGCCATCCTGTCACTGGAGGTTTTCAGGAGCACTTGGGGTGAAAGATGTGTGCCAAAAGCACATCAGTCCTCCACCGGCCGCATCCTCCCCAGGGGGAGCTGGGCTGGGCTGCAGCCACCAGGCATACCTGGATGGAGGACATCTGCGCATATCCTCGCCAGCTGAAGCCCTCGAACTCCAAGGGGTTGTAGCCAAAGCGCACAGCCCGCCCAGCCGGCGTGGTGCCTTCCTCCAGCTCGAATTTCAGGTGGTGAAGGTCAGGAAAGTAATGGTCGCGTGCTGGTCTGGGGAACAGGGAGAGCACCATTACCTGCTGGGCCACCTGGAGCGAGCGGCGAGAGGACACCTCCGCCAGGCAGATGTGACAGCAGCTGGGACCGTGAGGTCCCATCCCCGAGGGAGGCACAGCATGCCCGAGGTGCAGCTTACTGGGTGCAGGTGGGACCCCGTGTGCTCTGCCGGCAGCGACAGGCTCCGCTCCGCTCCTCGCAGGATTGCCCCAGGGCCCCGCCGACGTCGCAGCGGCAGCCTGCAGGCAGGAAGCGCCTGTTTACATTCCCGCCGCGCTAACGAGCTCCTGCTCGCTAACCAAAGGCACATCCCAGCGGGCCGGCAGCCTGCGGCCACTATTTTTATTCCATTGTATCCGTTTTCATATTTGGCCCCAGCTCCACTTGGATGGACTCTTCTTCCACCTCAGCACCAAGCTATTTCCAGGCGGCTGGTGGGTGGAACAAGGTCTGCGAGCCCTCGCGGCCGGGCGCTGCAGCCCTGCCACCGGCCGGGCGCTGCAGCCCTGCCACCAGCCATGCCAGCACGGCCTGGGATGGCTCAGAGCAGCCTGATCTCCTCCTCTGCCTCTTCCCATGGACACCGTGGAGAGTGGCCAAGCCCACATATCCATGCCTACCCTCTCCCAGTAGGAGGAAGTGGCATTGCTGCAAGGATGTGATCAGTGGTTCAAACACACCAGTTTTGGGTGCCCCAAGGGGTACCTCACCTGGCTGTTTGCTCCCCAGCCTGACAGATCTTTCGCCCAACAGTGGAAAAGCATCACCTCGGGTCTCCAGACCCACAGTAATTCCCAGCCCATGCTCTGGGCTGTGGTATGGAATCACAGAACCACGGTTGGAAGAGACCTTTAAGATTATTGAATTCCAACCATCAACCCAGCACTACCACTGTAACCCTTAAAGCACTTAATTACATCACCCCAAAAATGACGACTCAAAACAGAAGGTGGGACATCTCTTGCCCCTTTTCTCCAAGGTCACCAACCAGTCTGTGCAGTGGGGTCAGTTCTTGTGGGCCCCCTCACTCACTAAACACATCACAGAAGTGTCTCACCTTGGCAGCCAAAGTAATTTGCATTCTCCATGTTGAAGAAGCCGTCCCTGCAGGCCAAGCAGGACTGCCCACACACGTTGGCTTTGCAGAAGCACTGCCCATCGCCCTGGGAGAGAAGCAGGCATGGAAACTCATTCCCTCCTGTTGCTTGTCATGGCTAAGCTGTTCCTCAGTTATTTGGGTTCTGGTATGAGACACTGCAGAAGCAGCAGTTTGAGATTCATGCTCCACACGGCTTCCTGAGTGTGGGTGGGCCAGATAAGGGCCAGATAACTTAAATTACCCAACAATACAGACAAACAAAAATCCAGGCATCCTGGGACAGACCCAGAAATATTTAGGTGCCTAATTTATGACAGGTCTTAATCCCACATTCTCATGCAAGTCCAGATTGTGGTGCAAACACTGAGAGCTCAGTGTTGGGGCCTCTCCAGCAGCTGCTGGGAGAGACAGAGCTGAACACTCCCAACACAGCACACTGAGAGGAACCTGGAAGCAGAGAACAAACCCACCTGCCGGCACTCTGTGATTCTGCTGATGGTGCCCTTGGTGTCACACTTGCAGCCTGAGGAGAGGGAGATGGACAAGAAAGCCAGAAGGTCAATCAGCCCCTCAGAAGCCTGATGGGGTCAGCACCCACCACACCAGAGGACACTGGTTGGGGTAAGAGCAGCCAGAAACTGGTCAAGTAGAAGGTAGCCCTGCACAAGGGCTCAGATTTCATTCTGGACAGCCACTGCTGAGGACACAGCTACCAAAGACATTTGCCTTTCCTGCATATTTGGCCATGAAAAATTAAGTATCCGTAGGGAGGGCTGACAATGGCATAACTCATTGCATGATGAGCCCTATATTTCATCCCAAGCAAAAAGCTCCAGGCTCCAGCCTTTCCCCTTTCCATGTGAGGGTTACCCAGAGGACTCCAGCTTAGACACATCACTTCTGGGTAAAGGTGGACAGAAGGCCATCACTTCCAATCCTCCAATGATGCTGCTCACTGGCTTGTGTTTTGCTCTTGCACCATGGAGGGGACTTTTGTGGGCTGTGAAAATGCCATTTCCTTACTCAGGCAGCCATAGGGGTTCTCTGGAGTCAGGTTCCAGTATCCAGGCTTGCATCTGTCACAAGCTGGGCCTTCAACGTATGCCCGACAGGCACAGGAGCCCTGGGGAAAGGCAGGGGGAGAAAGGAGCTGGTGAGAATTTGCAGCACAGTGGTTGAGCATGGGGTCTGCTGCTCTGGCGGAACTTAAGGAAGGGCTTGGTCCAAAAAGTGATAAAGTGGATCACACAAAACGACCTGCAGGGGTTGTGGTAGGTTCATTTGATACTCACTGGGGCCAGTGAGGGATCTGCAATGTCCAACCCTGCTGGGTTACAGGAGCCCACTAGAAAACAAGAGTAAAAGAACAGATTTATAGCACTAGCTTGGCTGTCCCTAACTGGGGCTATTTCTCCCCTGGCAAAGCTTTTGGGGGATGATAAACACATTTACCAGCACCCAAGAGACTGGAGTGTCCCAAGAGGTCATGGAAAAGGGGCTACCTTCGCAGTGGGGGAACCCATAGGCGCCAGGCACGCAGCTGTCACAGTGCAGTCCCGTCACCTTGGGCCGGCAGCTGCACTGCCCCGTGTCCTGGTCACAGGTGCCGTGCAGGGATCCCTCCTGGGAGCACTGGCAAGCTGCAGGAGAGGGGAGAGAACTGCTGGAGGGGCATTCAGGCCTTCCCAGCAACAGCCTCTTTTGTCTGCCTGACCTTCACCAAAAGCAGCCAGACGTGTGGATTATAAATAAAATTCTCATTCTTTGCTTTCGGTTAAAACAATCTCATCTTTTAAAAAAACAATAGAAGTCTCAATGTTTATCACATCCATTCATGTGTATTTCAGAGGCAGGGAAGAGTTCTGGCTGAGGAGAAAGGCTGTGATCTCATCCCTAGAAGTCGGTCGCCAGTGACATCTTAGAGCCTACAAAATCCCAAACACTCAAGAGCAGCATTTGGCCATCAGGATCTGCCCTGTGGATGTGGGCAGTGGGGTGAGGGCAGGGCAATGGCTCCACAGTTCTGCATGACCTGCTCCCCACAGAGATCCCACTGCCCTATCACAGGAAAGGTCAGCAAGCTGCCAGGGAGCTGCCCATGCCTTCCTTCCCCAGCCAGCACACCTCAAATCCCTGCCAAAGCAGACATTGTAGGCTGACACCCCCACACTGGCTAACAGCGAAAGACTGCTCAGGAAACAACAGATTTTAAAAAAATAAAGAATCAGGTGGTTCTTTTCTTTCCTTGTTGTGGGTCTTCTGCAGCTCTGCAATGTGGCTATGGTTTTATGAGACAAAAAAAGTGACTACTGAACTCCTGTGAGACCATTTCATCTCTGTCTCCAGCCTCTTCAAAGGCATACTGCCGGCATCAGCATTTGGGAGGAGTGTTCTGCCAGCTGGCATGGCTCAGGAGTCCACATTTAGGACTGTGCAAGAGGGTGATGATGCTCTTTTGTTGCTTCAGGGAAACTGTATCACGAATTACTTTTTAATGAGCAGTAAATTCTTGCTGGGAGACATAAGAGTACATCTGGCTTCCAGTTGGGACTGCTGACAGGGAGGGAGATGAGGACACTGCCCAGAGCTGGGGAGGGCTACTCAGAGGATCTGGGGCTGCAGGCACCTGCCACAGGCATTGCTCAGTCCTGGCACCAACAGCAGTAGTCCAGGAGTGATGCAGTGCTCAGAGAAACGGATAGGACCAGAGAATCATTAAGGCTGGAAAAGACCTCCAAGATCATCATCCAACCATTCCCCCAGCACTTCCAAGCCCACCACTAAACCATGTCCCCAAGTGCCACATCTACACAGTTTTTAAATCTTCACAATGATGGTGACTCCACCACTGCCCTGGGCAGCCTGTGCCAATGCTTGACAACTGTTTTGGTGAAGAAATTTTTCCTAATACCCAACCTAAACCTCCCAGGGTGTAACTTGGGGCCATCTCCTCTTGCTACTGCGTAGAAGGGACCGACCTTGGTCTGGCCTCCTCTCAGGTGGTGGTAGAGAGCAGTCAGGTGTTACTCACGTGTGCAGCTGGGATATCCATAGAAGCCCAGGGCACACTGGCTGCAGGTGTGGCCCCCAAAATTCTCGTGGCATCGGCACTGCCCCGCTGGGCTGCAGTTGTTGTCCACTGCACCCCGGGAATCGCAGGAGCAAGCTGTAAGAGCAGGACTTTGATGACCCCTGTGATCTGTGGCCAAGCACTGCTGGTCTGAACCATCATTCAGCCCCCCAGGAATTAGCCAATTACATAAAAAAACATTAATTTCTTAATTCCTTGGCAAATCATGCAGTATTTTCATAGCCATACCAGGAAAATGCCACTGAGGGGTCTTTACAGCCCATTCAATGTACCCCAGCAGTTTAGTAGGTTAATGCACTACCATGACACACAAAAAGGCATCAACTGAGACACTAGGTCACAGCAGGGTTGTGATGAGGAAGTGTGACTGATAAAAACTGCTCTATCTTCCAGGCTTTGCTGTGATCCATGACCTCCAAAACAAGCCTGCCAAATTCACAGTGCAAACCATATGGATTTGATATGGAGAAACACCGAAGTCTTGCAAGAGCAGGTATGTTTTTTAGAGCAGCAAGAGCTGCAGGTTCAGGTACTTACCATAGCAGTGGGGGTAGGAGTGGTAGCCAGGGCTGCACTGCTCACACCTTGGCCCAGCAAACTCAGCCCTGCAGAAACAATTCCCAGCGGAGTCACAGCCTCCTGGCAGCGTCCCGACCACACTGCAGCCACACACTGCAACACACAGGAATCACCTGAGCTGGGAGCGTGGGGCAGAGCTCATGGCCAAATGGCTTTTTCCTGGGTTTCTCAGATAGGCATTAGACACTGCTCTAAGCATTCAAACCATCTCTGCCCATGGCACATATTCTCCGAAACACGCACAACACCACTTTCCAGTCCTTCAGTCCCCTGCCAGAGGACTCTGGCTGTGTATCCCCACCCAGGCCCATGAAGGACAGATACTCACACTGGCACAGAGGGTAGTTGAAGTAGCCTGGAGCACACCGGTCACACGAGTGTCCCTCAAATCCTGTCCGGCACAGACACTGCCCTGTCTCGCTGTCACAGGTGCCATCATACTGACCAGGGCTGGAGCACTGGCAGGCTGCAAAGCAACAAGGGCATTAGTAAACAGCAGGTTTTTTTGTCTTTAGCCTTCCCAGAAAAGGAACCAGAGCATCTGTTCCTCTGGGACGAGCAGCTGCTGGAGAAAGCATGGGGAACAGAGCTGACAGCAAGCATGCCTGGCCCATAGCTCTTGTCCATAGGGAATTCCTCAAGAGCCCCCCACAGCTTGGGAGGATGCTGGAGGGTCAGGGCTGGTTGGAAAACAACAGCAAAAATGCAGAAGTCACGGGAATTTATCACTTGGAAGTGGAGCTGTGGAATTCCTCCTCCCCAGCATGGGTGGAGAACAAGGAGAAGCCCAGCAGGGAGAGCCTGGGGAGGCTGCCTGCTGGGTACTCACGCTGGCAGCTGGGTCCGTGGTGGCCTGGGGCACACTGGTCGCAGTGTGGTCCCTGGAAGTTGGCTTTGCACACGCACATCCCCACCCGAGGGTCCCTGCGACAGGCGTTGCCCTCGGTCCCGCCCGCGTAGCAGTCGCAGTCTGGATGGGGACACACAACAGGTGACACCACCACGGCTGTCACTCCAGCTCTGAGGTCCCACAAGGACAGAGCAGGAGTTGCCATGAGGCAACTCAAATGCTCAAGCATTTGTCTCCATAAACCTTCCTATCAGATGAAAATGTTTTAAGCAAACCCCGCCTGGCTGGTGGGGTGGCTGGGAGGCCTCAGCACCACGCTGGCGTGAAGGTGCAGGGAGGCAGCAGGGCAATGCACAAGGCAGGCAAATGCTGCTTCCACAAGCCCAGGCAGAGCTGATTCAGTGTAGTGGGGGGAATAATCAGAGCCTCTAGCTAACCAGGGTGAACTTTGGGCTTTCTCTCTGGTCACTCCATGGTCATCTGTACCCACCTTCCCACTTCCCACCTCCCACTTCCAGGGCACAGTGTTCCAGGCAGGCGGTGCCAAGGCTCTGAGCCAGCCCTGCTGTCACCAACAGCAGTGGTGTGAGGTGCTGGGCTGGGAGAGGGAAGGACAAACATCATCCAAAAACCAGAGGGAGGGGAGGTGGGGAAATGAGAGGGGAAGTGAGAAATTCCAGCTCAGGAAAGAAAAATCCTGTCTGGAAGATACAGACTTCAAAATATCAGAAGGAAGGAAAAGGTTATCTGGAGTGTGCTGGGGAGCATGAGACATGGGAAGGTTCAGTGGGAAAAGAGACAGAATAATGCACAAGGGAGCAGATGAACTGCGAGGAGTGAGCAGGAGAGAGGAAGGAGGTGCAGGGGAGAAGGGATGAGGGCATGGATGAGCTTTCTACAACAGAGGAAGTGACACAGAGAGAGTGGCTGCCTGTGCAGGACCCTTCAGAGGCACCCACAGCAGAGCTCCCAGCTCAGTCACAGCCCCTTCATGACCTTTGGGGGAGGGTCCTCAAAGGGAGGGCCGAAGGGACATCCCCACATGGCCTGGACTCCAGAAAAAAAAATCATACTGTCACTTTAGGCTATATTTTCCATGTCTATAAAAAGGGGATCATAAAACATCCTTTCCCCCCAACTCAGCTGCTGGCTGCACCATGTTTTTAAAACCACTCAAGGCTCCCTCATACAACGTACATGTCAGTAAACTGAAGATCTGATCTTGCATTGGATGGGAGGTATAACAGAAATGACAGCATTGCCAAAGCATACAGGAAAATTGCACTGCTTACTTATTATCTGTCCTGCAGGAAGCACTTGTTCTCCAGTATCATTGTGAGAAAAAGCTGGAATGGCTGTGCAGAGAAAGACACATTGCACAGGTCATCACACACACTTAAGAGAAATCCTGATGGAATATCAGGACTTGACAGTCCCAAAGCTAAACATGCTAAATAAAATTGTGTAACATGGAACAAAGCACAGATGTCGCATTAGACAGCAATCCATTACAGCCCTTCTTAGCCTGTCTTTCATAAGAAATTGAGAGATGAAACTCCAGCCAAACAGAAGGCTCCTGTTGACTCTGTGTTCAGAGCAGCTCAGCTCTGGTGCAGCTTCCAACCAAGCCAAATGTGGACCCAAAAGAATTCCTCCTGGGACAGCAGTGGCATGTGGCATGGGGAAAGGACATCCCACAAGCCACAACTGGAGCTGCAGGCCCTTCCCACAGCTGCTGGGTCTGTGGGCTCCCAGATGTGAACCCCCCACTTACGGTAGCAGTGGGGGAAGTTGAGGTAGCCCTCGGCACAGGCATCACAGCGCTCCCCGGTGTAGTTGGGTTTGCAGTAGCAGCGCCCGGTGAGGTCCTCACAGGTGCCATCGGTGAAGTCAGACTCACAGTTACAGCCTGCAGAGAGGGACAAGCCAGCAGCAGTGTCACTGACTGAGGCCTCAGACTCCCTACAGCAGGAAAATCTCTAAGCCCAACCCTCCAGAACGCCCTCCCCAGTGTCACCAAGCCCAGCAGGATGTCACTGCTGAGGAGTTCACACTCACGGTAGCAAATGTATGGAGAGTCAACAGGGTGGTCAGGGGACCGATAGTATCCAGGGATGCACCTCTCACAGTTAATGCCAGTGGTGTGATGCTGAAAGACAGTGGGTTAAGAAAGGCATCAGTTCCTCTGCCAGAGGGATTCACATTCATCTGCCAAATTTACTAGCAGCTCCAGGTTACACAGGAAGTAGCTCAGTAGCATCAGCACACCAAAGACTGAAATCTGCTCAAAATTCCACATACAGTGACTTGGGAACAAAGCATTTCCTGCAAACTGTATCCTCCCATACAGTGAAAAATCCAGGTTCATATCTGACCTTGAGTCCATTTTACTTCCTTCAGATGGTCAAATGTCCTGACCACTTTGTGTTTGGAGGATAGGAGCAACCTGTTTCCTCCCAGCAAGGAAGCACAGCCAGAAGTTTCATGCATGAATTAACCACGTCACATTCACTGTCACCTTGGGAAGGGAAGAGCTGCTTTCCCACTTTCACAGAGACTGAAGACTGGCACTTTGGTGGGCAGAGAGACATTCAGGGAGATGCCACTGTGGACGAGGCAGGAATTACACAATGTGTTGGACAGCAACCTGTCCCTCCTAATTCTACTCTATCAGCAAACTAAAGCCTTAGAAGGTATTGGTACCACCAGGGAACAGCTAGAAACCCAAGTGCTGCTCTCATCACTGATGCACACTCCTTTAACCCACAGCAAAGAGACTAAATTTCCAGGCAGAGACCTAATTTAGATAACAGAGGGGCTTGGTGGAGGTCACAGGAGGCTGAACTCCAGGCTGACAGCAGAAACAAACACAAACATTTGCAACAGGCTTTTCCAGAGAAGCTCTTTGGGCCTACCTGGCAGTCAATACAAACACCTCCCCCTTCAAACTTGTCCTCACGGCTCCTGCTGGCTTTGTGTCGATCCACCTCCGGGTCATAGTAGCAGTCGTAGGCATGGCCATTGCAATTGCAGGCTGAAACACAAAGAGATGAGAGCTGAACCCTCCATCCCCAGAGCTCCTCCAGTCACCAGCTGAACCTCAAGATGCCAAGTCTCCCTCCTGTGTTTGATGGGTTGTTTTTCCATGAGGAAAGATGCTTGACTGCATCTGGGCGATTACATGATCTCCCAAGCTCTCTGAAGTCTTTCAATTCAAAAGCACAGAAGCAGCAACTCCTTCACAAAGTCTGGTCTGCAACCAGGAGAGCGCAGTGGGCACAAAATCACAAGTAAAATATGTGCAGGCGTGTACAGACGAGAAAGAAAAATTACCACACTGTGGGGCCTCGAATAGTCTGGTTTAGAGAACAACATTCCTGCCTCTTTTATCCCACCCTGGATAGAGGTGAGCTGTAAAACCCAGCACCAGGTGAGGGGGCTTTACAAACTCATGGGGTTAAGAGCCTTTGCCACCCTGCACTTCTGAGACACCGTGTGGTGCAGCTCTGTGCTCTGCTCTCCCGGCGCAGCAGACAAATTCCACTGTCGGCACTGACCAAAGGTTTCTCTAGACAAATAAAGATGTCCTGCATGTAAACACATCCAAACCTAATTCATCTTGCAGAGGGAATTGAGCAACGAGACTCGCCTGCACGAACCCTTGGACACACAGGAGGAACTGGAATGCAAGCAGAGCCAAAGTCCCACACGGACCTTGGAGACCTCCCTGCGTGAGCCTCACCTGAACATCAACACCTGCTCTGCGGAGTCCTCTCTGCTGTGCCACCCAGCCCCAGCAGCCCAGAGAACAGTTTCCCTGCAGCAGGGCACTGAGCTGTGCTTGGCAGAAGGGAAAGCCCAGCTCCCACTTACGCTGGCACTCGTTGGCGCTGTCGGCCGTGGCGGGCTTCCAGGGGAACTGGTTGTAGCCGGGGCAGCAGCGATCGCAGGAGCCACCGCAGGTGTTGTGCTGGCAGTCACACTGCAGCCTGCAGGGACAGGAATGGGGCACAGACAAGGTTGGGGTGATGACAGGGACGTGTGACAGGGATGGGGAGCTGCTGTGTGACCTTGCTGTGCATCACTGTCACTGATCTGGTATGTGAACGAGTGGTATTTGCTAATCCAAATATTCTGGAAAAGAGGCATCTAAAGACTTTTTTTTCATTGTTTTCTGAACCAAACACCAAACTTTGCTATTTCAGCTGCATTCTCTCCCTTTCTTCTCCTCCACCATGATTTATTTTTTTTATTCATAGGGAGACAAGGATAAAAGAAAAAAAATTAGTGTGCCACTGCCTAGCCAGCTCTGCAGAGAATAAAATGTGAAACGGTTGGAGGTGGCAGTGGTAGAAACTGAGCTGAAGCTGATTATTTGAAAAAGTGTAGCATGGTGCAAGGACACAAAGATGCCTTGCTGCTGTGCATGGGCAGCATGAAAGAAAAAAATGATAGCCCAGAGCTGGAGAAGGATGAGGCCACACAGGTGCTATCTGCTCCTCCAGGTACACCTGTGCTGCAGGGAGGAAGGCATGAAATCTGAATTAAGAATTTCAGTAGATGTTGGCCCCACACTCCTTGTGCACTGCACCTCCTGCTTTCCAGGCAGGGCTGTGCTGGGTAAACAGGCAGCTCTGGAGGCAAGGAATCTCGTCAGGCACCCGATGGATCTCGTCCCTGCCCAAGCAAGGGTGATTCATTAACGTCAGTGACATCAGCCCCAAAACCTCCACTTAGCACAGGGCGATTCCCATCCAACACAAATGCTTTCTGTTGTGTTAGACTTATGGATAATACAGCATGTTCCAGCTTTTATCTGTGCAATTACTCATTTCCCCTCAGGGCCAGTCTGCCACTCCCATCTTTCCCTCCCCCAATGCTTTTCCATTCAAAAGCAGTGTGCTTAAAAATAAATGTAATTTTTTAAAAAACGTTAGAAACAAAAGGAGCAGTCATTCAGGGTGAAGTGTAGGAGTGCAGACACTCTGCAGCGAGCTGACTGCCACAGTTTCCACCTATGTGTGATTTTAAGATGTGGGACCTGCAAGTCTACATATAGTGAATTGCTAGATAGAGGCAGCAGCACTGGACAAGTGACCTCATTTTAATGAAAATAATGGGATGATCTGAAAGTTTGGGGGAATGCAAGCAGGATCCACACTCAGCATCTTTCCTTCAGGCAGAGGGGTTGAGAGGTAGAAGGACCCAGTGCTGCTCCCAGCCCTTCCCCTGCAGATGGCACACGACACTTGGCTGCAGTCAGTTCTCTCAGCACTAGTCATACCCCATTCCCTGCCCATATCCACAGGCTGGGCTGTGGCTGGCAGAGTCCAGGCATGAAACTGAACCCCTGGCTGGAGCTTACGTGGCAGAAAACAGCCCTGAGATATTCACTAGGAACTTTGTTCTTCAAGTGTTTTGCAGACCCTAGGGGGAGTCTCAATGAGAGGCAAACCTTGGCCGTGTCTCTGGAATGCAACCACCCACAGACCTCTCACCTGGCTGACTACCACTCGGCACTTTCAACAAAACAAAATTTTATCATTTCTTTCCATGGCAGCAGCTGGAGATCAAGATTGAGATCCATATACATACGTGTGGAGAAAGATGGTCACTGAGTCAGGGAACTTATAAACCTGATGAGCAGTGTTAATCTCCCTGACTGAAGGACATGGCCCCAGCCACATACCCCACACTCCTTAACGTTCAAGATGTTTGAAAAGTACTGGTTCAGTTCCCAGAATGCAAGAAGATGGCACTGCATGAGTAAAGATGCTCACTTCAGATGGAGGAGGTATTTATTTAGTCTCTGCTGTCCAGAGTTAGCAATGACCTCTCAGAGAGCTCATCTCTCATGGCTTTACTGCACCTTGTGCCGAGTCTGTGCTGCTAATGAATTACAGACAAATGTGCATAACCCACAATATTTACATGTTTCATTGATTGAGTATATACAGGGAAGAAGAGGGAGCGGCTGTGTTCACATAGCACATATTTCCTGGGCATCCTGCTGTAAGAAATGGAACCGCAGTCTTCCCACTGGAATTGATGCTCAACAGCAGAGACTAAACAGTTTCCAGAGAGCAGCTGTGGCAGAACAGAGAGCAGCACACAAACACTACAGCATCTGGATTTGGCTGGGACGTCTGAGAAGCACAATCAAGAAGAAAAAAAAAAGCCCCTTCCTTGGTTTGTGACTGTATGGAGAAAAAAAACACCTGCAAAGAGAGACTGACTGACGGCACAAATCTACTGGAACACATGGTGCTTTCCCTTCCAAATGGGAAAGGGGAAGCTAGAGCTCAGGACCCAGCAGTGAGAAAGCATCCTTCATCTGTGGATGTGCTTCTGACCAGTCAGGCTGCTGCTGTCTTGGTGGTTATCTTCAGCATCAGGCACAGAAGGACCAGCTGGACTCTCTGCTTGTCTCCCCTCTTGCTTGTGGCATCTGTGACAGGGCAGTGAAGCCATGGAAACAGCTGCTCTTGTCAGAAAGATGCAGAACCCTTGCAGGCTTCTCCTGAGCTCACTCAGCCTGCTAACACGTGACTCCTGTCAGGGCTCTCCAAGCCAGGTTCCTGATGACTCTTATCTCACTGCTCCAAGGGTTTGCCAGGAGGTGCTCACCTTTAACCAGGAGAACACTCCTCTCTGCTTAATTCAGCCCATTCCAATTTAGGGCAGAGAGAAAGTTGTGAGAAGTGCCTTGACAGAGCCTTGAGGAAGCTGCACCTGCCCACAGGTCTCTGCAAACACACACAGGGCGCAGATGTGCTGCCAGCTCAACACAGCTGGATGTGCAGCCTCTGTAGCTTGGCACTTTACACCAACCTTCCAAAGTTGCATGAGTATTATCACTTATGGCCAGGAAGTCAGCTCACAGACATGCTTCATCATGTCCTGAAATCTTTGCCAAGATCTCTAGCTCACCTCACCTCTATCAAAGCGTTCATCCTATTTTTCTGAGCAACAGGAACAAGAAACGTGGGAATGTGCAGGAAAGAGAAATTAAAATGAGCAGCAGAGGCCCTCCCAACAGGCTGAGATAGTGGGATTTTTAACAAGGCCAGGCCAATCTGCATCCCTTTATTTGCATTTCCTTGCCCAGTTGCTGTCACACATCAGATTCTCAAGAGGCAGGACATGTGCAGAGGGCACACCACACAGACTGCTGAGGATGACTTCTGGTAGCTGGGCTGTGTCTCAGGGGGACAGTGTGTCTGAGCCCCAGCTGATGTGGCATTACAGATATCCCCAAGCTGGCTCTGTGCTGTGTCAGGGCAGGAGGGCTGGGATCCTGCCCAGCACTGCCCACTTCAATGGGAAGGCTGGACATAGCTGCTCCCAGAGCCTGGAAAATGGCAGCATTTCATCAATTACTCATTTTCTCAGCTGAAAGTATCAGATTTTTGCTGACTTGCCCGTGCTCCTGGGCTTGTTGAAGGGTACAGCAATGCCACAAGCATATCTATTTATCCAGCACCTCTTCCTGCTGTATCCCAAAGGACTTACAGCTGTTATGTTCTGACTGTACAAAGAACACAAATAGGAAATGCTTCCTCCCTCAGGCCAGGGTGATCTGCTCTGGGTGAAATGCAACAGCTGCTTACCAACATGTGCTGCAACATCTTGGCTGGGGCCAAGAGTGAAGATGCCAAATGCATCCAAATGAGAGCGGAGGAGAGGAATTTCAGGAGACAGAGATGGTTGCAAGCAAAAATGGCACTGAACAAGGATATCCAACATATCTCTCCTTTTTCAACTTTCCCTCCTTTCTTGGAGAGCCCCAAGCCATTGATAAACCCAAGAAAGGTCCTGGCATTTCCATGTTAAAGGCATTTCCATGTCCCTATGAAGCCTTTTGCCTCAGCACACAGGTGCACTTTGCATCCAGCAACACCAATGTCTAAAAAACAAGGAACTGTACGTTCAAATATTTATGAATTTCCTTTTGTCAGAGAGTTTGGCACACTCAGGCAGACTTGCTTACCAATACATCTTTGTTTTAACACTTAACAGCTTTAACCTTGGCTGGGACTCACTGGAATTTTATTTTAGACTATCCAAAAGTTCTACATGATCCTGCTGAGAAAGAAATACAAGCTCCCTTCATCCAGCTGAATCTACCCATCCCTTTCATAAAGGCAACATTCAAGCTGCAAACAGATGGCTAAAAGCAACACTTCCGTGGTCTGAAGCAGGTCTTAGGCACTCCCAAGTTGCCAAGGCAGATGGGAAGTTCCATTAGCCAAAATGTAACTTCTTTACACACTCTTGTTCTTCTGCAAAGAGTTGTTCAGATACGTACATAACCAAACTAGGGTTCTTATGAGTAGACATGGGAAGCAGCCTCTGGTTTCATGGGAGACCATATCTTTACGAGAGCACTGTCCCAGTGTTTAATAAGCAAGAGGGGAAGCAAGAGACTTCTCTGCATGAGCTCAGAAATGATCCCAGGCCTTTGATGGGAAACCTCCCTGTTCTGTATCAGTATCCCTCTGTCTCATTCTCACACTCTGCTCCAGTGGGATGGCAAACCTGTAGACAGGAAACTCGACCAGGGAGCTGATTTGGCTGAAAAACAGTCTGACAAAATGTGTGATTTTTGCTTTGTCTGGAGCAGTTTGTGCTTCTTTCTCATTGCAGAGATAGGAACAGCAGTATGGCACCATTACAAGCTCAGGACAGGATACAACTAACACTGGTATCATCTCTCATTCTTAGAACAGTAATTCCAATGCTTTCACACAGAACTGGGATTTTGCAGTACCTGTAAGGGTCGTTGGGGTCTTTGGCATCACAGACGTCAGCGTGGCCATGGCAGACACAGCGCCCTCCGATGCTGATATCCTTGATGCTGTAGTAATACTGGAAAGCAAAAGAAAAGTTGGCCATTAATATTTTTACAATTCAGATTCATAACCATTCTACTCAAGATTCACCAGGACTTTACGCAGTAAAATGATTTGTTGGGGTGTTTCCCTTACATTGACATTGTAGGCTGCAGTATCTGTCTGTGCTAAGATCCGCCACCTCTAACAGAGCCCATTAGCTATGAGTGGGGGCTCCCAGCAGAGCCAGAAAGCCACATGTGACACCAAGAGGTGTTTCCCAGTTTGACATTGTTGGTATGTTCCCAAGCAGCCTCCAGCTCCAGCCACAGCAGCATCCACTGCAGATGCCTTCAGCTTTAGGGAGTGCAAGACAAGAGAAAATGCCCACAGGCCGACACCCAGGGTGTCCTCTCCCCAGAGGAGGCTTGCACATCCCTCAAACAGTTCCACCTCACCAGCAAGAGGTATCAAGGCCTGCCTTACCCTCCTTGTGACCGTGGGGTCCCTCAGAGCTTTGCCCATCAGGTGCCCCAGCAGAGTGTTCGTCTGCAGGAAGCGCAGTCGGATGTTGGTGGCTTTGGTGAAATTCCGCAGGAGAGGAGAGTAGGAGAAGTTCATGGCTCCTGGACGCCCATTTACCAGGGAGACCACAATCTGTGAATGAGAGGAGAGAAAAGGCCAGGTTGGCCTGCTCAGGGCACTGAGCAACCTGCTCCAATGGAAGGCATATCTGCTCATGGCAGTGAGTTGGAACTGGGTGGTTCCAACCCAAACCATTCCGTGAATCTGTGAGAATAAATCTGTGTAATCCTGTGGGGTGGGAGGAAATTAATCTTTCCTGCAGCTGAACCCAGTCATCCAGATGACTGGATCAGTTCTCTGTCAGTCTCACTTGGTTTAACTGAATACTCTCAGAGGTATCCAAAAATCAAGAAGGAACATATTAACAGGAGTACCAACAGCCACTGAGTAACCCTGGAAACTCCAGGGGATGAAACAGGCAAGTGCTCACCTCCCCATTTTCCAAAGGCACGATCCGGGAGTATTCAGTGGTGCAGATGGCATGGTCATCCCTGGTGACACGGTCCACAGTGTGCTGGCCAAACTTCTCAATGCAGTCCCTCTTGGAAGCTGTTCATCAACCAGAGATGAGAGCAGGAAGAAAAAAGGAACAATTCCCAGCCCTCTAGGGATTTTCCCATGCTGACCAAGGAGAGATGGGTGTACAATCTTTGTTAAGCATTTACCACATTGAGATTGTGTTGTATCATGAACTGTGTCATGGCTAAATACAACTCCTCCTCAAAGGGAAGGTGTCACTCTAACAGTAATAGGCAGAACCCCCCTCAAATCACCTCCCTGCACTAAATGAGGAAGGTCAGAATAGCCACTGTACTCACTGCCACCACCTGCAGAGAAACTCACTCGATTCTGGCATTAAGCTCACATTTAACCTGCCTGAGATCTAACTCTGCTCTCAATCTGTTGCCTTGCTGGCAGTGGATTTGCTACACTGCTTCTACTGAACTGCAGAAGGGTTCTTTGCTGCCAGAGCTCTGCTCCTGATCATCTGCACCACCATCATTTCATGTGGGTCCCAAACTTCCTGGGTCAGTCCAGAAGCCAGCACAGAACTCACAAGAGGAGCAACCACGAGCCACAGTCACTGCTGGGACATCTCCCACCAGGCAGGGTGGACAAGCAGACATCCTGCAAGCCATTGCTCTGCCTCTACCAAATACTGCAGGTCCCCTCCACACACCTTACTCTGCTCTTAAACCAATGCCACAAACCAGAAATGCCAAAGCCACCAAGAACCTTGGGGACAGCAAACAAGGGCTCCTGCCACTAAGTGGCAATGCAAGGCTGGATAAAGTCAGGGACCAGGCATCACCACGCAGCCACTCTCTGGCTCAGTGACCTGCTCTGGGGAATGCAAAGACTCTCCTTGCAGCTACAGGAATGGCCTGGCTTCCCAGTATGACTGCTCCTGCAAGTCCAACACCCTTGTCCCCAGGATCTGTGACATCCCTGTGCTGGCAGAGCCAAGCCAACCACTGCTGGGGCAGCTCAGGGCCTGACTGCAGCATGGTGAGCACCTACATCTACCTATGCAAAACACTACACAGTGCTACTCTCAGGGAGTGTTCCCTCAGGAAGAGCCTGGACAGAGGCTGCTGCTCCTTCCCACTCCCTTTTCACCTGTGCCAGGAGCTCACAGCAGAGCACGCTGAAGTGAGTGTTAAGGCAGTGCTCCTGAGGTTGTGCTGGGTTTGGTGATAATGATTTACAGGAAGTTTATGGAAGTACTAGAGTTTATGCCTGGTATATTTGGTTTATGGTCTCTTCGTCCTACCCTGCGTCCCAGTCCCAGTAGCATGTTATGGGAGTTTATTAATAATTGTACCCAGTATGTTAGAGGGGGAGCAGGGGGTGAAGTTTTCCAGCCTTTCTTTTCTTACTTCTCCTTTGAGTCCGCTATGTCACTCTTTGAGAACACTCTTTGTTCCATGGGGAGAAAAAGGAAGAAAAGGCAGCCAGCACAATCTCCTGTTCCTGCCAGCACTGTTCAGCTCACGTAGGAAACTGAGGGGGAAATGTTAAGCCAATTCACAGGAATAATCCTCTAAAATCTGTCTCAATGTGCCTCTAGAAGGCAGGTACCCCACTCCATGTGCTGCATGGGTATGCTGAGCCAGGCAGAAGGAACAACAAAAGGGAATTTCTGCCTGTCTTCACCTCTGGCTTGCACCCATCCACACCTTGTCTCCAGAATGTGGCCTTGCTCCAGGAAACACTGTTTTGGCAACAGCAAGAGCTCAGTTGCATCCACAGGAAGATGTGGAAATATTTAACATCAGGTCTCTGACCATCAAGGTTTGCTTCACCAGGTGCTTTTTTAAAGGCAATTTATTTTTAAAGCCCCAGGCAAGGAACCTGTCACCATTGGCTCGAGATGACTGATTTCCAGAGCACTGCCACAGCTGCATGGAGACAGGATGCTCAGCCCAAGGAGCTACTCAGGAAAACCAAAGAACTCATCCAGTTACTGCAAAATCTGCACAACCATGTAAGCCAGAAGCTGGGCGTTCTGACCTAAAACAGAGCAACCCTTTGGCCTTAAATTCTAGCAGTGTTTTAAGGAATCAGAGAAGGACAGAGCCTCACCCAGCAGTCACTTCTCCCTCCTCCCACACAGCTAAGCCCAAAAGCACCTTGGCACCTCCTGTGATGAGCAGCTTGAGGGACAGTGCTGAGCCAGGGTGGACAGTGCCACAGTGTCACCTCTGGCAAGGCTCACTGGCAGCTCTGAAGAAACCCTGCATTTCTGCCAGCTGTTTTTAACCCTACTACTGACCTGGCAGTGTTTTTATTAGACCACCTACAGAATTCCCCGTGATAAGAATAAGCCTCCGCAGAGAACTTGTTGTGCTCACTAATCTGGAAGGTTTTGGAGCAGCCATTTCTTTATTTCCATGGGAATTTTCCACTGGGCTGTGTCACTGCATATCACTTCTCCAGGGAATGGTAACAGGGCCTGATGCTTTGGGAGGGAAGGAGACTCCAGATGCTGCAGCACTGCCACTACACACAAGAACATGCCAGTGGGGCAAGGGCTCCCTGTGCAGCTCCAGACCACGCAGGAACACGACTGCAATGGGCCCCAAGAGAGGCTTCAGAGCTCGCAGAGAAATTCTCAGAGAAGACAGAAAAAAGCAAAGCAGGAATTTGACAGCAGTAATTCCCTACTAGCACACAGCAGAGAGAAAAACATCCGGCCCAGAGAGGAGCTACCACGCTAAGGCAACACTGTGCTAATATGTCTGCAGCTCTGCAGCTCTTTCTTGCTCAAGAAGACGCCAGAAATCCAAAGCACAGCCTGACAGGTAAGCCAGAAATATGAGCCTTGAGGGACAGCCCAGGGCAAGGCCTCTGAGTGCTCCCAAGTCCTTTCTTGCCAGGTTTTAAGCTCTGGCTGTAGATCTTAACTCACATCTTCTCCCAATTACTGCTGCTGCTTCTGGGAGGAGCTGGTGGTTAACAAGTTCATCAGCATCCGGCTACCCCACAGACCCTCTGGGAGAAGGGTTTTGTAGAAGCAGCTGTTTCTTAAGGTTTTCATCAGAGAACTGGGAAGCCAAATGCACAGACTGGATCTCCTTTCCAGCCAGCTGTCTCTGATCCCACCTTGCACAGCAGCAGGACTGCGGTTCCCTGCCCTGCACAGGCTGGATCCAATCTCCGGTACTGATAAGCACAAGGGAATGTTTTCTGCATCCAGACTCCTCTGTGACAGCAGCCACTTGGAAGCAAGAGCTAAATACAGTCTGGGATGGTACAGTGAAGAGACAGAAAGAGGAGGGCAGGGAGGAGGTGATAAGAAATCTCACCTTCAGACCTAGACCAACAACACCCAGCTGCAGACACTGGTGCCAACTCTGGCACCCTCATAAACATCATGACAGTGTTTTAAAAAATGCATTTAGTACCAGAGAGCAAAATAGTTCTCCTGTCCTGAGGAGCACTTTACCTTCAACTCTCACAGCCTTAATGGGCAGGTGAAACAGAAATCATGTGCTGCATCACAGCAATGACACAGGAACAGCTCCAAATCCAACCCTGTATTTGCACCGTTATCTTCACCACAGCATCACTACCTGGCACTGAGCTGCAGCCCCCTGTCATACTCACAGGCAAAGTACTGCCAGGGCTCGTAGGTGAGGCCAAAATCAGTCGATCTCTCCAACACCCAGAGGTCAGGACGAGGGGAATTGGCAAACTTGATCAGGACATACGCTACATGGAAGAGCTGCAAGAAAGGAACACAGAGTTAGCTGGCTGCTTGAGGCATCCTGAAAAGCAGAGAGAACTTCATGGGATCCAAGTGGAATAAATGAGCTGGCACTCTGCAGCTCCTGCTGCTCACAAGCAGCCTGTGGAGCGAAATCCTCCGTATCTAAAGGGATGGTGATAGGACACGGCTGCTGCAGAGAGGCAGATTAGGGAGCTCAGCTCCCACTGAATCCAAACACAGCTCAGACTTTGTGGCTACAGGCTGTACTCAGGTTGTGCTGAGAGACACCTCAGGCTAAGCCTGAGCAGGCTGCATTACAAACCAGCTACAATGCTGCCCTGGGGACTTGGCTTTCGAGCTGTTCTTGGGGTAACAGGTGACACACTGGCCTGCCAGCCAGGGAACATCCAACTGTGCCTTGCAGACACAAAATCCTTCAGTTTTTTTAAGGCATTCCACATACCAGCCCTGCTTCACCAACACAACCCGTGTTTTGAAGCTTGTTCCAGGAAAACCCCAGCACAGCTCCTCTTGCCCAGGTGCCACAGGGAGGGGAGAGCAGGAGACCCACTTGGCTCCAGCACAGCTCCAACACTGGGCTGCTCCCATTTGTCTGGACACCGACATGTGCACACACACTCCTGCCAAGCATAAAATAAACCCAGTCTTTAAAGAGCTACAATGTCAGTGCTAGAGAGAAACAAAAGCCCCAGCAGAATTTCCCTTCCACGGCTGGCACAGGCTTGCTCCAAGAATCCCCACTCCATCATCCTGTCACAAAGTGATATTTAAAGGCAAATAAAGTTCTCTTATCAGAGGAAATTCCTAATGTCAAAAACAACCCAAAAGGGAGTTTAGAGCTTGAAAGGCAGAGATTTATAGCCCAGGAGTCCCTCCTCAAACAGAGCTAGGGCTGTATGAACATACAACCCCCTGCTGAAGACTGACAAGTGTCCAGAGGGACGTTTCTGCAAGGGGAGGAGAAGGACAGCTCTGTGCCCATCTCAGCCATGCAGGAGAGCCAGAACAGCAGCCAGAACCTCAGCCCTGCCCCAGCCACACACATTGCTGAGCCACAGGACATACATCACTAACAGCTGCCTCCAAAACAGCCCTGACAATCCACAGATTGGGCAAGTAAAGGGCAGAAGAAACAAGAAAGAGGTATGTAAATCTACTAAGACATCTAAAAACACATGTCTTGCTTGCGTCAGTCAGACAAGGGGTCTGAGTGCTGGTGTGTAGATAAGGAACAAGGGGATGTGAGCAGCCCTGAGGACTGGCACCAGCTCAGTTCCCCCCTCAGCAGGACATTCAGGCAAAAACCTCCTCAGGATACTCCCAAAGGCTCTTGTGCCTCTCCTCACTCCTCCACTTACCAGGGGCATTGGTCTGGTTCCCACTACAGGCTGATGACACCTGAAAACACACCTGGGTGTAGACTAAGGGGGCTTGAGAGAGATGCTCAGGGAGGAATGAACCAAATCCAGCTGAGAAATCCACATGAACATCAAGTGCAGCAGGTCAGAGGCTGTTCTCCAGCTGGGAATGGGCAGGAGGGTAGGATTTGACACCACTCTCAGGATTTGCAGTGCTAAGGACTGGTACTATCCAGAATAAAGAAACCAAAGTGGTCACCCAACTCAGCTCGCTGCTGCCAAAAAACTTTCAAGCCCAGCCAAGGGGGAAACAGGCATCCTTTTCAAAAACTGAGGGAAAACAGACCTCAGTGCTGCCCTAGCTCCTCTCTGCAACATACTTGTGTCAAGGCATGCAAGACTAAGCTTTTTTCGAGGAGCAATTTTTTTTGCCTGCTTACCCTCTCAGCAGAGCTGTTATTTGAGAGTGAAGCCCAAGAGGCTTCAGCTCAGGCAGCTTCCTCTGCAGGACCAGTTCTCACAGCTCAACATCTGCCTCTTGGCAGGGGGACAGGGCAGAATACCAGCCTGTGAAGTTATGCTTTCCCTCTACTCTAAACCCTCCTCCAGCTTTATTCTGCAGGGAATAAATTGATGCTCCTGCTGGAATCTAGCACTGGCTGTAGCTGAACAAAACTCCCTGTGGCTCAGAAATACCTGTACACGTTCTGGCCTCAGGCACAGGGGATTCTCTGCTCTGAATGAACAGCAAGCACAGATTTAGAAATGTGAGGTGCATCCCTCTCTGTTGCTTTTCTTCTTGCAAAGCCAGTAATGAATTTATTGCCAGTAAATCCCACGGAATTTCTAGGGGGTCCTCCTCTTTGTTCAGCTTCATGCTGGAACAAAATGTTCCTAATTAAATGTCCTAGAGTCCAACTCCTCACATGCTTCTGGCTCTCAGAAGTCCCTTCCCTCTGGAGAGCATGGACTACCATGCAGGCAAATTGGTGCAGCTTTTGTCCAAGCAGTGACATTTGACACAAAACCAAGCCTCCGGCTCAGCCACAGGCTCCTGACCCTTCTGAGCCCTCTCTGGCTGGAAGAAGGAGGTAGAGGTGGTTTCAGTGCATTTTGAGTCATGAGAGAGACACACACACACACACACACACACATATATACACACTGGGCACTGCAGATAAAACTCTGTCCATGCTTGCTGGGAGTTCTCTGAAAAGGCCAGTCCCAGCCTCTCTGGCAGGGTTAGGTGTCCAAGACCAGGGCTAGCATACCTTTTATCTTCTATTCCTGCTTTTCACAGGAAAGTACAAGAACCTCTGGGTTCTTGCTGGATGTATCTGGATCATCTGCAGTACCTCAGCTGAAAGACAGGGCAAGTAATTGCTCTCAAAGCCAAACACAATTCCTCTCTCCATACCCAAATCCATCTGCAGCACTGCTGTGTACTGTTACTGCTGCTGAATTTTATTCCAGTTGTGACTGCAATCTTGGGACACAAATAAGCCAGCCAACACTGCAGAACCGCTCCCCTTCCAGCATGGAAGGGTCATTCCTAATGGGGCACAGAAAATATTCAGGAGTTTGTGACCACAGTGACCCCAAACCTGGAAGAACACCCATGTCCTGGTATACAGGGGGATTTTTGCCCAGTCTGGCAAGTTCCCTGCCCCTCCATCTAACATCCTTATCTTGCAGACTATCACAGCCTGGCCAGAAAAAAATAACAGCAAATTGCCTGTTTCCAGTGCATCTGCTGAGAAAACTCAGATGCAAAGAAGGAGCAGCTCTAAAAATAGAGCTGGCAGAAAAGTCAGACTTTTCATTCCATGTTTAGCTCCAGCACAGCTCTGCCCAACCAATATTGCAAGGGAAATGGTTGGGTTCTTTTCCAAAGCCTTTATTTAGCTCCTATTATCAGTCAGATGAATAAAAACCTCTATGCTCCCAGCCACTTTGGACATTTTTTCCCTTCTTCACAGAGAAAAGAGGTGAAACACCAGACTTGATGCTCACACTTGTCTCCAGACAGGCAGATCCCTTATTTTCCCCACCTCTGAAAACATGCCAGGTACAGCTCAACCTTTGACCAGCCTCTGGAATTTCATAAAATGACCTTCTAGCCAGGAAATTCTGACACTACTTTAATTAGCAACCAGATTTCTTTGAAAATAGTAACATCTCTACATGTAGTTGATGTTGCTGTTAGTGGTTTTGAAGCAAGTTTCCTTAGTAACAATCACTTGCAGCTGCCCCAGTGCCTGGAAGGATGGAGCAAGTGCTGGAGCCAGGAGGGGAGGATGGAGATGAGGGCATTCCTCCATGTCCCACACTCCATCCTTTTGTGTCTTTAGATGGTGGGCAGCTTTATCCAGCACTAAAATACCATTAAAATATAAACCTGGTTACTGCCCAGTGTGACAGTGCAAAGACTTCAAGAGTAAAATCAGATTCCAGAGTGTCAAGAGAAACTCAGCTGCTTTTGGAGCAGCACATTCTCTGTCCATTTGTTCATCTGTCTTTCTGTGTGAGCAGCACATGATGGCAAACTCACACATTTCTTTTCTATTCCCTTCCTCACTGATTTCACTTTTCCAGCTCTGGGAGGTACATGTGGGAAGAAGACAACAAGCTGGACCAGTTTTGTATCCTGACTTGCTCTTGGGAAGGAGCTCTGGGGAAGCCTCACTGATACTCCAAGGCACCTCAAAGCCACACAGAAACATTCAATAACCAAAATAAATCTTCACATTGTTGTAATATTGACAACTACATTTTCACCAGCAGCAAGAGGGGCTCTTTTAGGTTCTGAGATTAAAAGCTCTGAGCAGGCTGTGCTGGCTGGGAGCTAAACTCTGCTCTGGGCCCTGGACCCCACAGGAGGAGTTTATACAATAAACCACTTGCTAATTTTCCACAGGACAGATTTATTACCCTTGGTGTTGACTTATGAAAAGAGCACCATGTAAAAACAAAGCAGTTCATCTCTCCCTAACCACTGCTCCATACCCCTGTGGGGTGTGTGTGTGTGGATACTGCTCATCCCCACTAGGGATTTCCTGGGAGGATTGGATGGACCTGATGAGCAGGTGCAGTTCAGCCAGGGCAGGGCAGTAACTCTCACTCTTCAGGGGCATATGAGGCCTCCTGGACATGCACAGCAAAGGGCTTCAGGACACCCTCAGCAAGCACCTGCAGCATTCTGGGGTGTTCAGCACCCCAGTCTGGGTCACTGCACAGCAGCTCCAGACATCTGCAAAACCTAGAAGCAGGGAAAGCAGAAAAATAACTGCTGTGGAAAGTGTGGGGAGTGTTAATTTCTTTTTCTCCACTTTCAAAAATCAAATTATTTTACTACCTCCCAAGCCCATACATCCCCCCAGGCACTGCCTAGTCCATCACTGCAGCCACAAGCCCACCTGGAGAACGTGGAGATGTCAGAGCCTGGATGGGGTTATCAATCCATAGTGTCAGGGAAAAACAGCTCTCTGGGAGCACAGGTCACCTCTGTCCACAGCCCAGGCTGCTCAGCTGCCATGAATCAGCCTTGGAAATGCTGGGCAGCGCTGGCACCGCATTGCTGACAGCAGCTACAGCTAATAAGGTGCTTTTCTGGGCACCTTTTATCCCCACAAACAAATATGCAGGAGGTGGAAAAGCCTTGGAAATGCAGAAAGCTTCTGATTCTCTTTGAATTTCTCTAGGTCAGTGAACTGCCTCTTTGCATCCTTTGCCTGTAATAATTTATTCTCATGGAAGCAGTGAATTTACTCATTAACAACTGACTGTCCCCCTGCTGAGCTTCTGTGGCTCTACAGCAGATTTATTTCTCCCCAGCCCATCCATCAAAATCCTTTAATAAAATCTCTCATATTTAGTGTGTGCCTACTTTTTCTTTTCAATCACACAAGAACTACTTCAACCCGTCCAGGCAGCAAACAAAGGCGCTTCCCCTCCAAGTGGGCATGGCTTTTTATCCAGTCATTTCTTTATAAAATACTCAAGTGCCTGAGAGCAAACAAACCCCACATAAAAAAGCACAAAAGGCAGTATTTGAAAGAGGGGCGTGCACTGAAATATGCTTTGCCCCTATCTTGCTCTTTTCCTCACAGCAACTCCTGGCTTGTTCTTGTATGTCTGTGTCTCAAATCCTCACTCCTAAAAATGTTTTCATGGAGGATTACAGGGTTCTGAATAAGAAGGTTCTCTATGCTTGTATCTCATGATTTTTACAGCCAGGCTTTAGAAACAACCACCCATTCCTTTCATGACAGGGGAAGGACAGAGGTACAAAGTGGCAGCTATTAAACACCTCGGTAGTGCTGAGGAGAGAGGCAAGCACTGAGAATCAGTTTTGCACCAACCTCTTTTCAACTTTTTCCCTCAAAACTTTGGAGTTTTATTGAGAGAGATCAAAGAAAACACTCTCCATGAAACCACAGATTCAGAGCTACCAGTCAGCATGAAACCTGCTCAGTGTCATAACAAGCAGCAGCAACCCAATACTTGATGATGTTATTTTCTAAACAGTGCCTGTTCCCTTCCTAAGCAGCTTGGCTTGGGTGAACAGCTGATGGAGCATTTTCCACAAAGGATTTTTTCTTTAAACACCACTTCTGAGAAGGATTTGGCTTGTCCACCAATTTCACACACAGCACTGCTTTATCTTCACAGCATCCTCCTGCGCAAGCTGTCCTTCCCCTGCCAGTGCCACACACACCTCCTGCCAAAAATCCTTGGGGGACTAAATCTGCAGCACTTGGCACATGGCAGGGCAGAGCAGTGCCATGGCTTGTGGCCTGCACAGTGCTGAAGATCTAGATAGCCAAGTTTTAGAGACCTCCAGTCAGCCTGACTGGCAGCAGGTTCAGCCAGCTGGCACTGAGGAGAGGCACAAAGGAACATCCTGTTAAATCCCTGCCTGCCTGGAGCTGCAAATGCCACACAGCTACAGGTGCAGTGTTCAGGGATGCTGATACACCAGCCTGTACATGGTCCAACAACAAGCCTGGGCTTAAACCGCAGCAAGGGGTCCCTTGTGAATTCAGATCAGCCCTTTGTATGTGCCCAACAGACACCCAAAGGTCACTGCAGCCAGACTTGGGTAACACCAGAGGCATCACGGCAGAGCAAAACTGGTCAGGACATAGGGGGATGGCTGGAATTCCTCGGGGTGAGGCTTCAGTCACTTCCAGAGCAGGACTTTGCCCACACAAGCCTCTCACTGTAGAGTAGGAGATTCCCCTTGACTGAGATGGCCTTTGCAACTTTCTAGGTTGCTGGGCAAAGTGTTAAGTAATCCATTAAAGACAAGACTTAAATATTTGTCTTTTAGTCCAAACTTGAGCTACCACACTCTCAGGGAATGGCTAAGTGGACTCCCCTGTCCTTGGGCACCCTGTAAAGGGGCACAAGCACTGGTCTGCAAGGCCAGCTCAGCCCAGGAGCTGACTGAGGCCAGAGAATGTGGAGAGGGTCAGGTGCCCCCTCCACAAGGACTCCCACCCTCTCCAGTTGCTTTAATCCTCCTACAAACACAAAATCAGAAACCCAGCACAGAGGTTGTTGTAAAGAGGCCCTTAAAACTTCCTGGTGCTGCAGAGATAAGACACTATAACTACATTCAGGATTTCAGGTTCTTAGACTATTTACCTTGAGGTGTCAATTGTCCTTGATGGTTAAATGCTTCTAGGAAGCTTCTGGAAATGTGTGGGAGGTTTTTTGGGTTTTTTTAGGAGTGGTGTGTTCTGGGAAAATATGTGAATTAAAAATTAGCTGGCAGGATTAGTGGCAGGTCATAGCAGGGTCTTCCTCCCAGTAAAATACAGTATTACATGAGAAGAGGGATAAGGAAAAAAGTGACTCAAAGGGAAAAAACCTCTTTTACAGAGACATAAAGTGCCCTGATGGCCCTCACTTTGAAGAACCACAGGCTTGTGCTGTGCTGAAGAGCAGAAGTGAAAAAGCCAAAGTTCCTTCAAGCAGCTTCATACAGATAGGTGAGCAATAAGCAGGTGTCCCAGGAAGACTTGGTATTCTAGAGGAATTTAACTAGAAGTCACTCAAATACAGCCAGCTAAATAAATCCAGCCACCTATTTCATGAGAGAGGAAAAAACCCCACAGGCTCTCAAGGCTGATTTTCAAAGGGCCTTGGGTCCACTGCCTTATTCTCACTTAAATCAACAGGAGTTTGAGATTCATTTTAGCAAAATGAAAATTACACCATAGCAGAAACTCTTGTAATCCCAGAACACACAGGAACTAAAAGTGCCTTCCTATAAATAGAAAAAGTGGGGAATTCCAGCTTGCTCATACTAACTGGTGTGCTTGCAGCCTACATCTGACAATGCTGAGAAAAAAGCCTGACTTGAGGGATGTAATCTGACTGCAGTTCCTAGAGATTGCTAGAAGCAGGGTCTCTTCAGGGAGCTGTCACTCCACCCACAGGGAGAACAGGGTTTTTTGTAACTAACGGGAGAGAACTGAGTCAGCTTTTAATGCCACATAGACTCTGAAAGGAAATTAATCTCCTTGGAGTGTCCCATTCTTCCATGGCAAATTTTACACAAGGAGAGCATCTCTGTCCTGGAAGGAGATATCAGTCCTTGTGCCCAGGATAAAGAGCTCAGTACTTCATACTGAGCTCCAGCATGGCACTGATCTACAAATTAACCTTTTAAGTCCATCTGACTCATCCTCCAATGCCCCTGTTCATATGGACAACACTCCTCAAGCAGCTAATCCCAGTGCTGCCTTTACTCAGGGAACAATCTCATGCCTGTATTTCAAGGACATCAGCCAGGTGCTTTGTGAAGAAGACTCGAACAACAGACAGGGGACATGAAGCAGAGGATGGCACTGCCACAGCCTCTCCCCACGTGGCTATAAAAACTTGATCTGTACATCAGTTCTTGGGGAGAAAGTCCAGCTTTAGAGACAAACCTGTCCCTCTTCTCTTCCCCAGTGACTGGCCAGGGCTGCACAGCAAGCACAGCTGGGAGGAGAGCCCAGTTCAGTCCCTTCCTTACTGCCAAACTGTCCCAGCAGCTGCAGATATTGCCGGTGAGGCCTCCCTGGGCATCTGCTGCTGGGACAGAGAGGAATGGGCTCAAAGTCAAGAGCTGTAATACTTTTAGTAATGACAGCCGTGCCTGGTACCTTCTGTTTATCAATGTGCAGTCATAACGGGGTAGAAACTATGACCTTGAGCATAAGGAAAAGAATTCCATTAAAAGTCCATGTTCATTCCTCTACCTGCCAATGACATCACCAGCACGAGAGGATTTCACCCAGAGTTCATCAGTCGCTGCTACTCATCTTTCTCGTTTCCTCAGAGAATAATTTAACAGCTCTGGGTTAATTTGGTTTAAGTGTTCCCACAGCTGCCTGCGTGCTGACACACAGGGAACAGTGTCTGCAGTCATGGATTGTTTGCTTTTAAAACATATAGGAGGAATCCGTGACTCTGGCAGCCAATGTGATGAAACCAAGCCATTAAACCACGGCACATTCCAGACCCAGATGTATGGGCACAGCTGTGACAGAGCGCAGACCCACGCCTGGGCAGCAGAGCTCAGAGCCTCTAATGTGCTCAGGTCTTCTCCTCCTTCCCCCCTGAGCCTGACTGGAAGGAGGCAGAGGGGTTCTTCTCACATCTCCCCCAATTCCCACTCTTACAAGCCACCACCACACAGCCTGTTAGGTGCAAGCCATTCGTGCCCTTACAAATAAAAGTCCAGGTGAAGCCTCGATGGATTTGTGAGCGGAGCTGCCTCCCCTGAGCTGAAAGCTCCCACACAACCAAGCAGGAATTTCAGCCTGGCCAAAATTCCTCCATTTCCTCCAAACACTAAAAAATCTGGTCTGACCTTTCATACCACTTCATTTCTTCAGCTCTGAAATTAAAACGTGGCACAGCTGGGACATCAATTTTTGCACCATTTCTGTATGGAAGGAGCATGGACTGATGAGGATTTGGGACTACTGAGGCAAATTTGTGTGGCAGATTATGTGGCACCTACACTGTACTGCTGATGTCTAAACCTATCAAACCCTGTCTGTGGCTAAATTACACCCCGATAAAAATGGGGAGCTGGCGAACATGGAACCCCAAGGGCATCTCAAGCCAAGCAAAGGAATTGGCAGTCAGAAAGGAGTTTGCCTGGTTCTCAGTTTGGGTTTAACCTGAGAACTGAGTTCCTGAGAGATGTAATACTCAGCAGTTTTCAAACCATCCTTCAAGAAAGGATTTTTGTTTGAACATGTCTTAAACTCCCTGGAGCCAGTGTGACCCTGCAAACAGTTCCTGTAGCTCACAGTATCTCCCCATCATCCCTCTGCCTTCAACACCTCCCAAATCCAGGCATTTAGAGAGAAACCTGCAATGCAGACAGGAAGGAGACCTCTCTTCCCAGGGCTAGCAAAACCCTAATGATATAATACCAATTTCCCAACAAGCTGGGGTGGGAGGGTGCAAAATTAAGACAAAATGCACAGTGATTAATTCCTCCTCGTTGTAGAAGTATCAGATATCACAAGACAGATTAGTGGAACAAGAATGCAGGGGAGGAAAAGCTGAGGAGGGTACATAAACTTTTTTATTCAGGCCAGGTATTAAGAGCAAAGTCCTTTAAATGGACCAATATTAAAGAAAAAATTAGTGACGTAATAGATATGACGTCATACAACTCTGAAGATAACTAACTTCTTTCTAGCAGGTGGTCCCAGTTAAACTAAAAGCTGTCTCAGGTACCTCACAAGCTAAGGCTGTGCAGAGCAGTTGGTGGGAAAAGTCATCCTGAGTGGCCAAAAGTTCAAATTTCCTTGAACTTTCCAGTCTGCCAGCTCACCCATATTCTCTGAAGTACATTATCTCAGCTTGCAGAGTTTACTCCAGCCTTCATTGTTGTCTTATCTCCAGCCTCTTCCTGCCCCAGCTTCAAAAAGAACATAGAGTATCACAGAACAATATGAATGAACAAAAGAAATTATATATATATATATATACACATATATATATAACACCAGCCCAATGTCAGCCTGGCTACTCAGCACACTTGGAGAGGCAGAAGGGGGTTTGCATGAAGAGATGGGGAGAAATAATTTCTCCTGGCTAATGAGGACAGGGTAACTATGAAATTCCCCCAGAACAACCTATTTGCAGCCCATCAGTTACCTCAAGCTAGGCAGCATCCACTGGGATCACAGGAGCAGGGAAAAAGGCAAGCACAGCTATGTTTGTGCCAGGAACACAAACTGTGGTCCATTCTTGGTATGACGGACTAAGCAGCTTATCTACAACTCACATTGCAAACTTTTTGGACAATAAACCTGTAAGCAGTTGATTCCTGCAGTTGTATTTGTGAGAGTGCACCAAGATGTGTTTCCCAGAAGCTGGAGAAAACAACCTTCTCTGTCTGGCTGAGGAGGACATGTCCCAAAGACCTTTTCCTTGGACAACATCCATGCATGACTGCTGGGAGAAATCCCCACGCATGTCAGACCAGCAAGACAGCTCCCAGGTGGTGGGCAGCCCTTTCCCAACAGCACAGCAGAATCCACAGATCTGCACAGACCCAGAACAGCAGTCAGGCATCCATGAGATGCCTCAAACCTGACTTGAGCCTCTCTACAATGTCCAGGACAACAGGTCCTGCACCTTTTCTCATCTGCCAGTTAAAAAAAAAAAAACTACCAAAAAAAACAAAACACAAAAACAAACCCCAAAGCCCCAAACTGCCTGGTACCAGCACCTCCCAGAGAGTCAGGGCTTGTGAGTCACAGCCACGTCAGACCCCAAGCTGCTGCTGTGGGATTTTTGCACAAACCTATCTGCCCAGGAAGAGCGCGGTTATGACACCAGAGGCTCCACTGGAGACCAACATAATCTCCCAAGATAAGGCTCATCTGTGGTGAAAGGAAATTGGCTGCTTTGTTCCAGAGCAGAGCTCCCTCCTAAGCACCTTTCTGCATAGCCTGCATCTCCTCCCAGCCCTGTGGGTCAGCACTGGAGCCCAGGAATAAATCACTGGGGTGGGCTCTGGGCCAGCAGAGCTTGCAGCAGGGAGGGCTGTGGCCTTCTGTGGAACAGCCCTCCCTGGGACTGGCTTAATTGGGCCCTTTAGACTCACTTCACATTTCCAAAAGAGGCCACTGTGCCCCAGCACTATTTGCTCATTGAAGGAGCAAACCCAGGAGTCCCATCCATCAAAGACTGATGCTAACGAAAAGCAGTAACCAATTAGCAATCCCCCAGCTGGCTCATCAGGGGTTCCTGAATCCTGGATGTGCTGCAGGGTGTTCACCTACTCTGACTACACTAAAAGTCTCTCAAAAAGCAGCTTTGAGGTCACCCAGGCTACTCACATTTCGGGCTATTCTTAGGGCTCCAAATTATGTCGGGATATCTGGGAAAACATCACAGATTTAGTCCCATTCCCACAGAGTTCAAGACCAAATTACTCACAAACTCATTTTATCCTCAAGGGTTTTTTTCTTAATGCTTGTCTTATACCCTCATGCTTCTATTGGTATTTTAATTAGTTTAAAAAAAATCTTATTAAACATTATTTTAAAGTGAAAATATGCTGCAGTATTTGTGGTCAAAGCAGATATTTTAAAGCCTTTCCCATATTGGGAATAAAGGTCTAAAACATTTGAAATGTCCCATCCTGCCTTTCCCATTAGTTTTGGGCTGTTGCCACATAAAATGTGAGAAGCAAAAAGAATAGAATAATTTTTAAAGGTACATAGGCAGGAGAGAGCCTAAATCACAACAGGTGATTTAGGCTCCAGGTTAGGCTTTGCAGAGATGGCAATAACTCCAACAGTTGTGTTACAGGGGGTAACTTGCCCAACATTCCCACAGGGATGCCTGTGCCTCCCTGCACTCCCCAGAGGACACATGGGCTGCATGCAATGCATGCCCATCCCAGGTGCAGAGCAGGAATCACAGCAGAGACCCAGGAGAATTCCCAACCCTGTGAATCAACCACCTTCCCCCACCCACTGGGCTGCTGCTCCTTCATTTCCTGTCCGGGAAATGCTTCACTTCTATTTTCCAGCTCGGCTCTTTCAGTCATCTCATCTCCCTATTGGGGCTCATGCTGGCTCATATTCCTTCAAATTTTAACCAGTCCACAGCATTTTTAATATTTTTCTCCCTTCACATTTCAAATTATCATCTACAGCATCAACTGCTGCTGTTCTGCTCCCAGGACTCCTTCATGGATGCACCCTGATTATAAAATCACTTCCATGATTTAGGTCATGGGTTGCTGCTGCCATCAATGAAGCTCCCATCTCCATCTTTCCCAAGAAAATCCCCTCAGATCTGGATGCTTTCACAAATGTCCCTGGCATCACCATCCCTTGGCACCTCCAAGCTGGATGCAGTGACTACAGACAGAAACTCTTGCAGATGCCCAAATTTATCTGTTCTAACCCCATGCACCTTCTTGACCAAACTTTGTGCCAAACTTTGGCAACTTAACCACCTAACATTTGCTAGAATGAGTGCTGGATGATATCCTGCAATTCCCTAATTAGTGGAAGTGCCCAGGCCAGGCTGGCCAAACCACTAGAAGCAAGCTGGAGCATCCTTGCTAGGACTAAAGCCAATGCTGGCAGAAGATGGAGTAATCCACTAAGCTGGAATTCACCCCTCCTCTTCTTAATCCAAAATAGCCCCACTTCTGGCTCATCAGGCTCAACCCAGAACTCAACTGCTTTGGGGTCAGATGAGGAGAAAGGAATTGTAGGAGGCAGCTTGAAGTGGCAGTGCTGGAAAGTTAATGCAGAGGGGCTGCTAAGGATTGCTGCTGGTTTCTGCCGTGGAGCTTGGATCTGAAGGCAGAACCAGACACTTGGTTATGGAATCTATAATCCAATAAAGTGACCATGCACAGCCTGGGGACAGCTGAATCCCTGCCCCATCCATCACACAAGGGCTGCTGCCCAGGGAACACACCACACTACCTCTCACTTGTCCACAGCATATTATGTTATGAAGTATTTATTGCCTCCGTGATCAGAAGAAAGAAACATTTCTCTCTTGAACATAATGAAGAACACATTTCCAGCACTTAACAGCTGGAAGTTGGAAAGGTGGCCAAAGAAAATCCCTTAATTTTTTTTCCCCCCTTTTAAAGTAAGCATCTGGAAAAGTGATTTCTGGGGAAGAGGAACCTTCCTAAATCAATCCAAGGATAGAGTCAAACTTGGTCACAATTTACAGGCATGGGCTGATTAGATCATATTGTGAGTGTGATATCAACAAGATGGTTTTTGTCTGCCCCTGTCAGTTCAGCTCCAAGAGGATGAAGAGAGGCTGTTTTTATTTAATGAAATGCAGCAACTCACGCTGGCAGAGATTTTCAGTACGGTTTTGATCAGCCACTGAAATATCACGGAGTTGTTTAATCTCCACCTCACATGGAGATACAGATATAGCATAAAAAGGGGATCAGCTTCAGCTGATACAGCTTGGGTGATGCTGACATGTCCCTGAACCCCTGGGATGACAAGTGAGGAACCTCCACTCCCTCAGGTTCAAATTGTCCCTGGGACCAACTCCTCCAGCCTGTGTCAGCATGAACACAGGGAATAACAACGGGCACATGTGCTTGCAAGCAAAACACTGCTTTGCCCAGGCCAGAGCCTCACACTAACCCTTCCAAAGGATGAGAGGACCCCTGTTCCTCTCCTTGCACTGTTAACACCATTAATCTCCACACCCTGAGTGCACCTCAAGTTCTGGAGGCAGTCATTTATGATGTTGCAGGGCTACACACTATCTGCTAAGGAAGCCCCGTGCCATGGCTGAATCACCACCTAAAGGTGATGCCAGGCTGCCCAAATCTGCCTCTGCTCCAGGCTGCAGAAGATCCTGCTGGATGGGCAGGTCAGTACTCCTTGCCCCCACACCTCAGAAAATCCCTGCTCTCGACACACTGAGTGCTCTTCCCAGAAGCACAAGCAGCTGACGAGAACAGAAATGCTCCACTTTGGATAAGGTGTCTGGGATGCCTGTAGAAAGCACCCAACACCCTTCAAAGGGCCAGCAGAAGATGTGAGGGAAGAGGGAAGGCAGAATCCAGAGCCAAAGCCTTTCCAGATGCCCCATTCCATCCACGCTGTGTCCTGTAGCTGTGGGGCAACTGAAGCCTGAAGCCTTTGTCCAGGTTTGCTGCAGCTCTTCTGAACCCCAAAGGCACTTCCAAAAACAAAGTGTGCCACATCCCCTGCCACAGGGACAGGCAAAGAGATTTCCCTCCCTTCCTGAATCCCTGGCTGCCACATACCAGCCACTGGGAGAAAAGATGCTTCTGGCAAATTCAAAACTTCCCTTTGAGAAGCAGGGTTAGCTCACGCTGTTCTCCAGCATTATCCACCCCAGCATGCTCCCAGACTGTGCCAGAACAAACAGCACATCAAATAAACAACACATTAAGACAATGCTGCAGACACGTGTGGTCACTCTGCCCTCCAGCCCAGCAGCTTTACTCTGCTCCCTGTAAAGCCCCATGTTCCTCTGACCTGCCCAAACCAGGCCTTGCTGCTGACAGAGAAGCCCAGGCCAAGTGCAACAGCTCAGCTTTGCTGAGGACTGATGCTTTCAGCAGGCCTCCAGGCCCCGATGCTTTCAGCATGCCTCCAGGCCCTGGTCAGAAAGGCTTTGGCACACAGAGAAGGAAGAGGCCAGCTGCAAACCACACCAGTGTCAGTGCTGCTGCCCAGGCAGCACTAACCCACCTGCTGACATTTCTCACACCGAGTTTCAGGCTGAGGCAGCAGCCAGGGACGGGAGGAAGCAGCACAGCTCCAGCCCATCCGTCGGTGTGTTTCAGGTCACTCTCCTGACCCAGTTCCAAGGCGGGCAGATTTTATCTGCAGGGCGCAGGGAGCCGCAGGCCGGCTGCCCGAGCACCTGTCACTCCTCTCCCTTCCAGCAACCTGAGCCAGGCCCACCCTGCCACAAAGGCACCCACATCCTGTCCCAGCCCCGGGGACACTGAGGCACGCAGTTCCTGAGGGCAGGAACGCTGAGCCGCACCAGGGCTCGCTGCTGACGCTGGGATGTGGGGAAAATAAATTCCAAAGCCTTTCCAAAGCCAACGCACCCCAGCAATCTCACGTTTCCTCCTTCCTGGTAGTGTAGGGACATGATAACTGATCAGTCTCCTCACTGCAGAAATCCAAGTCCTCATCCCCACTCCCTGCCCAGAAAATAACATTGCCAGGGGTGATTCACTATCCCCCAATACAAGAAAAAAAGGCCCGGAACTCACATACTAGTTATGGATACAGCATAAACAGGGGATTACAAACTCAGCACGCCTCAAACACCCAGTGCATGTCTCACTGGACATGTGTGCAACCATCAGCACCACAGGCACGGGGAGTTCATCTTGATCAGGCTCTGGGATTTGCTGTGACTCAGGCAGGGACAGTGCACATTACCCCACACTGCTGCTGAAATCTGGAATCTGTGCTGCTCCTTGGATCAAGAACCAAGGACGCGAGGCTTGTGCTTTGGAGATGGCAGTAGCGTTGTAGCACACCATGGCACTAGGAGATTAACAAGACACTTTTATTGATCTTTTATTGGTGTGAATGTCCCAAAATACCTTTAGAGCAGCCAAGTAACTTCTACCCTTTGCTAAACGCTTGCAGTTCCTCTACAGGCAGAACCCTTTGAGTGTAATATAGCATCGAATACAGCCCTGTGTGTAACAGTGCCATAAACACCATGGGGTCTGCAATAAGTGGCTGTTGGGAAGAAGTGGGATCTCAGCAGGACACCAGCCCCAGCAGGTCTGGCTCATGAGCAGTCAGAGAGCTGTATTTCAGTCCATAGGAGGCCACTGTACTGTAAGGCTCTGCTCCCAAGGGGAGCTTTATAAATATTTTCCAGGATAAACATTTGTAAATAGTGTCTTTCAACACGTCTTGAGAACAGATTCTTGATCTCCTGCTTTCAAAAGAGAATCCTCATTTTCAAAGGCACGGAGGCAAAGCCATTCATACAAACAGCATAGCTACAAGCAATACAGTCTGGCACTCGTCTCCAGAGCTGCTGAGGTGGGTGTTTGCACTGGCTGTGTCTACCAGGCACAGCCAAAGCCTACCATGCCTCCCAGCCCGTTCCCAGGCACAGGGTACATCACCCTCACAGCCTCCAGAAACTGGATCTGCATGGGGAAACGTGATCACCTCCATTCCTGTGCTGCTGAGGGACACGGGTCACATTCTGCCACGATCACAGCAAAGCAGACTGGCATCTGCCTCGGAGCCTCATGGGTCATGAAATCAATATACAGGCCACGGGAGTAATTTTGTCTCCTCTGCTCTTTGAAGGGTTCCCTCCCTTCCTTCTCCCCAGTCACAAAACCATGCTCTGGGTGGTCCCTTCCAAGACTGTAAATTGACTTGTTGAAAGCCTTAGCAAAAGAAAGGTCAGCGCCTTACAAACACAAAACTGACAGTGCTGCACAACTGTCCAGACATTCTTCCAAGGATAGGCACATCCACACAGCTGCCTGCACCACAGCAGGCATCCATGCCTCCTCCAGATGTACTCACATCGCACAGGTTTCCCCCAAAACAGCACCTGCAGATGCAGCCTGGTGTCATGGCCCAAACCTGCACCTCTGGCTGCAGACTGGGGTCAAGGTGGGGTGAGCTGTGGAGCTGCTGCCCTTCCCTGGGGATGGCAAATTCCCACGGGATTTCACAATACCCTTATTCTGATGGTTGTAAAGAAGGACAAAGGAACAGAGAGCAGTGACAAGACCATAGACAGACCTGACAGCCACCTGCAAGACAGTTTTCAGTCTTTTTCTGTTACCTGCAAACCACATGAGAAACTACAGTTTCAGACTGCATTAAAACACTACAGATCCCACCACCTCAGACCCTAAAAAATAAAATCACCTTGCAGAAACCCCAACTGCCCAGCAATCTGAGAAAATCCAACTATCCTACAGGTGCTCTCAGCCTTGCCTGCTGCTGTAAAGCCACACAGCATCACTGCAGGGCTAACAGGCACTTACAGCTTGCTCAACCCCTCCTGGATCCCTGCTCCCACTGCCCAGCCCTGGGAAGGAACAGAGATAAGGGGAGTACTACAGAAAACACAAGGGCTTAAGAAAGCTCTGATTTAGTGGAGATAAGAGGTCTGGGTGAGTAAGCACACACCACTGAAATAAAGACCACTGCTGAAAGAAGGGTAGGCATATGGGATGGCACATGTCCAGGATGGGGGCACAGCACAGGTGTGTCTGACTTCAGAGGTTAAAAATCAAGTTTTTAAGCAATAGCTACATTGTCATTCTCATGGCATCACATCCTGATGAAATATGTCCAAGTAGCCTTCATGAACGTGGCTCTCTGCAGATGCCTGGTGGATGCCAGAGCAGCCCAGGGGGGCACTCACACATTTCAGGCAGAAAGCAGCGCTGGTATAAAATACAGAGTGTAGAGCAGCATCCTCCCTGTGACCTGGCTGGTGGTGTGTGAGCCCAGCCCCACCAAAAGCTTCCAGCACACTCTTCTAGCAGGTGCACAGACCTGCTACCAAAACTGCTGGAGAGCTTCCTTCAGCAATGAGACACACCAACAACAAGGTGGTGGGGGAAGAAAATAAAGAATAAACTGGTTAGAAAAATCAAATCTCCAAACACAGAAATTGCTTTGTTGAGAGGCAATCCCACCTCTGCAGCTAGCTCAGAGCCAGAGGGAGCCTGCTAGAAACAAAACTGCAACAACTGGGGCTCTGCAGGGTCCAAATGAGCTCCACTCTCCTACCCAGTAACTCCAAACCAAGTGTTTCAGCTGCCAGCCCCAGGGATAACACAAGCCAGGAGTAACAGCCCTTACTCTGAGCACACAATTCCCTAGGCTCCTTAATAAGACACACAAATTTTTCACACTGTTAAGGGGAAAGCAAACAGCTCAGACATTTCTGTTCCTACATTAGGCTCTCAAGCACATTTGCTGCATATCTTATCAGCAGCTTCAGCAGCCTTTCTAAGCCGTTTCAAGACTTTGGCCTTCAGAAACCTGGAGAGGGGGTGGAAAAACCCTCTATTCATTCTTACCAAAGCATAGCACATTTTCAAGAGGACATTCCTACCATCCAAGAGCAAACAAATGTTCCCAACTGTATGTTCTATGGGTTGTTTGACTTGTAGCAAGTAAGATCAATACAGGTTCACTGCACAAGGTATTTAAATATTCTTAGACGAGTTCCTGGACCAGTTTAGAATTAAAAGGGAGAAGCCAGACAAAAGAATACTTGTCTGTGCTTTAGACAGCTTGCAGGCTGGCTTTTACACCCAGACTTTTACAAGCACAGCTCCATCAAGTCAGGACCATGAGCTTGTTGGGACGGGCTCTCCAGAGCATGCTAGGAGCTGTACAGATCTGGGACCTGCTCCATCCAGACATCCAAGGCTCTGCAGTACTAAAAATAAAATTAAAAAAATACTATAAAAGAGCTATAGTAAGACCCTTTTCAGTACTGCCAAAGCCTTGCTGATTTGCAAAGTTTGTTCAGGAAGCCCTTGGCTAAATCTGGGCTGAAAAAAGAAACACTCAATACCCTTCCATAGGATACAAACAGGATTTTGTGCTTCAGATGAGACTTGAAACAGCATCTGCTTCTTCTCTGGCCAACAGTGAATTAAATCTCTGTGACATTCCCAGTTTTCTGGAGGTCCTGGGCAGGGATGTCAGGATCTCACCAAAACACAGCATGAATGTAGATAAATGCCACCTGATCTGCCACAACAGACAGGAGCCAAATCTTGTCTCACAGGGCAAAGCAAGGTGTTAGAGCACAAGCCCAGGTGTCACCCCACCACAGCAAGGAAGAGCTGTTTCACCCTCTCTATAGAACACCCCAGGGCCCTGGACATCATTGTTTTGGCCACACCAAATAGTTGAGTCCCAGACACTTTAATTCACTACTTTTCTTGCCATTATCAATGCAGCTCTGAATTTGTGATAAAAATTACTTATGCCTTCATGAAGCACCTGGGAATTGCTAAGCAGAGCCTCCAGCTACAACACACTGAGTGGTGCATGGTCAACCAGCATCTTAACCACAAACTGAATTCTACTAAAAACCCCAGGCTTGTTGCATCTCAGCTCTTAATTCAACTAAAAAAACCCCAGGACCGATTTTAACCTTGACAAGGCACAACTTGTACATCTGTGACACAGCAACTTCCCATCAAGGAGAGGATTTCAGACCCAGCCAGTCTGTAACCTACCCAAGTCCTCTTTTTCCTTGCATTTGTGGGATTTAAAAAAAAAAAAACCACAACAACAAAAAAAAACCAACAAAAAACCAAAACACATGTCATACACTTCCAGAGCTGCAGGAAATCCACTGTAAGTCGCATGCCAGCTTCAGCTCCAAGGGTTTCCTTGGGCTGTTCTCTCAGCGACAAGGAGAACAAAGTAACCTTGGCAGCAGGCCATGCTACAAGAAAGTGCTTCCCCCAATTCCCTGGGATGAAGTGGATATCCTGTCACAAACCTGTGCTCATGGGAAGGGCGAGGAGAGGGAGGAAACGGAAGAGGACAAATTAGCTAAAAATTGGCACAACGTGAGAGGTCTCAGTTTGTCACCAGAGCCCCTGAAAGGCTTTTCATTTTAAATGGCCAAGTGCCAATGATGAATGACTCACACAAGCCTTAGGAACCCCAAGCTCTCCAGCACCCAAAAGGAGTTTACTTAAATCCTCCCTCCATTGGATTTGGGAGGGGGTATGGATGCTCAGGCTCTGATACCTTATTTCTGTCTGGTTCTGAACCCAGTTCTCAGAGGTGGCAAATGCCTGTCTTTCCTTGTATTTCTTAGCTCACCATTTCCAGGGCCAAGTGGTTTTGGAAAGCCCCTCTCTGGATCACTCCTGGGCTCCAGATCCCACAGGTACCAAGATGACCCACCTTCAACAGGAAAAGTCTCTCTTGCATCTTATATTAGGTCCCTGCACCAAACCCAACTGCACCCAGCTTCAGGCAGCACTGCCCTTCTGTAACTGTGTGGTTCCTGCAAGCCTTGGCTTTAAACCCTAGTTGTTAACAGATTTCAACAAAGCCAAACACAACACATGCAAGCAGGTCTATTCTTCTAAAAATGTGCGTCCCAGCCATGCACCACGTTAGCATTTGTCAGCAGGTTCCCCCACCATGACACTGTCACTCACAGCCGGGTGAGCTGACCCGACAGCAGCACGTCCCAGGGTCACAGCGGGATTAACATTCCCTACAGCACTGCTAACACCAGCACAGATCTGCAGCCACAGTGCTTGTGTGGAGTTCTTGCAGCTGTTCAGACCTACAAGGCTCATGACAACATGAGGTTTGTCCTCACAAGCCTCCCCAAGACCCCCTTGTATTTCCAGCCTCATTTGCAGAAACTTGAAGGAAGCCTGCTCCAAGGCAGAAAATGACGACTGGGAGAGAAAGAAATAACCAAACCCCTCTCTGGAGTCCAGCCAAAATCTTTGTGCCCACTAAGTTTGAGTGGATGCAGACTGCAAAAGCCTGGAATAGGATTAAGGAACAGCTTTAGCAAACACCCAGGACAACAACAGTGAAGTCACGATGAAGCCAGCGATACAGATTTCTGTTTGCAGTCATGAGTCTGTGTTTACAGTCTGCAACTATGTGCAAATACCAGAAAGCCATTCCTTTCCTCTTCCCATCGGGGCTTGGCATTATGCACATTTAACTAGATCCAAGAGATGCCTACAGCAGCATGCCAGCTGGATTTTGGGCACAGGGCATGCTCCAATCCACAGTGATGGGAACTTGCAGGAACCCATAAATAGAGCTTAGCTGAGTGTGTGTGTGTGTGAGGGAGAGCTCTGTATCAAAGGAGACAGAGAAGGAAAACAGGAAAGAGAAACTAAAAAATAAATTGTGGCATTTCTCAGTTTGGCCGTTTGCTTGTCCCTGCATGGGTTACACAAACAACCACTGGCAGGACTCAGGATGCCAAGCAGAAGATGCAAAGCGATTCTCAGGCAGGGCACACCAATTAGAGCAAACACAAGCTTTGCCAGGAAATCTGCTCCATCAAAGATACCATTTACAGCACACAGCTTCATGGAAAAAGCCATCAGTGATATGCAAATCTTCTAGGATAAACTTCTTCTAAGGGAAACTGCTCTAACTTCCAGATAACCACGCACACCATGCAGCAGAGGAGCTCAGCTGGTGTAACCCTGCTGGCTGAACCCCAGCTTCTCCAGGTAGATGTGGCTGGGAACAAGAGGCATGGTGCTTTTTGCCACATCACCTCCCATGAATGTTTTGTTGTTTGACAGAGGGAAGGACAGGAATGTCAAACTACCATCCCAACACTGTTCTCCAGGAGCTCTGACTGACAAGTCCTGGCAGGACTTGGTGCAGCAGCAGTTGCCAGCCCTGTTACCTGCTCATCCTCTCCCTGCCTCAGTCTGGCTGCCATGCCAAAGCCCTGGGGCCAGGTTGGGGTGCCTGAAGGAAACAGGCAACATGGGTTCCTACACTGCACAAACAGGAGCTGGCACCATCCAGACCCACCTTCCATTAGCAGTGACCTTATGCTAACAAAGGCGTTTTTATAGTTATGCTTGGCAAGTCCTTCTGTGGGGAACAAAATGTCATTCTTCTCATTCTTGTCAAGAGTCTCTGGTGACCAAAGAAGCCCCAAGCCACAGCTCAGTCCTTGCCTTGTGCAGAGTCATCCATGTGTCACTCTCAAGGCTTTGTCTTCATCCTCTTCCTCCCTGGATCTCCCAGTATGACTCATCCCTGTTCCCATCTCTCCTCTCTAACCTCCAGGAAGCCTCCAGAAGCAACACCTCACTTACCAGGTCTGTATGAACAGGCCACATTTCCCTAATCAACTGCCACGGACCTGGAGTCTGCTCTTAAACCATTTAGGAATACTCTTCACCCCACACACCAAGCATGTGCCTTCCCCTTGTGTCTCCCTACTGCTCTCAGTTTTTATTTCTATCAAACGGGAAGCAGTGTACTATTTATTGCACTGCTTGGCATTACACACAGGAGGGGAGGTCTGGAATTTGAAGAGCACTGAATCCAGAAAACAGGAAACGACTGAGGATCAAGGCTGGGCACAGCCTGAAGGCCCATGTTTATGACTATAATAAAAGGATAAGGCAGAGATGAATGCAGGGCTGAGCCGGGCTTGGTAAAGCATCAAAAGAAAGGTGCAGGGGGCTAGAACGGGCTTGAAAGAGCAGAGAAGCTGACTAGGCAGATGATCAAAAGTGTGTTTAGCATCCTCCCTGCCAGCCCTGTGGATCTGAGCCAGGACATAGCTGTGCTGGAGCTGCAGAGGGCAAGTACAGCTCCCGGAATGTGCCCCAGGAAGCAGGAAGAGCTCACTCGAGGGGCTTCTCATCCTGACCAGGACAAGCACCAGGAACTAAACTGGCAATGCCACAGGATGAGCCAGTCCCTCAGTCCCACACAAGGAGCAGGACTGGCACAGACTCCAGGCTCATAGACCTCGGCTTCAGCAGCTTCAGCACTCGGGGCTGTGTGCAAGACACGAGTTCACAGCCAGATGGGAACTCACAGGACTTAGGGATGCTCTCACTTGCTGAAAAAGTGACAGAGGAGAAGGGCTGCACAGAGCCAAGCCACGAGCATGACTCAAGAAATCATCCTCTGCAAGAGATTTTATAATCATTGGTCTGGTGCTACACAGGCTCCTGCACACATACCATGCACAGAAAATGATGGAGATAAAATGCAGTATATTGCCATTCTGCAGGTGGGACAAACCAAAGCACAGAAAATGCTGAACCACTTAATGGCATGCCAGCATGCTCTGTGCCAGAGCTGTGAACCTCTCTGCTTCCACCATCCCAAAAAGCTCCCTGTAACATCTCTCTGAGGGAGGGAAACAACACAAACAGGGCCTGACCCAGGAGGTCCTGCTCTGTTTTAACTCGCCTGGCACAGCCACGCACAGCCTGGACAGAGCTGACCCCAGAGCACCCACACACACCCCAGGCAAGGCACACTCTTGTTTTGCAGCCCAGCCAAGCAGACACTTCCCAGGAGAACAGCAAGAAATAACCAAGCTTGCCTTCCAGCTATTCATTACAAACTAAAGCCTCCCCTACTCCAGCCTGACCTCTCCCCAGCCCATGCTCACCCTGAGGCTGTCTCCTAATCTTTGAAGAATCCCAGGGAGCTGAGAAGGAAGGGACAGCCTGGAGGAGTAAGAGAAGCTCCACAGCAGGAGACCTCACCATCAGCCTCTTTGCTTCTCATCACATCAACGTTATAAATAGGCAACAACACCTAGGGAGAAACTATAGAGTGGAAATTTTGCATGCATTTCTTAGAACCAGCAATTATCCTTTCATCAGTCATTACCTGGAGCTGTTCTAGCGGGGGAGGCTGAGGCTTATTTTAACACCTGGGTCAGGTCTAGGCAGAGCAAGCACAGCCTCTGGGAAGATTAAGCTGCTGAAGCACAAGGGTCATTTGTACAAGATGCAAAGGACAGGCAGAAACAACCTCCTGGAGGCCACAAAAGGTGCCACAATGCTGAGTGCCCTGCCTGAAGCCTTCTGCTCCCCTGCTCTTCCCTGCACTCACAGCCCCGCAGACGTGAGGCAAGGCAGCTCTGTTGGGAATCAGATGGTTCCAGTGAAATCCTTTCTACTCACTGCAGCCCTGGAAGACTGAATATAAGCAGTACTGGTTCATGACTTGAATAAACACAACATACAATTAAAATTCATGTGTCACCTGTGGTTTACCTACACCAGTATTCTGTGCATCTTTTCCCTTAGCAGCAACCAACAGCAGCAGCAACAAAGAGGAAAGAAGTTTCAGCCTTGGCTGCTCTGGATCCTGGAGCTTGGTATCCAGTTTGGCAAGGCTGTTTGAAAAGGAGAGGATGGGTCTGCTCTTGCTGCCAGAGGAGACAGATCCCCACTTGATTAACAACCAGACACTCCCTTCCCGCTCACCTGAGCGGCTCCCACACAACCCTTGGAGCCAGGAATCTGGTGGGAGTTGGCAAATGGCCCTTCTCGACCTTTCTGTGCTAAGTGAAAGCAAAAATCTCACTTTATCAGCACCAAAAAAAAAAGTAAATTAAAAAAAAATTAAATAGCTGCTTTGGTCCCGGTCAGGGGAAGCTCAGCTTCAAAGAAAACAGAAGAGACTTCACAGCTAAGTTGATTTAAACAATAAAGTGCAAAATAAATTGGGAGAGAAGATCCATCCACTTGGGCTTGGTGCCAGCTCCCAGTGCTGCACGCTCTCCCAGTCACATCTTTTCTGCCTTTCCCAGAAGAAGCACCACAAATATACACCCTGCCTCCATTCCACATCCATGGCTAAAGGACAGAACATGCTCTGTAGTTAAATGTGAGCCACAGACCATCCCAGATCAGGGAACTACAGTTCTGAAGCCTATAAATAAAGATCCTGATCTACTTTTGAAGGATTTTATGGCAATTGAAGAGGACTCTACACAGGAGAAGAGACCACAGTCTCAGCTGTTGAAAGTGAAGATTTCTGCTCAGCCTACTTAATCTGCTTTATTTTTAATGCTGCTTTTTGCTCCAACAGCCAGAGAACAATTTGGAGAAAGAACGTCTTTGTTAGAGATTTTACGCCCCAGCCCTTTATTCAAGGTGCAAAAGCTCACAATAAATGTCACTAAGCTCTCCTACCCCTTTCCCACAGCAGTGCCCCAGCACAGTGAAGACCAAGTAGGAGTAATTATCAAACAGTTACTCCTCAGCAGTAAGTAAAAAAAAAATTAAAAAAAACCCTTAAATCCTCATCCATTCTTGTAATGCTCCATGAAAAACACACCAGGCAGGTAAGGTAGCCTGTGGCCCCGAGAAAAATGGACACTGTGCATTCTCCTGGGATGTGTGCTGGGGAAAATGCTGCAGGCGACATCCCCAGTGAGGAGAAGGAAAAGAAGACTCGGTTCAACATTACCTGTGTACAGCAAGAATGAACAAGAGTGCCCTTGAGAGAAATGTGAGCAGCAGCTTGATCACCTGGAGGGTGTAAGGGCTCCTGCAGCAGCAGAAATGAAGTTGCAAAAGGAACAAGGTGAAAAAAGGGAGAAATCTAAATGGTTTCTAGCTGCAAATGCTTGGATGACCATCATCCTATCCCAATCAAGCCTAGGGAAAGCAGCCTCTAGGATGTGATCTTTACTCATGAAGAACCCTGAGTGTTCTCTTGGGATTTCATAAGTTGACTCCCTCAAGAGGGATTTTCCAATTAATTAAGGGAAGAAATAAACATCAGATTCATCTTCACATTGAAGGCCTTTGCTGGGAACAGAGTGGGATCCTCAAGCCCATCAGTTTGCAGGGATTTGCTTCCAGCTGCCTTTCAAAGAGGGCTCCTGAAGACCTCCACCAGCAGCTCCTATTACTATTTCAACTAAATAAAATAAATGGCGGGGAGAAACAGGTGAAAGAAAATTTCGGTGCTGTTACACACAAGGTAATATGCTGTGGATCAGTGGTGTTCATTTAGCATTAGGCCAGATCTAACCCAGTCCAGATCTGCCAAAGATGAGTAAGAATTTAATACTCAGTAACAAGAATACAGTTCACACAACAAGGACTGAGCTGCTCATGCAAGTCAGGCATTTAGCTACACCTGCACATTTGTAGGCATCCTGCACATCAAGCCATTGTGCAAAGCTGGTCTTGAGGGCCCACATTTGCAGTGCAAAAGGAAAAGGAAGTAGGTTTCTGTCCTGAAAATCCACCATAGGTGTAGAAAACTCGGGCCCCCACCCAGAGCCGATTTCACAAATAAAGGCATTAAAAGGAGCTGGTCTCCTGGCCCGCTCATTACAATAGGAATAACACCCAGCTCCCTTTTGAGGCAAGTTTCACACTGAAAGACCAGCAGCCTGCTGGCCAAGGGCTGAAGCATCTCGTGTGTTTTGTGTTTCAAAGCCTTTACTTTGGAGATGGAAGAGCCTGGCAAACACAAGTTAATCAACTGAGGCCAGAAAAAGTGGCAGCTGTGTCAGATCCCATTGTAATTAGTAGGAAACCCAAAGAGGTGTTTCTCAAAGCACCCATAAAGTCATCAACCCACTCCCTTGCTGAGAAATCCCACAGCGACTACAAAACACATTTTCAAACTGGCCTGGGAGCCTGGCTCAGAATTCCTTTCATTTCCTTTCCATCTCTGTGAATTACCAATGAATGCAACTTTTTCTTTTCCTCCTTGTAAGCCCAAAGGGAGCTGCATTTTAAGGAGTTCTGGAGGTCTCCAAAGGAGGAGGCTTCTCTTCTCTCCTCAGCAGAAGTGAATGGGTATCAGTGTTCTGTCAGGCACTCCCCAACTAAACAACTTTGGGGTATCCATGAAAACTCTCTGCTAAGCTTCAGTCTGAAATCCTGCTCTTCTCTAGTGTCACCAGGGCCAGCAGACAAGGGGGAGATGGGGACTGCTACCCAGCCACCCTCTCACTGCAGTAATTAACCTCAAGCAAGCACTGGCACGAAGCTCCTGCTCTTGTGTGACTGCAAGCATTCCTCCCCCAGAGTTTATCATAAAGCACCAACTATCCATAAACATCTCAAGGAAGGGCTGGCCTGGGTTCACCTTCATGCAAGGAAGATGTCAGGCTCTGGCAGGGAGCCAGCCATTCATGCTTCTTTAAACCTTGTCAGTTCTGACTCAAACGACCTTTTTGGGGGGGAAAAAAAAAAGAATCTTCCATCACACCCCTTCCTCCCCCTCCACCCACTGGGGCACTTAATCACAGCAGGATCACAGGGGACAATTCCCATGGTGAGTCATGGTGTCCTGTCCCTCTGCTCTCTGCACAGCCCCTCTGCAGTGGAAGCACATTCCCATTTCCAGCTGGCGTGGAGGCTCCAGGCAGGAGAGAAAGGAGCCTGGAGCTGAGCTGCAGTGGGGCAGGTCTAAGAGCCTCGACCACAGCATGGACCTTTGTTCTCCAAGCCAGGTTGGACAACCATTTTTGGGATTTTGATAAGTCCAGATTGTCCAGCAAGAGCTGTGTCCTCCCAGCACACAGCACTGAGTTCTTCTACTCTCCAGAACCTGAGCTGTGCTTCATAAGGTACCATGATATATTTTACACCAAATTCATGCAGTGGCCCAGTCATTCACCCTAAGTCTACTAAGCACAAGGTCATGATTAAAAGCAAGCAAAAAGGAAAATCCCTCTCCATACTCCTTAGCATCTCCTAGAATCTACTTAACTGCCCTCTCTGGAGCTCAGACCTGGGTCTGACATAGAAACCTTCAAGTGACTTTTCCTCTTCTTGCAGCCTTTCTCTCCCACCAATCCTGAAAAAGAAAATCCCCCCTCCCCAAAGAGGAAGGAACATACAAGGTACCAGCAGGAGCAATTCCCATAATAATCAGACACAGCCCCTTCCCAAGCCATGGTGGGAGCCCTGATCTGCCTTCCTGATGAAGCCATTAAGATTAGGCTGCTGCTGGCACTATGACGTGAGGAGAGTGTTTAACACCCTCACACCAGCTGGGTGGCCAGCCCAAGCCATTCTGGAACTTATTTGCTAGCTGTGAATATTCCTCCTGCTCTCCTTCCCACAGGATTTTAACACTCCTGTGAGGAGAGCAAGCTCCCAGCCAGCAAAAAGCAAAGACCAACAGGCTGCTTAATTAACTGACCCTCTCCCAATTGCCACAGCCTCACCAAACGCTGGAGAAATCTGATTCCAGATGGTAATTAAGCACTGATGGCAGGAGAAGGATGCAGCCAGCAGGGAAGCACTGCAGCAAAGAAAGGGGCTGACACCACAACCCCCTGTGCCAGCCCGTGTGCCCCCAGTGCCACCAGCACTTCAGGACAAAAGCTTTTAGTGGCTGTGAGTCCCTTAAATTAAACCTTAATTGGTCCAAGAGCTCTCTAGATTGATACACAGAGCAAGGAGAGGCCTTGTTTGCCAGCCAAAATAAAGCCCTGCTGTCAGACATGTCTATGAGGGTGCTGCTACTTGCGCAGTTTTCACTGGTATCCAAAGAATTTGGGAAGCTTGCTGCCAGGTACACTGGTCTGATCCCACACTCACCCTGCTGACCACACAGGGTCCCAAGAATTTCTCTCTTCTCTATCCTTTCAACCAGAGCCAACTTCTAACAGAGGAAATTAGCGATTCTCTAACATTTAATCTGTTTCTATTGCCCTACCAACCAAAACAAAGGAGTTAAAAGCGAAGAACTGACTCTCACCAGGAGCATAAACAGGTTATTATAGCAATTACATGCAATAAGGTTATGTATAAAGGGGAAGCCACTAAAACCAGCTGAAGCTTCAGGCTATTGGTGCTTGTGGGACTGGGTTTATGATGTATTGCAAAGGTGACAGGGAAGCAGAGGGTCTGTGAGCCCAGAGAAAACCCACACCAGGCGAAGCACCTGCCACCAGCACCACACATGCAAATTCTGGTACCAGTTTGAAGAAATGACAGTGCAATCCCACCTCCCTGGTACTGAGGGCAAACAGACCCAGAAGAGAGAAGGTCAAAGCAGACCAGCTCAATTTTAACAGTACTGAAGCCCTCCCACATTATTCCAGGCTCTGGCTCCCAGCACAGCAGCTCTGAAGGCTGCAAGTCCCCAGGTGAGCCAAACCCAGCAGCTTGCAGGCCCACGGTGCAGCTGGGTTAGCTCTGGCCTGAAGCCAGAAAGTTGCCACAGAGTATGACAGAGAGGAGGAGAAGCTCCCAAGGAAAGCTGATCTTTGGCAATCCCTCTCCAGAGAGGCTGTGAGCGATGGAAAAGCTGCATAGCAGGCTGGCCCTTGGTCACAGGGGGAGTGAGTGCAAAGCAATCCACCCAGCAGCACATCCCTGCCAGCTGTCCAGAGACACAGCAGATGCCACCTACGCTGGTGAGGGCTCAGCCTCCCACCTGCAGCCCCAGGAGGCCTTGCCCACAAAGCTCTTGTGCCCTGGGCAGTAGCAGCTATTTCACTGCTGCTGGTACAGCACAGCTTTAGACAGCTGGCATTCATGGAGAGAACAAATTTATGAAGGGTGTTTGGCATACTCCAAACAAGTGCTACAGCAAGGCAGGGAGTGGATCAGAGCCAATCTTGGGGACTAAAGAGTGTGCTTGAGGCATCTAACTGAAAGGAGTCATTATCAGTACAGCCTGGCTATCCGTGCAGGTAAATTTGGAGTCAGGCACCTTGCAAATTGCAGTGACATTTAAATAAGCCTTTAGCAGAGAGAGTGAAAGATCCACCTGTGAAGTCACAGATTACAAAGTTTTGGTATCCAAAAAAGCCTCAAAATCCCTGCAAAACAAAGCAAACTCCCAAAGGGGGGCGGCAGCTCAGCCCCCCAAAGGCTGCTGAGCAATCACAACAAACAGGTTTCCTGTCCACAACTCCAGAACTGCCCCATCCCAGAGACTTCCCAGCCAAGGAGGTCCCAAACAAGGCCTGTGGGGCTGCAGGACTTGTGGCAGAGCTTGGTGAAGCATCTCTTGGGAGGTGAGAGCCCATCCCTACCTGTTCATAGCTGCTCACGTGTTGAAGACCAACAGAGCATATGTCCCAAGCCCTGAATGACAGGGGCTAAGGCTGCCAGGGAGCAGGGGCCTCACACATCCCCTGCCCCAAGGACTGAGGAGCATCCCCACCCAAGAGCTGGAGCAGCAGTTCCATACCACAGAGCAGACACACATTCCACAGCTCCTCAGGCTTACAGTGCCTTCCTGCCTCCATAGCCCCAGCCAGGACATCTCTGCTGCTGCTCCCCTCTAAGCTGAGCAAAGCCTGAGGGAACACTCCATTTCCAGAAGGACATTTTACCGATTAACAGGAGCAGCAGAGGAGGGGGCTGGCAGCCCTGCTATTACAATTGTAATTCCCTCTGATTTGCCACCATTAGAGACCAAATATCCACTGTCACCCTTTGTCCTTTACAGGAAGATCTCCAGCACAGACTTGCTGGTTTTATTTTAAAGCGCTTTAAATGCACCAGTTAAAAGTTTTAGAGCACAACCTTGAATTTCTCAGGGCTGTATTTTCCATTTTGGGGTGAGGCCTTGCTAAGTGTTCCCCTTTGAGAGGCAGGTACCCTTTAAGGGGAATAGCACCTTCATAATGTGATGAGTTTCCACAAGTGACTCAACTTTTAGGGAAGATCTAAATATTAACAAAGAGCACAATGTAGGCAGTATCACAAACAGGCAAAAGGCTTTCCCTTCCCTATTTTAACCAAAGCCACCTGCTGTCATTAAACCAGTGGATTTTGTTCCACACTTCCAGCAAGGTGCACTAAAGGGAAGCAGAGAAGCAGTTCCTCAGCAGCATGGCTTACAAGATAATGAGGAAAGGATTTGTGTTACCTGTCCAAGGTCCAGGGTGACGTTGACCTGGTTGAACTCCAGCCCCCGGGACAGAGGGGGGCTCTGCCACCAGCGCTCTGTCCCATCAATGGCATTTGTGATGGGATGGGCCTTGTTGCTGTCCGCAGAGGAGCAGATGTCGCAGTACTGGCCCTGGCGGAAAAGCACAAAAACAACATTTAACTCTGGCCAGAAAAACGTGGTACAAAGCAGTCAGGTATCACAGCAATCCAGAAAATACAGGATGTAAGCCTGCTAATGCAAATCAAGATGCAGGGAGTTTTGTTTGCAGCAATTTAAAGTGTGGATGCAAAAAGGTACATGAAAAGGCTCAAAGCCCCCCCCAGACACCCAGTGTAGAATTTGGGCTGCTCAGAGAAGCATCCCTTCTGAATTTCAGATATGCAGTGAACATTGAAAAAGGATCCTAGACTCAAAGGACTGGTTACCAGAAGCAGAAGAAGGAGTATCTGAGGGAGAAGCTGCACTGCAATGGAGAGCAGTGGCTCAAGCTCCGTGGTCAGCAGCTCCTGTGCTGAGGCTGCCACTGACACCCATCCCCGCCGAGCCCAGAGATCCTGACCCAACCCATTCAGTCATTTCCATGGACTCAGACTGGCAGCTCCTCTGCCCAACTCCCTGCAATCTGTTTCTTGTCCCCCTATTCATTTCACAATATAGTTCTTTCAGCTGCATTTTCAAGCTTAGTCTCGCAGCCAAGTTCCTTTTGCTGATGATGCTGCAAGGCAAGGCCAGAAAGGGGACAGCCCCAGCTGTCAGCTGGCCAGGGACTGCCATCACTTCTCTGCTTTGCTTTTGTGGCCCGGGTGGTTTTGTCAGCTCCGTGGACACGCTGCCAGAGAAAACAACCCAGCAACTTTAACAGCACCTCCTGAGCAGGATCAGACAAAGACCTGAGCTGTTAGGGGCAATTCTTTCTCTCTCATTAATGGGCAAATGAATCTGACCCATGCTCAAAGAAACCTGCAAAGCACCCTGAAAACTGGCAAATTGTTTTGTGGAGCCACTCTTGTGTCACTTGAATTGCTGCTACAAACAGCCTGGAAGGGAGCTGTGGTACAGGCAGTTTTCCTTTTAAAGGCGCAGTTATCCCCAGGCAGGAATGCTGCCCTTGCCTGTCCCAGCTGCAGGCAGTGTTAATGTTACACCAGGTACAAGATCTCAAGACAGGCAATCCTTTTCCTGCCCCTTACAAGGGGCAGAGCATGTGGCTTTCCAGATGCTCCAAACTCTGGAGGAATCTTAGTGCAAAGGAAACAGATTTCACAGCATTATTCCCCACTCCCACATGCTTTGTTACTTGCATGCAATCACGCAATGCAAATTATCCTGAACAAGAACACTTTTAAATTAATTCCTCTAGAGATGTGAAAATAGAGATGGGCAAGCACAAGGCCACAGAAAAGGGGAGCTGAAACCATCCAGGTAACCCTGACATTCATGCAGGGAGCAGTCAGTGTACAGAGAGGTCACAAGGCTGGTTTGGACATGCTTTGAGCCAGGAAGGAGTGCAGACCAGATAAAACTGACCCAACTCTTCAGCTCAAACCTTTAAGGGGAACCGGTGCAACAGGTTGTGTGGAAATTTCTGCTGCACAACACACAACACTGAGGTGGGGTGGGGAAGTGAGGCAAGGTTACAAAACTGGGATAAATAACAAAAAAATAAAGAGCTTTCATACTTTAAATTCTTGCCACAGATGCAAAAACCATTTTGAACCCAAAGTTCACATTGATGGGACACAGTCAACTCAAGCTGAGTAAAAGGGGAGCAAAAATTAGGATCAGCTGCTCCACATTTATAGCGCTGCTGTTGTGCCTCCCTGGACAACCTGCTGGGCTGGGAACACATCAACAACTGAACCAGGTCTGCTGTTCAAAGTGTGATTAGTCTCTCCCATGCACAAGGTGCTCATTAGTTGTTTCATTAGAGCCAGACCTAAACTGACCAGAATCATTTCCAGCTATTTGTATTTTAGAGCTACTCGGGCTCCTACACATTGTGTCAGGTTCTCGACAGGGAAGTTCTGACATCAGCAAGTGAATTTTAATTTAGAAGCAATTGTGAGCTGCAGGCTTAGCAGAGACTGCAGGTTGCCAGAGCAGTGGAGGCGTGGACACTACAAAGGTACGGTCAAAGAAAGAACTTCAGCAACACAAGGACTTGCAGGGCAGCTCAGAGAACATAAAACTGCCACTACCAGAGCAAACTGCAAAGAGGGAGAGATAAAGAGGAGCTTTGAATGAGGGGCAGCTTCCAGAGACCTGCCAGGCCTGATCCTGCTCAGGGCAAGGGGAACTTTGAAGTTTCCCCTGAGCATGAAGACACAGCCAGGCACCCTGCTGGCACCTCTCCCAGGGGACACAGGTGGCTTTGTCCCAGTTTATCTGGCCCTGCCATGACCCAACAGCAGATCCCCTCACCTGATTTATCAGAAAGCCACATGGAGCATGGGGCTGCTGGGGATGAGGTAAAAAGGGTAGGAAGTGGGGTTTAAAAGTACTGTTTGAGACAGAGTGCCTGCTTGCAAGCTGCTCCCAGGGCTGTCCCTGCAGATGAGCTGCTCACACAGAGTTAATCAGGTGCTGTCTCACCAGGTGTCTTTTTTTCTGTGGGCAACAACAACTTGTTCCAAAACTGTGTTTTCAGCCACAGTAAAACCACTGAAATCTAACACTCATAGATGTAAAGACAGAAGAGACAGGTACAGAGATGCAGCACCAATTGTCACCTGGAGCACTGAGAGCCCTGGCCTGAGCCAGGTTCCTTCTGCCACACACACCAGAGATGTGACACGGGATAAAGAGGCACCAGGCCAAACAGTCACTGACTCTGCAGCATATCAAAAGAGAATGCCATTTAATTCTGAGACATTCAGGGGTGAAACAGCTTCAGATCTCCTCTGTTATCAACACCTGGAAGAGTGAGAGGGCCAGAGCTCTGGTCAGTGCCCACGCTGCTTGGGCAAGGAGAGCTCAGGGCTGCAATTCAGTGTGCAAAGCAGTGCTCTGAACACAGGGCTGGGATGAAGACAGGCTTCAGGGGAAGGCATGAGCAGCACTGCCTCGAAATCAGTCAAATTTGTTGGATGTTCTTAAATTCTGAGGTCTATAATTGCTTTAATTAATGCCAGTAACCTGCCCCACTGTTACACTCCTAATCTGAATTCATCATCTCCAGCCCTGCCCCACCCTCAGGAGCAATGCACCATCCCTGCTGGTTTTGGAACAGCCCCCAGGCACACGGGTGGGATGGGGAACACGAGCACGTGGCTGTGCCTTTGCAGACTTGTCTGTCTTGCAAGACAATTACAAGCACTTCCAGTAAAGCTTACATTAAAAAAAACAACCCTGTGATCTCCTGCCTCATCCTCAAGACATTATCGTTAAGGCAGGGCTGACCCACAGGAGAGTGATTTTGACAAGGGAAGCAAACCTCCAAGGCAAGTCCCTTTCAGCACACCTCAGCATTGCTGTGCCTCACATTCTTCCAGACTGAAAAGGCCCCCACAGTTGGAAATGCAGTCTTCTGCCAAAAAGCCCTGAATAAAGCAAAGGAAACTCCTTGAAAAGGTTTACAGCCTTCCCACAAGCTGTGCCAAAACCACTGCAAGTGTCTTTAAGGCAGAGTTACTTCAGGAAACTTAATGATTATTGACATTTTAAGACCATCATGTTTAAAAGTCAGTGAACTCCCTTCTACTATGTCAAATTAAACCAGCAGAAAACAGAGAACTGACTGAACTAATTTATTAGATGATTGTATTAATGTTTATCCTAGGTCTTTAACCAAGCAAGTGTCCCTTCACCACCACAGCATGTGGATGTCTCTTGGAGGGTCCCAAGTGGCATTTTCCCATATTCCTGATGAAAACTTCTTATGCCACAGCCACATCACACACGAGCAGTAATGAGCAGGTGAATGAAGGAGCGAAGGGACTGGTGGGACACGCAGGCAGGGAGGACATGCATGTGGAGCTCATTATTGTTGTTTCAGTCTGCTCAAATTGAACACTTCCCTCCCACCTCCCTCCTTGCTTTAGTCACCCGGTGGTGCCAAGACCCCTAAAGGGGATGAATTGGGAACTCTGACCTCTGCTCTGATGCCTCCTGTTTCCTCCCCTCCCTTTTAGGTGCTGCCTGTGGTCATGGAAAGGAGCCACTACAAAAGGAATTTTCTAAAGCTTTCAGACTGAGGGAAGCCCGCTGGCCTGGGAAGTGGTGCTCAGATCAAAGCCCCCCTGTGCCAGAGCTGCACAGGGGACAGGAGGGGGCCGCTGCAGAATTCCACAGCTCAGGAGCTGTGTTTGGCAGTGGGGGATGCTAGGGCTATCCCCAGACCTGCTAGAGCCTGAAGGGTTTATTTCAATCGCCAGCATTCTCAGTGCTGCGTGTCATGCTGAGCTAGCAGGGTGGCCAGAGCACAGATAGACACACGTGGAGTGATAAATGCATGCCCACATTTGCCAGCTTTTCCAAGCAGCCTTATCCTCCCAGTTTTGCTTGGCACATCATTCACATATTTGTTTGCAAGTGCACAGAGCAGCAGTTACTTCTTCATCTTTCCTTACTCCTTTGCCTCACTGGAGGCACATCGAGGTCCCTGTGAGCCTCCTGCTACTGGGACTTCAGGGAAAGCTTGAGTTACACTATTTTACAGTGCAGTGAAGTGAAACATCTCTTTAAAAGGTGGCAAAGCTCGGAGGATACATCAGGGGTTTTTTTGCCATCCAGTGACATCTTCAACCATTTATACTACACAGACAGCAAAATTCCATGTCATAACTGCACAATAGTTGGAAAACTCCTAATGCAGCACTAACTCAGGAGAATGTGGCCAGAATGAGAAAAATGTTTCAGAGATGATCTTGTAACAAAGCCACCCTCACCAAAAAGCCGAGAAAGGCTCACTCCGGGGAAAGTGGTAGCTTTCCTTTACTCATCCTTGTTACATACAACAAGGACAACAGCACTGCTCCACTGCAACAGGTGAGTGGCACGACAACCCTCAGAATTCTACAGCACGCAGAAAACACTGAGCAGCAGCTGGTGGCTCCATGGCTGGATTCAGGCTGCAAGAGCATTTCAAATCAGAGCTGCTCCTCCCGGCTTGGGCTGCCCTCAGGGGGGACACTGAGTCTGGAGTTGCTGCGACTAAACCCGGTGTTTTACAAGCCCGTTTACAGCTGTTCTTTCCTCCCTTCAAGGGAGCCATAGCTGTTACACTACACTGCAGCTTTTACCGTCTGCATTCCTGGCTGCAAGCTCCCTCTGGGCAGCTTAAAATGGGACCCCTGAGATAAGTCACCTGACATTAAAATCCACTCTCGTAACTTTCCCCTCTGCTCATCCCAATGCCCCACCGAACACACGGGGAACGGCGGAGTTTAAGCACATCAAGGTAAATATTACCAGTTCAAGATACATCAAGGTAATCACTCTCCCATTACCATTACCAAAGGGAATTTGGGTGCCGGTTTGCCCGGGATTTTGTAAACACCAAGACCCCACAACTTTAAAAAGAATGCCCCGAGAACCCAGCGAGCCGCGTTTCATGCGAGCAACTCCTGGCAAGGCTTGGAGAGAGCCCGAACACGTGCGCTCCCCGGCCCCGCTGCTCCGGGGGGCTGCGGGCGGGCCTGGCCAGGGGGATGCCCGGGGACCAGCCCTCCCTGAGCCCCCCAGCACCGCCCCACCCGCGCCTGCTGGAGCAGCTCTGCAGGGGATGCGTGGGAAAAGGCGCGGAGCGGGGCCCTGCCCGCGCAGCCCCGCGGGCACAAAGCAGGGCTGGGAGCCGCCCGGGCGGGCTCCGTGCCCTCCTCCCCCGCCGTACCTGGATGGTCTGGTTGGGGTCTCCCCCGGCCACCGGGCCCCCCACCAGCTTGCAGTACAGATCCTCCACGGCGCGCCGGCTGCCGGCGCCCGCCGCCTCCTCGCCGCAGGTGGCGGTGGCGGAGATGCGGGTGCCCTCGGCCAGGTTGAAGTAGGGCGGGTGGAGGCTGTGCCCGTTCACATCGCTGGGGAAGGAGGCGGGCGGCCGGGCGGCGGCAGCGGGCAGCAGGAGCAGCAGCAGCAGCAGGGGCAGCAGCAGCGCCCGCCGCGCACCGCCCCGCTCCGCCGCCCTCGCCATCTTCGCTCGGCGGGGCTGGGCAGCGCTGCGGCACCGGCTCGGTTCGGCTCGGCTCGGCCCGGCTCGGTTCGGCTACGCTCCCTTCTCTCCCGACTTCGCTCGGCTCTGCCCCTCTCCGCCGCTGCCGCGCTACTTCAGCCCCGGCTGCGGGGAGGGGCCGCGGCAGCCCCGATTAACCCTTTGCCGCCCCGGGAACCCCCCCGGCCCCGGCGGAGCGAGGGGAGGCCGAGTGGGGTGAAGTGATGCCGCCCCCTCCCAAATAAACGGGGACGGGATCCCCCGGGAACAAAGTGCCCATTGTGTCTGCGGGGCTGCGCTGCCCGCGGCGGCTCGCTGGTGTTTTAGTGCGTTAAACTCCATTAACCGATAGATCGGGTTATCTACAGGAAAAGCTCTATTACTAATTAACAAAACAGGGGAAGGCTTGACCAAATCCAGTTCGCTCTCCTTGAGGTACGCTGTGGGTTCTCATTTAATTTGGGCAGTGAAAATTTTACTTCCACTTTCCCCGGAAAGGATGGATTTGGGGAAATGACTTTACCTTCTCACCTAGGGGGAAGGGAAGCAGCTCAGGGATAACTCAACTCTCTCCCATCCCTTCGCTGCCCATGGACAATCCCTCCGTGGTGTGACTTGCAAGGATATATGCACTGTCAGGTCTTCATTTGCTGTTGGGAGGAAAACATTTTACAGATAAAAACCTGAGCATAAATATAGAGCAACACATGAATTAACTCATCAAACCACTGCTTTAATTTTCTGGCAAACACAGACTCTTTTAAAATCCAAGAATTAACTAATACCCACTAAATGTTGTGCCTGACCTGGACAATACTGCGTCTTTAAACTAAGACATACCAAGAGACCAGATCTGGACCCCAAACAATTGGATTGCTGCGTTATTTGAACCCCACAGGAAGCAAAACAAGCCCTTAAGCCTGTCCAGGTCTTCTCTGGCTGCTGCTGGGCATTTGCTCTTTGCATCACATCATCCTCTTTATTTCTTATTTTTTGTGCACAGCCTAGGAGGTACCAGTCCTCTTGGAAAAGCTACTGTCTTAAGTATTAAAAGCTTTACAAACAAACAAAAAAAAACAAAAACAAACCCAAAAAACCCCTTGTGATGTGTGTGGCTCAAATATATAGCTCCACGAACTAAATTTCCACACGGTGTGTACCAGCCAGGCTCTGCAATTACATTGACTTCAGCACTTTCAGGGGCTTTGGAAAGGCCCCTCTTGCTGTATCTGGAGCACTGTAAATGCATACGAGTGTATATATCAATTTATTGCAAGGTTTCCACAGGGTTCTGCAGGCAGTGGGACACTCGCAGCCCTCCAGGCAGGTGCTGCTCGGGAATTCAGGTGGGTGCCAGCATCGGGAGGTGGAGGAGTCCCCAGGCCATCGGGAGCATCCAGTGCCAGCTGTTTCCCGGGATCACGTTATCATGACATCAGGACCTGTGAACGCAGGGCAGTGAGAGGTGCCTGGTTCCACATGGTGAGGAAGCACTGAAGCACGGCCGCAAAAAAAAAAAAATCGTTCAGTTACAAGGACTTCCTAAAGCGCTTTCAGACATATTTTAACCCCTTCCTGCTTGCCCGTCTCTTTGGAGACCTTTTCTCCCGGTTTCTCCACTTAATGCTAGATCTTATCTCTCCGCGGATGAATGTATCCTTTAAAAGCTAAATAGAACCTTTAAAAACAAATTCCTATCAAGAGAACAGACAGTCTTTGCCCTTTAAACCGTGCTCGAAAATGGGTAGGTTCCTCTGGGAATAGCCACCTTTGAAAATACTTGTGCTCTGCAGTAATCGTTAACTAACATATTTGTGTGGGGGAGACCGATACTCCACAGGACAGGAATTAAAACTTCCTTCAACTTTATCAAATGCTGTATTTAATTAGCTACTTACACCCCACGGCACCTGTAAATACGTAAAAAGAGTTAACAAGGAAAGCAGGGCACAGATTAGGAAAATAACTTTCTCCCACCCCCACAAGAGTTTCAGGGCAAAACACTTGGGCCAGTCTAATATCTGTAATCCCTCTAGTGGTAATATAATTAATCTCCCTTCCAAAATGCAATTAAGGAAAGTGAAATCACAGCACGTGGGTTTTGTGGCACAGACTCAGGAGCACCATGCAGAAAAAATGACCCTTCTGCAGTCTGAACTGGCCTCCAGTCAACTGCAGGGCTTCTTTAAAAGACAGTTTGAAGAATGAAATCATACTCAGGCTACCTGTAACTGAGGGGATCTGAAGTTTTCCAAGAAGGAATGGAAATAGTTTAAATTCAGAGCATTCTGAGGGTCTTTTTCCAGCACAGGAAGAAAAGGAGAGAGGGTTTCTAACATTGCTAAACATTCAATTTAGAGGTTAACCAAAAAGTTGAGGTTAACAACTTAAACTCCTTCTGTGATGCCATCTCTTTTCAGCCACACTCAGGGAAAGAAGTCATATTTGCTAATTTGAGCTGGACGTGAGTCCCATCTGGTCTAACGTCTCATCTGAGAGTCACCAGCAGTAAACATTCCCAGTGAAAACCCCTGTGGGTGGGCAAGGAATACTCTGCTCCCAGAAAAGATGTTGCCTGATTTTGATACAGCTAGAACTTAGCTTGAGTAGTGAAGCCTTTCTCCCATTTAAGAAGTTTTTCTAAGCATAAATTTCAACATCCATGGACATTTCCCATTCTTTTACTGCTCAGATCCCTCTTTGCCTTGAGCCTTGCAGCGGTGCTTCTTGGCTCAGGTTCACAAAGCTGGTCACAGTGACATGCTCTCAAATAAGAGGTGTTGAAGCAGAAGAGATTTTTCATTTTAAATCCAATCCACTACCAGTGAATGCAGAAAGAACTGGGAAAAAAAAAGAATCCAGCCTGTAGCATTCCTAGTCCAATCTTCTCTGAGCCTGCATGTAGTGGCACGACCTCAGCCATGCTGTTATCCATCTGCATCCGCTACAGGCATCCAAGTTCCACTGAAGGTTTTGCTTTTGCCTCCCTAAAAACTACAGGAGCATGAGGAGCTTGCCCAAAGCTGCCACCAGAAACCACAAGCTCTTTCTTCAAGCAGGCTGTAGAGTGACAGAAGGGGTTCAGGTGCCTGGAGGGACAGGGAAAGCTTAAAAGAAATCTGAGAACAAATTCAAGGTATGAGCTCCAAACAACTTCTGTCAATGAGGGAACCCGGTTCCCAAATCTGAACAAAGATTCTGCAAGTTACAAGTGAGAGTTTTCCTGTCTATACAGACCCTTTTGGCCTTACAGCAGGAGCACAGGGAAGCATCCCACAGTCAGAAGCGAGTAATTCAGTGGTGACACAGACATGTTCTACTTCCTGGGAATAAATTCTCTGGATTTATCTTGTCTATTACACAGAGAAATGTAAGGAGTTCTCCTCATTCTGGGAAAAGCAACATACGGCCAATGGAGAAATACCCACTTCCTTCACTTGCAATATTTCTACCAAGGCACCACCACAGTCAGAGCCATCACTGAGAGCAGGGCCTGAGCCAAGAGAAATAAGTGAGCATATGGTTTTTGTATGGTGTAGGGTCAGGAACATGTTATCTTAGGGAAGATTTAATCACTTTCCTGCTACCCTGCTGCAGGCTGTGTGAAGGGATGTGTTTCCTGAGCTGTGCTCTGTGCTGACCCAAGCACTCCATGCCAAGCTCATCGTTTATAAACCTGTTGTGTCAACACGAGTGTGTCAGGAGCAGTTACCAGGAGCTAAGAACTAATTCAGCATGAGCTGAGGTTGGACTAACACAAGCCAGAAGTGCAATCAATATCCTTCAAGCACATCTCCAGCTTTATAATTTTACAGTGTGCACATGCTCTACCTGAGAAGGTTGTAAAACAAACCCACAAAAGGCATCAGCAGGTCCCACGCGAGGTTTTGTGGGGTTTGCTGAGTTCAGAGGCTCGGAAAGGAGCTCCCCTCCTGTTCACACAGACCCCCACACATGCAGACAGTTCTGCAAACAGCTCCTAAGCAGAGACCCAAAGTACATTTTCCCTGTTTGTTCTTCAAAGTGACAGCTCAATTACAGCTTTTTAAACCCTTCTGCATTGGGGGAGCTAGGGCACAGCTTGAATCTATAGTGGGAAAGGACTGGAGAGTTTTGTTGAAGGCATGAGGAATTTGACCAGGATCTGCCTTGGTTTCTCAGGCTGGTTCTTATAAACATATAAAGCCAAAGGCCAGAACTCATCACATTACCATCTGCTGTAGTCTGCTTTTATGAAAGTATTCTTGGCACTGGTTTTGCCATGTTAACAGAAATAGTTAAGACTGGACAAAGCAGACCAGACTAAGGTGATTCAATTGGAAGTGACTCTAGCAAAGACATAATTCTTTATATCTTCTTTGGAATTGAATTGTACCATGTGAAAATGCAGCTCCCTAAAACTGCCAGGTACCAGGGAGCATTGGCAAGAACTGGATTAGGACTGAAATGAACAGTTATTTTTCCTCTCAGTAGAAATACTTAAACGTGTTTTATCTTTGTTTCCTTTATAGTGTTCCTCCTTTAACTTTTACTCAAAATTGAAAAAGACTGTTTTGAGACAGAGCTGGTCAATTTGCCATGCCCAAGGAGCACCTTTGGTTTTAACTAAAAACCAAAAGGAGCAGACATCTGTGCTTTGTCTGCTATGGACATTTTCACGAAGAGATCAAGAAGATTCATAATGTAGCAGGACATGTTACTCTACACCAAAGAATTCAATTCACTTTAAGGTCAGCCTGTACCTTCCCTGTAATCAAATGGTTCCAAAACCCTCCCAAAGCCAGAACAGGTGTTTCATTCATACTCTCTGTCTACCTGGCAAGGACCCAAATACTTTCTTTTAAAGCCTGAACTCTGTATTATTCTGGGGCACATGGAGAACATACATAAGTGCTGTCTCCTAGGCACGCTTCGGGCTCGGTCATCATTAGCTACATGCTTTTCTTTGCACAGCTCAAACAGGAACACAGCTGCTTTTATGTTAATAACTAAATCATGCTTTAAATGTGCCACACAGCCCTGCCTTCAGCCAGAAGGGCCCTGCAGATTTAACGAGCTGACATGTCAACAGAGATCAGTTCACCCACCAGAAAAGTGCAGCTACTCCTGGGGTGAGCTTTAGTAGTTGTTTTGCACTGCAGGAGGACCAAGAGTGCTGTGTCAAGTTGAATCCAGTGAGGAAGCAGGGGGATGAGGGGATGTGCTCAGGGTGAAAAGCAGTGCAATGCTGGGGTTACACACTCTCTGGAGTGTGGCAGAGCAGGGGGGACAAACTGGAGACACGCAGACAGAATGTGCTTTTGCTCCTTGTCTGAAAGGTGGGACACATCCAGCACTGCAAATGGGAAACTGACTCAAGCCTGACTCAGAGAACAGGACTGTTCCTACTATGTCATTGTAACTTCTTTGAATGCCGGGAAGTTCATCCTCCCACAGATTACTTCAGGGTTTGTTTCTGTGCCCTGTGGCTATGTGTGCATAAATACTCTTCAGGCATGGGGTCATGACATACCCTTGTTGGCTTCCACCAACATCATAGCCACATGTCCTATCCAGTCTTTCAAAACCTAGGTGGAAATTACTGGTAGCAGATAAAAACCTAGTAGCACTGCTAATCTCTGTCACACAGGATAGTTGTATTGCCATTTTCCTATTAAATCCTGTTTCATTAATGAGAAATAATACAGAGCTAGTGAAAAGTGTAATTAGGAACAAGCAAGAGAACCCAGCAGCTGTCCCAGAGGAAAGAACATCTCAAGCAATATCTCACACCAGCAGATGCCCTTTTATTCTCACATGTTTTTTCCCAGAGGAAGCGTCCAGTCCAACACACAGGGGCTGTGGCTCCTCAAAGGAATCAGCAAAGCTCTTGTGTCAGTGGCAAGGAACACAGTTAGAGGAAGCAAACACACCAGTGACAGCCACAGCCCTGAGCTGCGAGGGTGGCACTGTCCCCCAGTTTGAGGGCACCACCCTGTACTGGTGCAGGTTGTGCTGCAGCCACTCTGAATGGAACCTGGCACAGCTTTGCTGCTCTGCATCTCCACGTGGATGAGGATGAGTTCATACATGCATTTTCCATTTATTTCAGAGCTGCAAAGAGGGAGATTAGTTGCTACCCAAGACTCCTCAGGGCACAAGGCAGTGCTGGATGACAGAAGGAGTTTCGCTTCAGCTGTGCATTGTGAGCTCTGCCTTTGGGAAATGCTTTGCCTTTTTTTTTTTTCATCTGGGATACATTCAATCCAAGCACAATATTGACAATCAGCTCTTCTTTCTGAGATTCCCAGTCCTAATCCGTGGGACTTGCAGAGGGCAGAAGCATTGTAATGAAATATTAGCAAGAGTTGCCTTGGTAACTGCCCAGATGAAGCCCTCTTATATTCACTGAAGTCCTCCCAGCGTGACTAATACCTCCTGGGCTGTAGTTACACCAGCCTGAACGTCCTGAATGCATGACCAAGTCAGCAGAGCAAACACACTCAAGCCCCATTTATACAGTTATGGCTTAATCTGATTATTTGTAGTTTGACCAAGTGCAAGAGAAATTTGTGGAGCTTCACTCTGCAGCTCCTCACTTTCACCCCTCTCGATAGCACAGGCTAGGCTTTCCCACTCTGCAGTTTCTAACACAGAAAAGCCAGCAGCTTAACAGCTGAGTGCAAATTGCAGTCATCTGTTAGATGCATTTGGTAGCATTTTCTTTATCCTGTTAACCTTATCAGAGAGCAGAACACGTGGGGAATGCTAAGGGCCTTCATGCAATGCAAAGTAAGAAATGCTCCATGCTCAGCTCTCAGCAGCCCTTCTGCCACAAAATCCAGATCTGACCAAGCCTCTCCCCCCTCACACCCCTCCCAGGCTCCCTGGCACTGCAGGCACACTGCTCCCCATCTGCTGTGTGCAGTCTGAGGTGCTCAGGTACGTGCTGCTGACCTTGTACAGCTTAAGGCTTGCACAAAAGAGAAATTCTCTGTTTGAGCAGATGCCTGCGAAGAAAGCCCTGGATTACAGCCCTGCTGTCCCCAGGAAGGCTGGCACAATCCCACCCACAGGGCACTGACAGCAGGGGAAGCTTCAGCTTCAGCTCCCCTGCAAACTGCAGTTGACAGCCCAGAGTACCATCACTGCCCCAGACTTGGGCTTGCTCCATGTGCTGGCTCCCTCCATCCCTGCTGTCCACCCCAAACCTTATTTTCACTTTGTGAAGCTCCTTTCACAGCCAGGATTGAGGATTTATAGGTCCCAGAGAGAACAACTCAGTGAGTGCCTTGATCCTCCCTACTTTCACTCTTGCTCTTATTCCTGGGAAAATGTGGGATCAGGGCAGAGTGCCTGCAGGAGAGGAAGGCTTGCAAGAGAAGAGCAAGAGTTGTCATCATTCACCAGCACCTGCTGACTCACACACTAAATGCACACCACAGGCTGGGAGCTCTGGATAATTGTGCCTTTCTTTAGTGTTTGTTCCCCATGTGCAGCACAAGACAGATTTCACACCTGTGTCCACCATCGATAAGAACAACCCATGGTTTGGGCTCCATATCAGGAAAAGATTGAATATATTTCCATTGTCACAGCCATTAATCTGATATCTAAATTACTTCCTATTTGGGAAAGCATCTGAGTTTTTTTTCCATGCAGATTATTCCTACAGTAGCTTAATAGGAACAGCCAGCTGTTTTGTGCTTAAAAATGATTCCCTCCAGCAGGAAGAGGCAGCAAATAGGAAAACAGGAGATTTCTCCACAATAGAAGATCTATGAGCCTGTTTCAGACATCACAGAGAGAGATGGTGCCACAGCCAAGAACTTAAATTATGTCTGAGGCTCATATCCCTTCACTACTGCTTCCCTGAATGGCCTTGGACACATCACTTTCCTTTTCCTCTTTGTATCAACTCAAAGTGAAAAGGAGTAGCAGTCGTAGGGGTATGATAAGAATAAAAGCTCAACCATCCAATGTAGGTGCATTTTTAAGTTTGTAAAAAATAGATTTAAACCCTGCTTGGACCCCGTAGACTTCAGTGAAAATCCCACACATCCTGCCCAACATCTGCACCTTCCAGGAGATCAAACAGCAAGCACAGGAACTGATGGTGTGTCAGGGCTTACACAGATCAGAAACACAATGAGCCCTAAACTCAGCTCTTCAAGGGCTGGTGAATGGAAAAGTCACGACCAGCTCTCATCTCAGGGCAGCCTGAGGGACTCTCCAGGCTGGGAGCTCAGGAGGTTGCAGTGGGATGTTCCTCTACAAACAGCCTTGCTACCCTGGAGAATCTTGGATCATCCCAGAGGAAGAGCTGAAGTGCAGAATGGCTGCAGCCCTGGAGGTCAGGAACCCTTTTTCATACCAGGGGGAAGCACTTTGGGGTCCTTCAGTGCAAAACCTTGAGTGCAGTTTTCCAGCCATAACACTTCAAATAAGGCAGCTGAAAACCTAACAGGGAGTAGCCCTGGGCTCCTTCTTTGGCTGCTGGTTTTCCCTTGCCATAAGCTCCAATTTCCTCAGCACTTTAGGGGAGATTTATGTTGTGCATTACCTTTGTACAGTCCAAGTAATCCAAGAAATCTTGAACTCAAATGCCTGGATTGCTGGGATAGATCTTATTACTGCTTTTAAATGTGTTCATATAAAGGATGATATTCTAAATAACGAAAAAAGAAACCTCATAATCACAGCCAGGCTATTTGTGGGAGGTTTCTTCTCAGTTTTCAAAGATCCTTGAAAAGCTGGCAAGGAAACCAAAAGCTATTTTACTTTCTTTAGGAGCACTAAAGGGAGAAAGGTACTTTGCGGATTAGGAGATTAAAATTACAAATACACTGTCTGATAATTTTATAGTAATTAAAGTAATTAACTTGATTGTGTGCTACCATTTCAGCTGGCTTTGGCTTTTAGAATCTTATTTAAGGGAGCCACATTATTAAAGAACTTCAGATGTGGAATTACTGCTGAAAGGTATCCACTTTGGATTGATCCATAGCTCTGAACTCTTAAGGACTCCCGAGATTAAAGCCATTTGGAAACTCCTAATGTGATTTATGCATGTAGTGCTTGACATCCTCATCTTCATGGCAGGGGATTTATTCCTTGCCTAAAAGGTGAAGGTCAGGCCTGCCACGCTTGGTGTGGAAGTGGAGAGGGAATGGGCATGTGCCCCTTGGCATTCCTGCCTCAAGCTCTGCTCTTCAAGGATGAGGTATGAATAAAGCAATTTAATTAGTTCTTGCCTGCTTCTAGTAGACAGCTCCGGAGGGAGGGATGCAGAGACAGTGTAATAAGGAGGATGTGTGATTTGCATGCTAATAAAGGCACACACACTTTCTCTGGACAAGCCTTGACTTGATACCAAGATTAGAACTTGAGCTAAACCCGTGTTCCACAGTCAGCCTGCCACACACAGGAGCAGGAGCTTCACAGGGGTTTAAAGTTAATTACACACTATTCTGCTTTTGCTCTTTAATGTCTCTCTGGCTGTTCCCTGGCTCTCTCTGCAGCTCCCTGAAAAAGCAAAGTGCTTTGGGGTGTTTATCAAATCCTTATTATTACAGCCCTCGCTGGCTTTGGGAGAGGAAGCATCAGAGTCCCTTTTGGTGTTTGTGGATGTTGTTTGGGGCTGCAGGGAGTGGAGGGGACCTGCTCCCCACACAGGAGGGACCGAGGCTGTGGCTTCACAACATGTTGTCTTTGGCAGCAGCACCGACACAATCAGTGCTCTCCCTTCCTCCCCTTCTGGTTGTGCCAACTGAACCATTTGTGGAACCAGGTTGTGAACTGACCCTGCTATAAAAAGGGGTGTAAACAATTTTTTTTTTAGTTTATTTTTTTAAGCTCTCCTAACCCATTTAAGGAATAGCCCTCCCTATGAGACTACACAAGTCAGGCATCTGGAAGCACAACTATTTCTGTGTGAGGCTGTTAACACAGGTAAGCACTGCAAGCTGCTGAAAGGGATGTCCAGCTCTTGCTGATTTAAGACAGGAGCTCCTAATATTAGGAGAAATGATGTATAGCCACGTGGAGTGTCATTAGGCCAGAACTGAAAGTGATCCATCTGTTCTGCAGGAGAGAAAGACAGGTCAATGCACTTAAAGCAGAGTTTTTAATTCTTGGAGCACGCATAAACTGTGCTGTTTCAGCCAGCCTTACAGATCTTGTCAGGGCAAAATCCCAAATGTTTTGCTTCAGTAGTCTCCAGCCAAATCCAGATTTTCAATGGGGATGGCTGAGTTTGTCAGGAAAGATAAATGAGCTGCAGTAATCAGCAGCAAAAGAGAAAAAAAACCCAAAATATTTTAAGTGCTTATCTGGAGTCTGGATTAAGTCCTTGATTTTCATGAGTTTCCTACGTGGTCTTGGAAGGATTGCTTGCACCCCAGTTTCCCAGATGGAAAGCAGATACAATCAGACTGCAAACATACTGAAGTAAAACACTCTCCTAGGATAAGAGGTAAAAGACTCACCAACAGCACGTGGCATCAGCAGAGGACCCAAAGCAGCTTGTACCCACTGCAGGGACAAGAATGCAACAGAATCTCACAGGAGCTTCAAAGCACAGCCATGTTCTCAGGGAAGACTCTGGGTGGTCTCTGATGCAGCTTACATTGATAATTTGCAATAAAACACCATCTTGGCAACATACCTCAAACACCTTCCTGCTAAATGAAAGCCTGACTTTGTCCCTGGAGCTGTTCAACCTGATGCAGCTGCTCTGAACACAGTCCAAGGGCCCTGCAGAGGTGGGAGGTACCTGGGAAAACCCTGCAGAAGTGTAGGTGGAACAACCTCCTCATTTCCCCTCAGCTCACAGCCCAGGCACAGCTTCTGCCACACCACAAGTGCCTGATGGGTTTTTTCCCTGTAGATATTCCCTGTCCCACCAAACCAACTGCACCAGCTGGACTTGGGACCTTCACCCCAAGACCCCATCTCATCCCAAAGGATGGGACCATCTCTTGTTGGGTGCATTTTCCCCTTCCCCAAGCTGCCTTACCTCTGTCACCAACTAGCAGAAACTTAATTTCAAATCCAGAAAATATTCCACATACACAGTGGGCTGGATTTTTCAAAGGCTGCATCTGTTATAACCCAGTTCCCAACTATTCAATTTTTGGGAAGATCCACCTTCACACTTTTTAACCCCAGAGTATTTTACAAAGTGTACTAAAGGACCGAGTTTGGGTTTTTTCTGAGAGAGGTGTGACTTGCAGTCTGCATTTGTACACTGTAAAATGGTTACATTTTAAGGTAAATGACGAACTTGTGAAAATCAGACGTGCAGCAGGAGACACGAGATCAACAGCTGTGTTTGGAAGTTTTGCCTGGTGTGCAAAAGGTTGGGAGAAAAGGATTCCACGTGAATACTCTGAAATGTATAGCATGACAGAGAATTGCTGTTCTGCCAGAGAGCTATGATGCTTTGGAGACAGAACTCCTTCCCTGAGAACACCACAGCACGACCTGAGCCAGCAGTAAAGCCCCAAATTCTTTGACAAGTACATACATCCTGTTGCCCTGCTTCACAGCTGCGGAAATCGGGGTGAGCAGCACTCATTTACACGAGGTTACAGTGAATCCATGCCAGGCTTCTTCAGAAATACTTGAAAATCCTCCATGAACATCTCCAGCCAGGGAGTTTGAAAGGAGATGGGCTGGGGAATTGCACAAGCCCCACCAAGGAAAAGGAATCCCTGCAGAATTCCTCAGGAATGCAGAAAAACCTTACAACTCTTCCCAATATTTTTTCCTACTCTTTTGGTGATTACTAATCTTTATGGAGTTTACATTCCATCTATCATTTTTATAACCAGAGATCAGAGAGGGATTATGACTGGGGGTTGCAAGCTATTCATACAGAGACCCTGTTTATCTAAGCAAAGAGAGCAGCTCTTCTACTTTAACCATTTATAAGGTGGCAGAAACACCATCTGGGACATGTTCAGAGCTCATTTGTTGTCCTACACCAGAAATTTAGGTGGTGCCATTTATATTTTGTCAGAAGCATCTCTAATACACAGCAGTCAAAACAAGGACATGCCCCAGCAAGTTGTCATTTTTACATCCAGTTCACATCCAGCTTTTCTTTTTTTTTTAAAATCAGCATCAATAATTGCATCTCTTCCCCCACACTGGGAGTGTGCTGGGAGCTGGAAGTGTTCTGACGATGGAGAGCTGTGACCCCAGGACCTCTGGCAGTCATAATTTAGAGAAGTCACAGTGCAGATCTAAATTCATACTAAAGGTCAGATCATCCCTTGGGGGCTCGCTGCGGCCAGAGCTCGGCTACGAGAGAACTGGGCTGCCCAAATTGACCAGAAAAGAACTGAAATCCATCCCCCTCAGCTGCGTTTGGTGTGTCTCAATCTGCCGTGCCTCGGATGAAAAGGTTGGTTACTTAAAATGCGGCTGCCACCTCTTAATGGTAACAATGATGTTTGAAAAGGTTCCTTTGATCTTCAGCAAACACTACAGCCCTGATACCAGAAATACTTGAGCCACCCAGATTCCGCTTCCCGTGAAGCTGAGAGGTTAAAAGAGAAAAAAAATTAAAATAAAACAAACACCAACAAGCAAAACATAACAACGAAAAGCGGAGCAAAAATTTCTTTAAAAATAAAATATCTGTACGTACTCAGTGGCTAAGAAATGAAATGGATTCCCTGATGCACAGCAGCATCTTCTTGAATATCAGAGAGAACTGTGTCTGCTTCAATCCATAAACTTACATGTAATGAGAATAAAGCAGCTGATGAAGGGAAGGAAAAGGGACCCCCACGAGACTTTTTGGAAGAGTAGGGGGTTCCAGGTTACAGCAAAAAGGGAGAGTTGGGGATTTAATGCTTGTAAGGTCATAGTGCAGACTTTCTGAGGAGTGGATTTTCCTCCAGTATTTTCTTGCAGAGAGCCCTGATACCTTTGAAGTGCTATGTAAATTATTCAATAACCATGAAGAGTGGGACTTACTGGCCTGATAGTAAATCCTTTAACTGAGTGCTTTACCCTAATTTAAAGACCACTCCCTCGATACAGATACTCACATGTTTCTTCAGAGGAAGCTGGCACCCACTCATTTCTCCTGCCAGGTGTTTTTTATCTCCTGCCTAGCTACTGTTTCTCTGGGCATCTTGCAGCTCATACCCTCAGTGAACACAAAGCCTGCCCAGCCCACCTTCAGCCACTCCAGCAGGGTGGGATTGCAGCTTTCCTGCCTGTGCACAGCCAGGAATGGGCTTGAGGCTCTTCTTTGGAGCTTTGCTCTAAGATAAACCACGACTTTAAGCTGCTATAACTGATATGACTTTAAACTGCTATAACTAATGCTTATAATTATAAGCATTAAATAGAAAATCTGAATATCTGCAGTTAATTGGGAGAGGAAGGGTTATTTCAAAACAGAACCTGAGCCCCAGCATTCAGGAAGGAGATGCCTGCTTGCAGGTCTGGGAGGTGCTCTGCATCCCACAAAGGTGACCAGAAATCTGCAACACCTCTTAACCACCCTCAGCATGAGCAAATCCAGCAGTAGGGATCCCTCCCGAAAACCAGAATCTTCTGCGGGTTTGGGGTGCAGTGTCAGGGCTCCCAGGGCAGAGAGGAGCTGTGCTGCTGCTCCCTGTGAGGGGAGAGCTGCCCCAAGCCCCCAGCACAGCCCTACAACGGAGAGCTGAGGCTTTCCAGGGCACCCTGCAGGCACTCCCCGCTCCCAGCCCTGCAGGTGTGAACACCCCCAGCCCCTCCCCACCTCCCCCAGAGCCCTCTGCTGCATTTGCAGTCAGGAACAGGCCTTGGGGACAACCTCAGGCAGCTCTGGAGGCAAAGGTTACAGGTGTGCCCCACGCTCCCTCCTGGGGAGCCCATGGAGCCCGGGGTGACAGCTTGATGAATGACATGCCACATGAAGGCTGGCAGCTTCTTTGCCTGGGAGGAGCACCGAGGTTCAGGAGCATTTTTCTCCTCTGAAATCATCTCCCTGCCTGCCTGCCTGCCCCTTCTAGCCCCTGCAGCTCTGGCTTTTTTTCCCCCCTAATAAAATGTTTTCAAGACAAAATGTACCAGAAGATCTTCTCCTGGAGATGAAGACAAGTCAGCATTCCAGGGGGTTCCATACTTTCATACTTCATTCATACTGGGATGATTGTTTTCCCAGTCACCTCCTGGTGCAACAAGGCAACTGTAGCAAAGGGGACAACTGCCCCTGGTGACCTGGCACTTGTTGCACCTTTCTTTGGGAGAAACAGGAGAGAGAGGACAGACCCTCATCCCACAGGTCACTCCTGCTTACTCAGAGCACTGTAAAACGTGCATATCTGCTTTATCCTCTTCCCAGTTTGGATACTGGCTCTTTTTAGCTCTGAAAAGGAGCTGGTGATTACCTTTCACTTCCAGGACAGGTGGGAGCAGAAATCACAGAAGCACAAGCCATTCACTCCAGTCCCATTCGTACTTCAGGCAAAGCAGAGAGATGCTGCCATATGCAAACCTGAGAGTTTCACTTCAGAGTCCTTTCCTCCTATAGAGAAGAGGCATTCTGTCAACAGGAGACTCCCCAAGCAGCTATGGATCAAATCCTGGGATCTGCACAGCCCCACCATGCAGCCTCAGTTCCTCACCTCAGCTCAGTAAAAAAATTTACAGAAAAAGCCAAGTCCACATAGAAAAACACTATTTAATTTTTTTTTTTTAAATTGAAGATGTGACATAAGCAAGCCTACAGAATTCTTTTTACCGATGGAAAAAAGCCAAAGCAAGAAACACCAAGGGAAAGCCTAGCACCTGAAGCTGCAGGCATCACTCAGACAGCTGTGTTGTAGCAGGGACACAAATGGATGGGAAAGGACAGCCTGGAGCTCTCCACTACATCCACAAGGACCAGTGCCCATCCCCCTGTGTTTGGCAGTTTCAAATGACATATCCAACCATGGCTGGTAAATCTCAGCTGAGCAGGGCATTTCCTTAGGTCCCATATCTTTGTTTAATCACAGTCTCTAGACCCTGCTGCCTTCCCAGGTCTCCCATGCAATAGGTCAGCAGCTCCAGCAAGTGACAGGAATGAATGATGACCCCATGAACCACCCCAGGGCCCCACATATCACCCTGTGAACCACCCCAGGGCCCAATGTACCACTCCATGAACCACCCCAGGGCCCAAGGTACCCCCCTGTGAACCACTCCATAGTCCCATGTACCACCCCAGGGCCCCATGTACCATCCTAGGACCCCATGTACCACTCTATGAACCACTCCAGGGCCCTGTGTCCCACCCCATAGCCCCATGTACCAGTCCAGGACCCCATGATCCTCCCCAAGGCCCCATGTACCACCCCAGGGCCCAAGGTACCCCCCTGTGAACCACTCCATAGCCCCATGTACCACCCCATAGCCCCATGTACCAGTCCAGGACCCCATGATCCTCCCCAAGGCCCCATGCACCACTTCAGGGCCCTGTGTACCACCCCAAGGCCCCATGTACCACCCTATGAACCACCCCATGGCCCCATGAACCACCCCATGGCCCCATGAACCACCCCATGAACCACTCCATAGCCTCATGGACCAGCCCAGAGCCCCATGAACCACCCCATGAGCCACCCAATGGCCCCATGATCCACCCCACAGATGGGGCTGCTGCTGCCTTTGCTCACACACAAGCACAGGCATCTGCAGGCACCCCGTGCTCCTGGCCAGGGCTCACAGCAGTGCCCCACTGCCTGGACAAAGCTCTACTGTTCCATACATCCTCTTGTGTGGTTTGCCATGCACCATCTCCCATGATGACAAAGATTAAATGAGTCATTCTTTAGCAAGTGTTTAGCTGGCCAAACACAACCTCATGGGGCTCCCTGTAGCTCAAGCTACTTAAATCTGTTCTACATTAGATTCCCATCACAGCCAAAGAGGGTTAATTCAAAACTTACATTGGGGTATTATCACAGCTTTCAGAGCAGATTTGATAAAACCCAAAGTGCTCCAAGACCCAGCGTGGTAAAAATTAGTTTTCAGGAAGGTGCCTGAGTCAGACAAGCAGTCTGCTCTTCTGAGAGAGCGACAATCTGACTCAAAATGCACCTCACTTAGATCCTGTCTGATACCAATCCATGGGAAAATGTTGGTATCAGCACAAGGCCCAGTAGTGAAGTTTAACTTGTCCAAGTCTGGGGACTGTTCTTTGAGTGTTCAGTGAGTGCTTGCTATTAAAATCCTTGTGCTGTAAATAGTCCAAAATCAACTATAATTTTAGCCTGTGACTCAGTCAAAATTTAAAAAAACAAAACAAAACAAAACCACCACAAAAACATTTTAAAAGCAAAAATAAAAAAGATGCTTCACTTTCATTTCTGTTACAAAGCAGCTGAGACTAGACTGGGGGAGGGGACACTAATTCATTACAGAAGTAATGAATGAGGCAGTGGCTTATATTTCATGAGTTTTAAACATATTGGCCATGAAACTCCAGGGAAACAGTGCCCCATGCATCCTGGCATTTTTCATCATTTGAAAACTCCAGCCTGACATTTAAAAATTAGAGATTGGTGTTTGCATGGGATAATAGTTTAATCTTTTAAACAATGGAACTGCCTGGCTGGCAGTGGTGGGGAGGATTAGGTATTAAGATGCAGTTTTATGAATGGGGACAATCAGAGCTGTCAAGTTGGTTTTGTTTGGATTATCAAAGTAATATCCAGAAGTGAAGGTGTTCATAGGAAACCAGATGCTAAATGCAGCAGGGCTTTGCTTTGCAGCAATTAGCAAACAGGTGAAGATTTATTACATAAGAAACTCACTGTGTGCAGACATAGACACGACAATATTTGCAAACAGAAATCAAGCAAGGCAAAGTAACCTGTCCTAATGCCACTTTCAGAAAGCATCCAGTACAGATCTCCCTCTTGGCCCAGTCTCACTGGCTACCCCAGCCCATGCTGAATATTTATCTCAATATGAACCCATTCAAAGTGGTTCCCTGTGTGCTAATGAGCACCACACCAGGATGTACTGAGCTGCTCCTACATGGACAGGGCTCATATTTGAGCAATAAAGTGCACAGGCTCTTGTATCACATTTGCTTCCACACCTGCTCCTCTGCTGAGTGAATTTGCTTGGAAGGAGCTGTGCAGCCTCAGCTAAGACACAGCCATACCAGGATGAGGTGGACTCTAATATTAATTTCTGACTTCTGTCCCCTGGGCCAGTTCCTGAAGCAGGCATCTCCCCATTCAGCTTTTAAAAAAACCACTTGTCTGAGTACAAGTTGATCTTTCAGAACACTTGGGGGTAAAAAACACACCACAGATGGTACAAAGAGGATATTCTCAGTTGCCTCCATTCCCAGCACTGCAGCAAGCTAGAAACACACGAGCAGGTGAAGCCAGAGCACACAGGCAGACACTGTCTGTCATCAGCACAGCACAAATGGCCCCTACAATTAAAAGCACAGGCTCTGTCTGGTTCTGGCATCATTCATTTCTGATAGCTGCTGCCATGCAAGATGCTGTAGGTGAAACCAAACCTGGAAAACTATCATAATATATCACTTTTATCCCAATATCTGAAGTGAAAAGTATGCTTATACTGGAATGTGACAATTTAAGTGTTGTTCCTGTCAATCTCCAAAAGAATTTGCAGTCACATTGAGCTGCCCAAACTTCTTTGCTCCATTTGAAAATTTATGAGTAATAAAAACAGTGTTAGCTGATGAGCAGAGGGGACAGGTGATGCTGCAATTAATTAGCATGTGAAGTCTTGGGGACTTCTCTGTACCTCCACACCTTGCAAGCACTCATCCCTTGTAATATTTTGATATATGTGGTCTTGGTTCAGAAGAACAGAGGCAAGTGGAAACAGCAGGAAAAATGTGGTGTCTGAGCTTGTCTGTGTCTGAACAGTGTGAAACACTGGGGTGGAGGCAGGGAAGAGAATAGGTTTAGAACCCTGGGAGAATTCCCTGATGGGCAACCTGCAGAGCCTCTCCTGCATGATGGTGGTCACCATCCCAAACAATTCCCATCAAGTGGGGAATGACTTCTCCTTCCCTCCCCAGTGCCTCGATCAGAGAGCACACTGTGTTCACAGCCTGTGCACTCCCATCCCCACACACCCTTTTTCCATGTGGGAAGCCCGAGGGCGGCCAAACAAAGGGATTTTTCAAATTTCATGTACTGTAAGTGCCACAGCTACAAACAAGATGAAAACAGGACTCAGCCTCTCTCTCCTCTCCAAACCCACTCCTGCAGAGGCACTGCCTGTGCCAGTGCAGTTGCACATCCTTTATCTCTGCAAACAGGGTCTTCAGCTCCCCATTCAGCCTGGTACATCCAGCACAGGATTTAGTTAATCATCCACAGCAAGAACACAGCCTTCTTTGTCAGAGCCCCGCGGGTGTAGAAGACTCTTCAGGGAAGGAGTGGGCATCACTTGAAATTATGACACTAACGAGGGTCAAACACTCCTTGTTTCCCTTCCATTAGTCCCATTGAGCCTGTGCAGCACACTGGAAAGCCTGCATCTGCCTCTGGGCACCGAGCAGGGCTGTGCCCACAGAGGGGACCCTCCCCACAGTGCCAGGGCTGGGCTCTGGGCAGGCTGGAAGTGGTGGCATGTGGCCAAGCACACTGTGGCTCTGGCTCCCTTCCCCAGCAAGGGACACCTGTGCATGGCAGCAGAAAACTGGGAGAGGGCTACTGGCCCACCAGTCACTCCCAGTGCTCTTGTATTGGAGGGAAATGCATGTCACCAGTGCTGCAAGACTGGCTGTCACTGGAGCCACTGGTTGTCACCGGTGCCTTGCTGGGTGTGTAAAAATCTGTATCCACATGTGCCTGGCAGCACTCCTCCAGCTTGGAGGGGATGGAGCAATTTGGATTTTCCATATTTTTGGATTGCTGTCTTGAAAACTACAGTGTTCTTTCATCCCCTGCCTTCCCACTGCACTAGGGGAATGCACTCACTTCTTTTGGGATGAGGCATAAATCCTTCATTAAGAGAGTGGGGTTTGATGTAAACGCCAGCAGCCTCTTCTCAACCAACTACACCAGGACACTTCCTTAGCTCAATGCCTTCTTGAAAACTTAATTATTTTGCCTGATAAAGTGCAGCAACTCAAGCAACAGTTTCTAGAAGTGCCTCCTTTGGGACTGAGCCTCCAAACAGCCCAAACCACTCCACAAATGCTCCCCACACTGCTTGTGTTCAATCTCAAATCTTACGGGGAAAGCCCGAGTCACGGTGGCCTGAGGCAAAGCCAAAGTGGGCATGGTGACACCAGAGCTGTGTACACTCCCAGGACGGTGTTTTCAAACTCAGAAATGAGGACTGAGCTTACATTGGTGTGGGCTGGCATCTGACCATGGGCTGCCCTGTGTGGGCTGGCCCACTGTCATCCCAGGACCTACAGCAGCCAGAAGAAATGTGCGTGGGCAGAATTCCTGCATCCATAACTGGCCTCAAAAATCAGATAATACCATGGGAAAATACAGGGATGACCCCTAGGGAAGCAATCCTGTATCCCCAACAGCCTTCTTGAGAGTGACTCTAAAGCTGTCACCTCTGCACGTAATGCCCCTGGGTTTCTGTAGCTGCAGTAAATGCTGAATTATTTGAGAGCTGAATCCCAAACAAACTGCCTGGATCTGAGCAATTAGAGAGAAAACGAAGTACATTCTACCAGCCAACTGCTTAATTATCAAGGGTATTTAGCACAGCGTGCAGCTAATAGCAAAGCCGTGGATTTTCAGGACAAACCATTCTCCCTGCTCTGTTTGTTGGAAAGAATCTGAGAAATAACGGGATCACGACGCATTCCCGTGAGTACCAGCCCTTCTGTGGGATGAGATGGAAATGCCACTGTTCTGGGTACAAGCTCTTTGCTGGGCTCCCAAGGGAAGGAGTGGACTTTTAAGAATTGGGCAAGATTCCCATCCCTTGGTAGGTCTGTACTACCCTGTTACCATAGTTGGCTTTCTGTCATCTCCCTGAGCCCTGGGACGTGCAGAGCAGAGCTTTTGGTGGTGTGGAAGAGGGCAGAGCTGAGCCCTGTGAGTTCTGGGGGATCTCACACTCTTCTGGCACTGGAAGCTCTCCAGGGAGATAATGCTGTCACTGAGTGATGAGCCCACTAGCACTGCTGACACAGCATTTCTTTTCAAATGTAAACAGTTTGCATGGTCCAAGAAAGCATTTCACACTGCCCAGCCCAAACATTCTAAAAAACCCCCTCCTCTCCCTTAGTCGTGTTTAAGAATCTCAATTTAACTTCTATTAAGTTAATGAACTTTAGTGTTTGTTATCTTCCATTTTGCTTTCTGGACTGTCTTTGGAGTGTATCTAAGTTTTCCCCTACAGATTTCATGAGAAGAAATGCAGTTTTTTTAAAAAATGCAAGAGGAAAAGGAAGCTAGCAGTAAAACATCTGATACTGCACGACATGATAAAATCACGGGAGCTGGCAGAACTGGCAGGCTGCCCTCTCCTCCTCCAGCCCCGGCCTATGTCCCTTTGTGAATTGGCCTTTGTTTGCTACAGATTCACTCTAGCGGTTTCTCACACCAGAAATTAAGCCCTATTTTATCCAAACCTGGCCCAGAGGGCCTTTGGCTCCCAGCCAGAACATACAGAGCATTTCTTTTTATTTGCTCTTCTTTTCTCAGTCTCTCTCCCTGCAGGGTACTGTTATTATTATTATTATAATATATTTTTTTAATCTTGCATTTTACTGATTAAAGTGCTTACATTCATGTTGATAACATTTGTTTTGTGATGCCTTTTGGGTCATAAGGAAACACAAATTATTCTGGATTGGAAGGGAGCTGGGAAGAGCTGAAGAGAAAAACCAGGATATTATCAGGCATTCCTTCGATACCGACACATGGGCACTGATATCAGCCTGGTGATGATTCAGGACTGGGGAGGGGGGAAATGGCAGTTGGATAAAATGAGATGGGCTGTGATGTGACAGAGGAGGGCTGAGGGAACAGGCTGTTGTCAGCAGGGCCAGGCCTGAGGACGTGCTGTGTGGGGGGGGACAGGGGTCCTGTCACAGCGGGGACACCGCAGCGCAGGGGCTCAGCCAGGCTGTTCCTGAGCACACCACAGCACGCTGCCACCTCCCACTGTGTGTGCCACAGCTCCCAAAGTACTGCAAAATACCCCACCAGGCTGGCCTCAGCACAAGCCTTGCGCTCCAGGAGGGAGACAGATGCCTGGCAGCAGGAGCAGTCGCCCCAGGCCTCTGCCAGATGTGAGCTGCATCTGCACCCAGGTGCAGGCAGGCAGGGCCAGACCTCTTGTGCTACCTGCACAAGTCCATGCTGCAGGCTGCTTCCCACAGGGCTGCTCCCCTCCTGCTGCAGATCCTGGCTTTCTTGGCTCTGCTCCCAGGGAACTTCCAGGCTGCTGCTGCACAACATTGCCTTCCCAAGGGCAGGCAGGAACCCTGTGCTGCTTTGCTGCTGCCCTGAGAATTAATGAAACATCAGGTGAGGAAACTCTAAGGGGAGACTGGCTGAGCACAGCTAAACCTGCCCGGTCAGCTGGGTGTAAATATAAGTGGCTTCAAAAAGGGCTAAAAATCTGCATCTGAGAGACAATGAATTCTGACAATGAATCCAAGTGTGGAGGTTTGAGAGCAGAGACATTTCTGGGCAGCTCACAGATGCTGCCACCTTCTTCATTCACAAGGTTTTGGGAAAACAGTGCTGGTGGGGTCAGGAGCATCACAGAAGCCACAGACTGTCCCCTGCACACTCTGTGCAAGCATCTGTGCCCCTCAGAGATGCTAGCACCTTGCTCTGCCTCTGGCCTGTGTCTCTGGCTCTGGTTTCAGACCGCAAGACATGGGGTAAAATCTCTTAACAAGGGAGAATTAACAGAATCAAATGGGGAAATATTAGAGGATTGTAGGACAAAAAAGGTTTTCTTGATATCTTACAGGTTTTTCTTGCCATCCTCCTCTTATCTGCTCAGTTACTTCTTTGTATCTAGTTTCAATTTCCACCTTCAACTTCTCTTTCCTGATCCTAGAGATCCGACTGTGTGCAGGCTGTTTCCAGCAGATAACTAGCTCCCTCCTAACCCTAACTGAGCCCTTTCCCTTCCTTCTATCCCACCTGTGAGATGAGACCTTCTGCAATTGTCTGGTTTTTCCCCTCAAGGGCTGTCTGCCGCCTTCTGATAAGACCTGGACCCTGTTAACATTTGTTGAGAAGCATGGAAAAAATAACTGCATCTGCAATGACCTCAAGCAGGTTAGAGAACAGTGTCTTTATCCAAATCTGGAGTCCACGGTCCTCTTAAATCAATTTAAACTGAAATAAGAGCCATTCCTCCCTTGTTCCCTATGCAAAAGTCAGCTGTAATCACAGGACACCCAGTCTTGCACAGGCTGGAGACCAGAATGTGCCTCTGACACGAGTACTGGGCAATTTATCACAGGAGATTACACTCGAGGGTGCTCATGTGACTGGGATTTAACAGTCAATTAAATAACACCAACACTTCTAACAAAGAAGCTGGGATTAAGGAAGGACTCCAAAATTACTCCTTTTCCTTCCCGACTCTGATGCCAACCTTGGGAATCTCCCCGTTATTAACCCAGATGTTCAATTAAAGCTGAGCAGAACAAACAAAATTGTTCTGAAACATCACCACAATGGGAGTCAGACGGTCAGGTCTGCCCCTCAGGCAGTTTCTAGGAAGCTGTCCCGTGTCTTGGACTTTATCAAAAGGATTCCAGCCATGTGTTTAGTGCAAGTGATTATGCTGCTGCTGCTCAGGTCATTTCTAAGGAGCAGACAGGGAAGTACTGCTTCTTTTCAGGATTAACCAGTGCCAGACAGGGCAGATGAACACGGGGCTGCTGGTTCAAGAGGACACATCCAGCTGCCCACGCAGCTACAAAGAACACGTGGCAGTGCAGTGCTTGCACAGTGATCTCAGTGTCTGGGCCCCAGAGTGCATAAATACACAAAACCTCTCCCTTTCCCATCTCTTCCAGCAGGCAGCAGTGCCTCCCTCCAGACCTCTTATGGCTTTCCTTGAAATTCCCCCCAAGTCATGAGTGCCTCAGTCTTGCTGGATGTTCACTCCTTCCTCTCTCACTGCTCCTCAATGTGCCCATTGCTCCTGTAGTTATCCTGCTTTATCCCTCCTTACAGGCAGACCCACTCCAGATGCTCAGATCTCTCCTGCTCTGGCAGCACCAACTCCAGTTCCATGGTTCTGTGCTCTTATCTAACTACCAAGCCACTGTCTTTCCTCACATCTCACCTCCTGTGTTCTGTGAGGGTCCATCTGCCTCCCTGCCTGGCCAAGAGAGAGAGTTGCACACAGCTGTGGAGCATCTCCTGCACCTTGTGCAGCACATTCCAAAACTGCAGGAGGACACACACAGGATCATGGTCTCAGCATTCACGTGAGCAGCTCCTTTCAGTGCAGTAGAAAAAGCTTGCTGCTGTATTCACCTTTCATTGACCACCAAATATTTGCATCTGTTCTTATACTCCAGTGGCTTTTTACAAGAGTAAAGGAAAAAAATATATATTTCTGGTGCTTTTTTCTCATTGTATCCATTTCTTCTCCTAAATGCTGCTTCGCAGGGCTGTTCTTTGGGAATCCCACTTTGCACTGTGTCACCCCTGGAGCCAGAGCTGTTACAGCACTGGGTCTTAGCACACAGCAACCCTTCTGCCTGGGCACAAACAGCACATTTAGAAGTTACCTGATAAACAGAAGGACATGGCTTTTGTGACCCAAGTTTCCTCACCACACAAGTCAGGAAGGGGCTGTTACACTCTTGTGAAGCTGGCCAAAATGCTGATTTTTTTTCCCATGGCAGAAGGAACGACCTTCCCTGTTCCATACTCTCTCTCTCTCATGGGGTAAGTCCAGAGTTTTGTTTTATAAGTTCCTCTAAAGCATCAGAGTTGTTCCCAGTATCCTGTTCTGGACAATTCGTCCCAGCAGTGTACGACATGGTGCTTTCCTAAAAGAGTATTTTATAAGGTCACTTCATCATCTGGTCATTGTTCCATTGAGGTCATTGAAAAGTCACAACACTGGAGACAAAATCCCCTTATGCTCATTTTGGTGTATTGGAAACTACCAGAATGTTTGCTGGAAGAGACAGAATGTGGCTGAAATAAATCCACAGATTTTCCCTTAACAGAGTTAAGAATAATAGCGAGGTCATGACTCCCTGTCACTCCTCATAATTGCTGCAGCACATCCCTAAAAGGGGTGGCTGATCACAATACAAATATTCTTTTCATGTAGCAGGAAGGAGTTGTTGAGAAATCTCTTGGAGCACATGAATGCCAGCCTGATATTTTACCTGGGACCAACTCTTTGACAGGAAGCTCATTTTCTCACATCTCTATCATTCTTTAACATCAAATCCACACCTTTCCATGAAGAAGCTGTGGGATTTTTTTCTAAATAGTGAATGTATATTTTCTGCCTTGTTTGTATTAGGACCTAGTACCTAAAAAACCCCAAACTAATGCTTGAGGTAAAACTAGAAGAGACAAGACTATGGTGCCTTCCCCTCAAATAATCTTCATCTGCAGTGGCAGTGATGACACCAGAGGGGTGACAGTGACCAGGGGAGGTGGTGTTATCCATGTATTTGTGCTTCAGAAAGGATAGGGCTTATTTACAGTTCCTGGAGAGACACTGATGTTGTATCTTAATGAAGACTTCATATTCCACCACACACTTGAAGCTCAGACCCAAAAGCCAATGCTTAAACAAGGTTCCCTACCTCTGACATGTTATTTTTACCAGTATTTGTTGCTTTAATCACAAGTGACAGCTGAAGAGTAATTTGGGCTGTTTGTTAGAACAGCAGCGTGTTCTGCTCCTTCTGAGGCCACACAGAAATTCAGAATTAGCACTCCCACAGATGTTTTCCAGGAAGTAGTGGCTTCTGGGAACCTGAAGGATAGAATGGAAATCGCTGATCGGAACAAGAAGCTGTAGATCCCTTGAGGGGACACACAAAGCAGCAGGGGATGCTGCTGACACTCTGTTTAAATTGGGTGGATTTATGAGCTTTTCTGATAAGAACTGTTATCTGGGGCTGGAATCAGACACTGCCCCCTTTGCTGGAATTTCTTTTGGTTTGTTCTGTTCCCAACTCTGAGCACTTCTGGAGAGTGTCTCTTGCAAATTCATGACGATGGGAATCTAAGGCTAATGGTATCCTGTAAATTTGCATGAAAGGCTGCACTGACCTTAGAGATGCAGGAAGTCTTTAGGCTGGGCCAGAGCAGTAGGAGCAGACGTGGCAGCTCCAGCTTTGTGCCTTGGGCTGGGGTGACAGTGACCAGTCCTTGGTGGGATTTGCACTCCTGGGTGCCAGCTACTGATACCAGCAAGGGGTGGCTGAGAGCAGGCTCCCATGAGCACTGCATTTTGCATTTCAGAGTCTCCAGATACCAGAGGCATTATCTCAAGCTGCAGAGCATTGTAAATCAGAGTTAATTCTTTCCAGCAGCCAGCTTTGATACGGCCCTCTCTCTCATTACCCACTCCCTAAAGAAAGAAAGAACACTCGAAGGGTCCTACCCCCATAAATGTTCCTGGATTCAAAAAGACAAAAATGACGCTATTTTATTTGCATGTCCAGAAAATTGGTGGTGTAAAATTCCCCAGCTGTATAGAGGATGAAACCAGGGGTTAAACCAGTTAACTAGTGTACCTGTCTCTGGCTCAGCTCCACTGAGTTCACTGCAGATCTTTAAAGTTTATCCTCCTTGTAGAAGTTGTTTAGAGAACTATGCCACCTCATACTGCATGTTCTGAGTACTCCTTACATTGATTTAAATACTTTAAATGATACTTCCTACTTTTTAAAATCACATTCATTTGAGAGATGGGTAAATGCTGGTATAGGATGTAGCAGTTGATAGGTCTTGTTTAAAACAAATGTCACTGCTAGAAGCAGAAATGAGTCTCCTGAGCCTTAGCCCCAGTGCTGTAGTTTTATGGAGTGCCTGGGATGCACACTTAATGGGAAGCACACCAGGAACAGTTCCCTGCTCTGCTGAAACAAACAGAACTTTTTTTTCTGTTTCTTTTTAAAGGCACTGAGAGCAGTGAAGGCTGAGTTACAGAGCAGGCATGAGCCACAAAGGTGTCTGATGAAATGACATAGCTTGAGGTTTTTATGTAACCATATGGAAAGCTGTGATATGTGTATGTGTATGAGACTTTCCTGGATATTCCAAGTTCTCAGGGAATTATGACTAGCAGCAGTGAGTCAGCACTGTTTGAACTGAGGCAAGGATTAACCTTCCTGTCAGGACAGTCACAAACATGCTTTGAGCAAAACCACAAAGACAGGTGACAATACATTTTGGGAAACAAGAGATCAGTACCTGGAACCTTAAGACCAAAGCAGATCTGTTATCAACCATTCAGCCAAGATCAGAAGTGAGCACTGGCCACAGTGTCACTGCCACCTGTCCCACACCTGCAAAGCCTCCTGTTTCCTAGAGAAGTTCAGCATTAGGGAGAAGGTCAGAAAAAACTTGTAAAACTGCCCCCCTTTAATATGAAAGGGGTTTAGCCCTACTGTGGCCACACTTATATCACTCTCCAAGAAGACTGCAGAGATGTTAATTCCCTATGCAATCAAAAGAGCCAAAGTTTGGCTCTGTTAATCTTCTGCAGGAAGGTGCAGGCTCTCCAAAGGCAGTGTTGTGTCATGTGCTGCCTTCCCAGATACATGAGCTCTGTGCACAGTGACCAAGCTCCCTCTCAGGTACTACACATTGCAGCCTGAAAGCTGCTTCCTCCACCTCCCTTTTTAGCTGTGATTTAATCAGCACCATCTGGGATTAGCTTCCTTTTATTTACTTATTTTTGGGTACAGGTGATTTTAGATCTTTAGATTTTGGTCAGCCTGCCTGGAAACTCTTCCAAGTTTGAGATTACCAGCTCATGTGCTGGAGACTGGGATAAGGGTTCCAGGCACTTGAGAGCAGACACAAGACAGGAACAAAATTGACCCATCAGCAGACACTGAATTTAGCTGCAGCATCAACATTTTAAGATTATTTTCTCAGCACAGCTGGCTTGGGGGCTGTACTGTCACACATCCACACTTGGCTGAGTGATCCAGCACAAATGACCCCATTTTCCCAGGAATGCAGAGGGAGTTTGCTGCGAGCATGGCTCCATTGGCCACAACAGAAATCAGGCGTGTAAATCCCTTTCTTCTAGCCTCAAACTGGTCAAAGAGAGACTTAAATCCCCAGCCCTTGTAGGGGAAAGAAATGAATGAAGCAGGAACAAGCAGCAAGTAATGATCTCTGCCACCTCCCCTGTGCACTACCCAATTTATTTTGAAGTGCTATTTTTGTTCAGCCTCAGACATTTCAAACATTTTGCCTGAAGCACAAAATATCACATTTCCCAGCTCAATGAGTGACCCGCACAGAGTTGTGCTAAACACTTTATGAAAAGCTGTTCTGTGAAATAAAACATGCAGTATTTTAGCATTTTTACTTAACCTGACTTATCTGACAGGCACTGCACGAGAGGGAGACAGCCTGAGTGACATCACATCGGGGCACCAGGGCATTATATTTTGGATGAATGGATGGATCAAGGTGCTTGTCTGGGCTCTGGTGCCCTGTGAAAACATTAAAAAGATTATTGTGTTTAGAGCCAGATAAGCAGCACCTTAATTTTGATGGATGTATTGTGTCCCAGCACATAGCTTACAACTGGCTCACCAAAATGTGTGACTCTCACTTCCATCCCTGCAGGAACCCCCAGTCAAAGCCCCACAAGCCCGGGCTCCCTGCACAAGGATTGTCCTCCACCCTCTTGGAAGAGCACCTGAATTAACAGATGATGTATGTATAGCTCTGGGGCTCCCACAATCTGCAGCCTAATCCTGGTGCTATCCATCCAGGTCTGTTTTAAGAAGCTATAAATGGATTTTCCTGTTTTGCTCATGATGGTAATTGGTAAGTGACCTCCCTGCTGTCACTCGTGCTTTTCCACCCTGTTTTGTGCCCTGTTGTGGAGGGAGAGAGGGGAGCAGCTGCACGGGCACTGGCAGCTGGCCATGGTCAGCTCAGGACTACAAACAGCAGCCCCAATCCTCAGCAAAAAATGCACATACCTGCTCTTCCCCATGGTCCCAGTTCTGTAGAAATAATCCATGGAAAAGGATTTGTTAACACATTTCTTAAGTTTGCTCATTTGTTAACATGCTCAGGCGTGTACATTGCAAAATACACTTGGTTTAGCCTGGTTACAGTAGTTTCACTCGTTATTAGCTATCTGAAAATAGATGCTAAAATAATACCTTTTTTATCATACTTTATTAAAAAAATAAATCCCACATTGTGTTCTTAATTCTTAAAATCTCAGTACCTGCAGTTCCTGTTGAGGATTTAGCCAAGCAGAATTGTCTGATGTTAAACAATAGTGTTTCCTAGAAGGAAAAAAAAAAGCCTAATTAGTTTTCTTTGGTTTTTTCCACAGCTCATTAGTCCAACTTACGTACAGGGAAGCTGGCTCCCTAGGGATGCCTCAACACAAACAGCCATAAATGAATTAACTAAAATCAAAACCTCCCTTAACCTGCTCAAAGTAACATTTGCAGCAGAGGTCTATTTATCTCTGTGATTTACTCAGAGTGACAGCAATTGAACAAAACAGGAGCTGGGAATAGACAGCTCTCCATAACATCCAACTGGAAAACAAAACTGCTGCCAAATCTAGTGGAACTAGAGTATCTCAGATCTCTAGGTAAGCTTTCAGAGCCTCCAGCATCAGCATGTGCTTTGGGAAAATAAATTATATCTCACAGAGCTGCTCCAGATTCCCTTCCACAGGGAGCACTGGTGAAACAGCTCTGCTCCAAAAACTCTTTTAGTGCTTGGACACACGTGGAGGAAAAGGACACTCAGCCTTTTTCACTCCTCCCCTGGATCTCAGTCTCTGCAGAGAGCCACGAGCAGTGCCAGGGGAGCACTTTTGCCTCTTGTCCCCTCCCAGGCCCGGCAGGGCTATGCCTGCTTGGCACCTGGAGCAGGGCTGATGTTATCAGAGCTGGTAACTCTGCCCATGGACAGGAGCAGCAGTGACCTCCTAACCCGGGCTCTGATCACAGCAGGCTACAGCTGAGACACTGAAACAGCCTTCCAGCACTGCGTGGCTCATTAGAATGTCAAGGCTTAAAAAGAGAAATCAGTATTATGAGACATCTACAAGCTCCTACCAAGCCCCCAGGTATTCTCAGGAGTTTCAGGCTCTTGTCTGAGCAGCAGAATTTTGGCAAAAACCACTAAAATAGCCCCAGTTAAATCAGATGTCTTTAGGATGCCACTGCCAAGTCCTCATAAGTAACAGCAAAGAATTTCACAACTTGGTGCAATGTAACCATGTAAGGGCAACTCTGTCCATCTTGTACAGTACCAGTACAGTTCATTCCCTTTCATGGCCCTGAAACATCTGAACTATTCCTGTTCCAGGAAAACAAAGAACATTTTACATCACAATACTAGAAAATGCAACTGAAAGTGGATTTTTAAAGGGACACATGTCCTCCCTTGATAGGATGCTGCAGAAACTTGGGTAGGACTCACATGTAGTCTTGTTGGTGATGATGGTGTGAACTTCAGGAAGCCTTTAGGACAGCACTAATCCATTCCCAACTAAGCTGTTTCAGGGTATGGCACCACTAACATTTCATATTTTGACAAGAAATTAATGAGAGAATAATTTGTTTCAATATTTAAAAATTCCAAAAACCAAATGGCAACAATCAGTGTTAAAAAGCACAGAACATTCTAAATTACAACATAATCCTTAAATACTCAAACCAGAAGTGCAAATTTGGGTCAGCTGGATACTACTGGGGTTGTACTGCTTCTAAAGACATCTGAGAGACCTCAAGTTCATCCTGAACTTTTAAGCTGTCAGTTCACTGTGCCTCATGGAGGAATTCCACTGAAATCCACATGGATGACCAGAGTCTCAGGGGATTAGGAACAAGTCAACAATATTTAAAGTCTTTGGTAAACCAGGCATTTATCAGCAGCAAACAGTTAAAGGGTTTTATTTAAAGTTCCACCCTAATGATAAGGCAGAAGCAGCTAATTTAAGATAGATCAGAAAAAAATATCAAGTCCAATTAAAATTTATCTCCTCTTACTGTGTACAAAGGAAAATAATAAAGATTGGACATAAGCCAAGCTGAAATCTCTCTGTTTTGAAGGCTGTATTTTTCTTTCCAGAAAATGTTTTCACAGATTTATCTCCTGGAAAAATGAATTATTTCTAGGAGAAGCACAACATCATCATCATCATCCCTCCTCCCCCTTTTTTAAATGCATCTTTCATGGTTAACTTTGATGTCAGAATAGCTCAAAAATAAAGTATGGATTGACTTTAATATTTAAAAGGTTTCTCTCATGTGCTTTAAGTTCAACATGAATTCAGCATGAACCAATTTTTTGGCCTTTTTAACTGAGTTCCTGTTTGCTACACCCAGGAGTTCATCTTTTAGAAGTTCTATCAGCCCAGAGTAGCAGTAAATTCAAGTGTTATCAGTGAGGAGACACTGCAGCCTTTCAGGTTGTTTCAGGTTATGGCTCTGCTAAAAAGGGCTGTTGAGTTCTGACTTCTCTACTGCAACTGCTCCTGGAATAGAGGTTTAGTTATGGACTTCATTGTACCTATACAGTAGTTTACACTCTAAATCCTAATTTATGATTGGCAAAAAAACCCCAACCCCACAACACACAATAACTACACTTTAACATGGCCTGATTTGCTCTGCTGATATTCAGTAGGAATCCATGGTGCCAAAATAAGACCTTCCAAACAAATATGCTGCACTTCGTCATGTGTCAGAAGAAAAATGCAGGGAAGGAGAAAGACACCACACTTGGGTATTTCAGCCATTGTCCTCAGTACAGAGACAACAGCATCCCTGTCCCAGGCTGTCCTGAGAGGCCTGAGCTTTGTTTCCCACAACAGCAATCTGCAAACAAATCAGAAATAAAGCACATGGCAACCCCCTCTCAATGGTGACAGCTTGCAGCATAAACAGGAAAGCATCACCAAACAGCCTCTGTCACTTGGAAGGGCTCTGGGAGGGCCTGTGCAGAGATCTGACAATGGACAACTGCAAATGTTAACCCAGAGATGACCACAAGCAGGGAAGTGTAAGCTGGAATATCCTCTGAGTAATGCTGGAGAATGTGCAGATCAGGATACACTACCAGGACAGCCCCTGAGTAGCTGTGGCTAATATGGAACTGGTAAAATGCAGCTGACAGGAGGAATTTTCCATATGAGTCATACCCTCTATTACCTGATTTTAAACCCAAACCCAGATATGACATTTATTTAAATGATAATCACAAAGTGACAAATAAACCTGCTGTGTGCAAAGAAAATCTACCAGCACAAAAGCAGCACATGGAAGAAAGGACAGACCCGTTCTTGTACCCTAACAAGAAGTATTGAAACAAGAATCCCTTTAGTTTTTCCAGTGAAAAAGGAGCAAGCTCAGTTAGACTGCTACATTGCAAGTGTTCCATTACAGATGCAAAACTGATTAAATCTAGAAAAGAACAATGACAGTGAAGCCAAGAATATAGTGGAAATCCAGGACTTTCAACTCTGGCATTGCTTTACAAGCTGATTTTAAGAATTCAGAATCTGTATGTTTAAGACACATTTCCAAGTCTTTTAAGACTAACTATAATAAACCCACGTGTGTTTATGACTTGAACAAAAGACACAGCACAATATAGTTTTGAACTGTTTATTTCACAAGTTCCATACCCAAGTTTCTTCAGTTAGAAGTTCCTAGAAGAAAATAAAATAAACATTGTTACAAGTGAGTTTGCTCCAACAGCTCAAGTAAATATCTTTGACCAACTGTGTAATCATGCTATAAATACAACCTACAGATTGCCATGCTAAAAGCTGGATTTGGGAATGGAGGATAAGATAAACACACGTACTTAGAAACAATTCCATCATTTTTCGCCAGACGCAAAATGGAGTCATCTGATTCACCCTGTAAAAAGAGAAAAGAAATATTCCCACGTGTCCAGTAACTGCTGACACATGTGGAAGGGAGGCAGCTGCAGCAGTTAGTGCAGATTAGTGTTTTTAAAATAAACTGTTAATTCTTTGCCATCCTTAAGGGTAAGAAATTATTTTAACTGAATAAAAATATGCATTTGCATGAACAACATGTATTTATGGAAAAGTAGACTTGTGATGAACTTCTCACACCATTTTTAAGTCAGTGCAGCATCATCTCCAGTAATTGTAAACGACAGATAAAAGCCAGGATTAGTACCCTGGTATACATTCTTAAAAGAAAGGATATCACTTGCATACTTTACTTTTTTTTTTTAAAAAAAGCAACTCAAACATGTCCAGAAGAAATTGATTATTCCAAGTTAATCCAAGGCCCTGGCACAGGCTGCCCATTGAAGCTGTGGCTGCCCCATCCCTGGAAGTGTTCAAGGCCAGGCTGGACAGGACTTTAAGCAGACTGGGAAAGGAGAAAGCGTCCCTGTCCATGGATGGGGTGGAATGAGATGATCTTTAAGGTCCCTCCAAAACAAACCTTTCTGTGATTCAGTGAATTTGTTCACATCTTCACTCTGCCTTCATTCTCCCCAAAAGCCACTGTGAGAACACACTGCACACAGTGTTTTCAGGGCCAAATGCACACCTAATTAATTACTAATGATGAGAAAAAGCAGCACAGTAATTCTGCAGGTCAGGAAGGCACTCACCATTCTCCGGATGGGGCCGCAGATGGCGTAAGTCTTGAACTGGCCATTCACTCTGCCTGTCACCTTGTCCACCTGCAATCACAGCCAAGATCTGCACACACAGATTCTCACAAAGTTTTACACCCTCACATCACACTTGCCAAGCATCCAACGTAAAAAACTGCAGAAAAAACCTTGCAGTGTTGAGAAAATAAACCACAAAACCTCAAGGCAAATACTGGAGTTTGAAAGTCAACTACAATGATCTTTGCACAGCAAATTTGTAGCTACATTGTGCAGCCATAAGATTAAGTGGATCACACAGGCTGACAAGAAATGGTAGCTAGAAGACAAAAATAAATTTTGAGTTCTGAACAAATGGAAAAGCTCTGTGTTAAGTAGATTTTCCTGCCTTTACTCTTTTTTTGTCTTCTTTTAACTAAAGTCATATCATGGAAGATTGAACTGAAGGAGGAAGGGGACAGACTTGTTACACAGGTAGGAAAATGTCCAAGCTGAGAGACATAAATTGTCTCCACTTCTCAAGCTGCTGAGAAATTTAACAGGAAAAAGACTAAACAATATAAATAATGAAATTAAACGGTGTAGTGAACCCTGTAATACCAGGTGGGTTCATTTCCATGTTCTGCTAATCTCTGGCCCTTTGAAAACAAGGAACAGTGATCACTGAAGGAATGAAATATGGTGACAAGAAAAGTATTTGCATTAACAACTACAAGAAATCAGAATTAGGGTGGTCTTTTCAAGGATTTTTTTGGTGAAATAACTCAGATTTTTAAAAGATATGGGAATGTGGTCTCCCATTCCAGAACCAAATCAAGCTTTGTAGCTCATAAGCTACAAGAATATTGTGTTCACAAAATTCCTAAAAGCTGAATTTAATAAACAACTGGGAAAAAAAACCCCAAACCATGCTACAAGGAGCTTAAATTAATGGGAACCCACATGTATTAACTGAGAACCTGCAACAGTCATGGTCTATTGTGCCATTCTTTACTGAATTACTGAAGATACATCACTAACCATTTAGTCCTGTAACTTTTATCAAAAGTTTAAAGGTTTAGCTCTCTCATCACATATTCTGTTAATAAACTTACCTCAGAAATGTTTATCTGAATGGAAGCATGATCCTTGGCACCAATGATTCGGTTGCTAGCAGAGCTAAGGAATAAAACAGGATAAATTTGAATAAAAGCAAACAGGCAGTGACAATGACAAGAAAAGCTACTAGAGCCAATTCTACAGGCAAATTAAAACTGCACAAGAAATGTAGACAGTACCAGTTTAAGCTTTCGTTATTTAGAAGATTAAAATGCCATTTTAAGTATATTCAAAGGAAATTTTCACTTGGTAGCAACACAGTAATTAGTCAATTATCCCTCCTCTTTGGTTTCTATGTGCCCAGTTCACCTTCATACAGTGTACAGGGCAGAACAGGCCTTCCAAACACGCAGAATTTTCTTTTTTATTTTCTTTTCTAAAATGCAATAATACAGTCATCAAAGTAATTAATAAGTTTTCTTTTTTTGCTGAGAACCACTACAGCTGTCAAAGACACTCAGATTGGAAATGCTAAGGAATCACAGGTTTATTCCATTAAAACATTCTTATTCAATCTAATAAAATTAATACAAGTGGTTTATTTTTAGTGACTTTTAAAACTGCCAGAAAAGTGATTGTTTTTTCCCCTCCACAGATATTCACTGCCACAAAAAGCCTCTCTGCACAGGCTGCACAGGCCTCGGGGCCACTTCAGAGGCTCCGTGGTCCCCACTCACCATTTCCGAGGAACATAAAGGTCCACGAACTCCCCAGCGTCGTTCTGCATCTCGGCCTGGTCCCTGCTGAGGCACTAAGCAGAAGCACCTGGAGAAATCATGGAATATTGCCAGTTGGAAGGGACCCACAGAGAGCATCCAGTCTAAATCCTGGCCTTATACAGACACCCCAACAACCCCACCCAGAGCATTCCTGAGAGCGGTGCCCAAACGTTCCTGGAGCTCTGGCAGCTTCAGGGCCGTGTCTGTTCCCCGAGGAGCCTGGGCAGTGCCCAGAACCCGCGATGGGAAGAACCTTTTGCCAATATCTACCCTCACCCTCCCTGACACAGCTCCAGCCCTTCTATCGGGTCTTGTCGCTGGCCGCAGCGACCGGAGCTGTCCCGGCCGTGAGGTGATGCCGGAGTCCGGCGGGGCCCATGGCCTGCGCCCAACAGCCGAGCCATCCCCGCCGCCCTCGGCCTCAGCATCGCTCCCGGGGCTTCGCCAGAATCACCCTCACCACAGCTCCATCGGCTCCTATCGCTCCCGCCGGCCCCGCTCCCATGGCTCCCATCACTTCCATGGCTCCCGCTGGCCCCGCTGCCATCGCTCCCACTGCCGCTGCCGGCCCCGCAGCCATGGCTCCCACGGCTCCCCTCGCTCCAGGCCCCGCAGCCATGGCTCCCACGGCTCCCCTCACTCCCGGCCCCGCAGCCACGGCTCCCCTCGCTCCCGTCCCCACAGCCATGGCTCCCATGGCTCCCCTCGCTCCCGTCCCCACAGCCACGGCTCCCCCGGCTCCCCCCGCTCCCGTCCCCGCAGCCACGGCTCCCACGGCTCCCCTCGCTCCCGGCCCCGCAGCCATGGCTCCCACCTCGCGCGCGGCCGGGCGGAAAGGAAGGGGCGGGGCCGGACACGGAATTACGTCACAGCCCCGCAAGCGCTTCCTGCACGGCTCCGTGACGTCACGGGTCGCTGCGGGCCATGGCGGCCGCGCTCCCAGCTGGGGCCGGGCGTGGGGCCGGGCCTGTGGCTCAAGGGGCGCGGGTGTCGCCCCCCGTCCAGGGACAGTCCCGCGCTAGGGCCTGCACACCTGAGCGGGCCTCGCAGGTGACATTGCAGTGTCCATGGGCGCGGCCCCGTGGCACCTGCTCCAGGTGACCCTCCCCTGGCAGGTGAGTCGGACTGGATGATCTCCAGAGATCCCTTCCGTCCTGAACGCTGCTGTGATTCTATGAGCAGAGCACCCCGGAACTCTCGCAGAACCCAAAAGCCCATTCCGAGCTGCTGGAGGGGGGCCGGTGGAAGCTCCAGCGATGATGAGGGGTCTGGAGCCTTTCTCGGGAGGAGAGACTGGAGGAGCTGGGCGTGTTTTGTTTGGAGGAGACTGAGAAGGGATCTCCTCAATCCATACAAATATCTCCAAGGGGTGGTAGAAAATGTTGCCACTCTTTCTAGTGGTGCCCAGCAACCAGACAAGGAGAAATGGCCATAAAGTAAAACACAAAAAATCCCTCCTGAACTTGAGGAAAAATTAAGGTGGGCAGAGCACTGGAACAGCTGCCCAGGGACATTAGGGAGTCCCCACCTCTGGAGACATTTCAAACCTGCCTGGACACATTCCTGTGTCACCTGCTCCAGGTGACATGCCTTAGCAGCAGGGTCAGACAGGATTAGCACCAGTGCCCCTCCAACACCATCCATTCGGTTATTCCAAAATGAGACACCTGGTTACAAACCATGTACCAAAACACGTTTTATTTCACAGCATCTTCATTTCACAGAAGAGAAAAAAATCCCAACTAACCAAGAAAAAAAAACCAGGCTACAACTCAGACTTTTAAATAATGGAATATGACAAAACTAGAAGAGTTTTTGTTTACAGGAAAGTGTACAGGCTCTTCTCAAGAGAGTTCTCCGTGCTGAACTTCCCCAGCAGCACCTTCACAAAGCACTAGACCCCACCCTCGGTGTAAACCTCTTTCTCTTCAGAGCAAAAGGCGTTTGGCTGTGCAAACAAACCAGCAGGTCTGGGTCTGGCTTTGGGTCCCGCGCTGAGTTTGTGAACAGACAAGGTACTGATAGTCCTTTGCCACATGGTGGCAGCTTTTAGGTGAAAAGAGCGAGATTTCCACACAGGACGGCGAGCTGCGCTCGGGAAACGGGAAAACCAGCGGGCAAAGCACATGGATGTGGGGGTGGGTCCCTGCAGAAGGGCTGCTCCTGCACAGACACACGAGGCACCCCGGGCACAAGCCCCAGGCTCCGGGCAGCATCACCCTGACCCCAAGCTCTCCCAGACAAGGCTGGCACAGCCCTGGCTGTCCTGCGTCATCCTTGGCCCGCACAGCTTCCCACCTCAAGTGTGTGCCCAAGCCAAGTTCTAAAATAACTATTAGATAACATTCAGCTTTCTGTAATTTAATGCTCCTTTATCCCAATTTGTTCTCCTCGAAGAAAACAAAAGCTTGCCGGTTTTATGACGTAAACCCACAGATTCTGGGAGTGCAATTACAGCCCAAATGGCCACTTGAACTAGACAAACTTCCACTGAATAGACTGCAAAGTGTTGCAAACCAAAGTGTGTTTTGTTCCCTCAGATGGTGAGAAAGTTAATTTTGTTAGAGAAAATTCTTTATACACTTAATAAAGGAGTTCTCAGAGAAATACACATTCAGATTTCATTCATACTGATCAAGCTGTTCTGTGAGAAATTTCTTTGCTCTGTTGTGCCTCTGTCCCCTCCACAATGCCTTGGGAAGTGGTGGACCACCTCAGCTGTCTGCACCACTGTTTGCTAATTTGGAGGCTCATTACACACTAGATGTTTATTACATCGCTATTTCTGCATGCAAGGACAGTTATATTCAGTAGAAAGTTTAACTAGTAGGCAATTTTTTTAAACCTTTTGGAAGATAACTGGCAAGCTTATTGTCTAAGCTATTAGCTACCATCTCACTTTTGGAGACTGGAAAGTCCATCTCTCTTACAGAAATCACAAGCATATTAAATTTTACACAAATAATTTGAAGCTACATACAGCTGAACACAGTTACAAAAGGTTTGATAGTCACTGTAATTATTATATATGAAGAATACACTTAGAGCCCCACTCAGAGAGGAAGGGGCTCCAGTAAAGTTTGCTGCAATTCTAATGAAGCCAAATTAGCTCCAGACAAAACACAGCTGAAGAGCAAAGATTCAGCTTTGGTTTTGGCTACGACCAATATTTAATACAAGGAACATGAATTTACATTACTTTACATATTGGATAGCAAGTCCCTGACCTCAGCATGAGGTCTGGCAGTTTATGAGTCAAACTTAAATTACAACTTTCTCAGTTGGAATAACCAAGTATCAGTTTTGTTCCTTGCAAATGGACCCAGTAACTTGTATCATAATATTGCTTCAGAAAATAAACCCAAGAGCCAATACCACAGAAGATTCCAGGTATAACCAACCTGGATCCTGTAAAAATAAAGGAAGGAATAGCCAAGGGGCAGAGAAGTTATTAGAGCTCTGTGTATGCACTAGAGAGCTGCTGGGCACCAGCCAGTAGTGGCTGCTTAGATGTGCAAGAAATGCCAGTTTTATGAGGACCATCACAGTGATGCAACGCTTGGAAGAACAGAGTAAAAAAAGTAGCATTTTAAATACTGAGCATGCTTTGTTTCATTTGCTTCAGTTGGCAGCAGTAACTCTACTGGCTTCATAGTTGCTCAGATAAGACCATCTATAATACAGTCATCCTAAAAAAGGTGCTTATTTCAGGCTATGGAGCAGTGAAACAAATAAAGCCCCTAAATGATACATTTGACAGCAAATTGCTCCTAGTCAAGTGCTTATCTTCCACTTAAGTGAATTAGGATGGCAATCACTTCCCAGCTACCTCACTCAACACGTAGTACTTCATGACAGGTTTTCAAACCGCTTTTCCTTCCAAAGTAAAATATATATTTTTAAATTATTTATAGTAAATAAATTGAAATGGAGTAATTTCAGTCTTGCTACTTATAGATCATAGAATAGATGCCCTGTATATTATTAGTGCAGATATACTGGAATAGTTTTCCTTGTATGCAAGGCCAATGCAGGTAAAGAATAAATGGCTATACAAATTCAGGATTCCCCACTAAATAACAGAACTAACTTAAAAAGCACTGGTACCAGACCAGCCAGTTTTAGGCACATCTTTAAAAAAATAAAGTATGCATTTCATTAATGTAAAAATGTGAGAAGGTTCTTAGAAACATTGAATTTTATGGTGCACTGGAATGGAAGTGATGTTCCTTCAGTTTCAAGGAATACAATAAAGGCTTAAACCAAAACAAAAGAAAAAGAACCAATACCATAGTATTCTTCATAGGGAAGAACAGTTTTCATAAAACCAAGAAGATAAATAAGGAATAATAAGCAGCCATGACAGCTGACTGGTGAATATTTGTGCTTTAAATGTCCAAAAGAAAATGAAAGTTCAATAACTCTTCTCGTACCATCCCCCCAGATTTGGCATCTGTGTCCACAGACCTCCACAGTTCCCAACACAGACCCTGTAGCCTTCCCAACGAGCTGGAGCCAGTGGCACCTCCACCAGCAGCACCCTGGGATGGGATCCCAGCAGGGCTGGATGCCTGCTGGGACGGAGCTTTGGTTAAGACTGTTGTGTGAGCCGTCTGTAATGAGGTAAAACTTGGTTTTCAGGGAGATACAGAGCCAGTTCCAAAGCTACGAGGACGGTGAACTCGAAACCGATGAGATCCCTTCTGTTGAATCGGAACCTCTCTTCTAGTTTCTGTGACAGTGGTAACAAAACAAAACAAAGGAGAGGAGAAAGAATCAGTTAATCCAGGTGATTTCAAGGCATTGTTGGATTAAGTCAGTGATGCACAGCCTGAGCTGTATCTTCAGAATCAAAACCAGCTTATCAGCTCAGCTGTGACACCCACACAACAGTGACTGCTTCTCTGGCAAACACATGCAAGTGCAAAAATAACTTTACTGTAGGATCAGTAAGACACTAGCCTGCACCAGGCAGATAGTTTTAATGAATTAAAAAAGAAAGCAAGGAAGAGCCCTAATGAGACATAAACTGGCTGAAAGAGCTGGTCTTCCATTCAAGCACATGCCACTGAAAAGCTTGCATTTAATCTTTGCCTATGAGCTAGGGAGGAGGTTCTGACAACAGCTGAAACAAGGCTTATAGCACTTACATCTATTAGGTGTTTAACTTCATGTTTCCTGAGGTCACTGCTGATCTTGGCTGCGAGCAGAACGCAAGCACCAGCACACAGTTTGCGGTTCTGTTTGTTGAGTTTGCCTTGGAGGACGAGCTTCTCAAAGTAAACATAAGCCATGGAGACAGTCACTGGCTCCAGACTGCACTCCTCACTCAGGTTTCTCATCTCTCTCTTTAAACTGGGAATAGGAGAAAAGAAACCCCCCCACCAGACATGACAGATTTTATTAAATGCTGTAGAAATACTGCAGCACAGCAACTCAGAGGAGCAGATGGGCAAGACTCCTATTTGGAAAACCATGACAAGTATTATCCTAGAGTGGAAAAGCCCAGCTGGCAGCAAGCTGGTGCTGATGCACAAACTGATTTCACCTAGCTGAAAACATCCACTGTAGTAGAACAATTCCTCATCTACCCAATAAACACCACAGCTAAGCTGCCTCACTGACACACAGGCTATTGCTGTAGGATTCCTTCTGGGCTCCCTAACTGGCTTGTGATTCATATCATAAGAGTGAACCACTCTGACCTACAGAAAACCACCTCAGAGCCCTGCAGAGGACAGAGACTGGTCCAGTACACACCCTGTGTAAGAGCCAGGTGTGAGGGGAAGGCAGCCTGCTTTCCACACTTCCCACACAGCCAGCCCTTCACCTCAGCATTCAGGCAGGCTTGGAGGTGGATGGTTCCTCCCAGGGCTGCCATCCATGCTGTACCTGCATGATCTCTGCACAAACACCCTGCTCTGAACTGCTGCAAAGAGGAGCATGCAGGACTCATGTAGAACAGACTGCCCAAGCAAACCTTCCCCTGGAGCTGAGCTACACCTGGCCCTGGGGACTCAGCAGAACTGTGTTTAAGCTGGCTATTTCAACAGGCCCTGGTTGCATTAATCTCCCTGTAACAGCAGCAAGATTACAGCTCTCTGAAGGTGCAGCAGTGTATCTTGGCGAGGCGACCAGATACATTTACTCAAGGATGAGAAATTCTGTGTGGCCTCAACAAAAAATTTTCTTTACCAAGTCCCCCCAGATCTAACGCTTTTTATCCTTCAATCTTGTTAGAGTCTGTGGTCATCAGTGAATCTGGTAATTGAAAGGCAAAAATAGCCAGAGGCCCAGAAAGCCAATCCACTTGGAGTGGGATTGCAAAGCAGCCAAGCAATCAGGTTACAAGTGCTTGTTTCAAAGCTAATGCTACTCCACTGTTAATTGGCTCCTAGTGTTAGTACACCACAGTTGGTGAAACAAAACCCTTGAGGTGGAACTTTGAAAACCAACTGTTACCCTTTCTCAGCATCCTAAACATTCCAGTACAGGGCTGTCATCCTACAGTCAGCTCAACTGACAACGGGAGATTAGTGTTTAATCATATATGCTATTAATAGATTTTGTATTTGCTCCATACAAGTGCAGCCTCAGACAGTGTGGATGATGTTCTTGTAATTCAAGGCTTATTTCTTACCTCCTTATTTTGCTCAGTGTCAACTTGATATGAGGAAACTTCTCTCTAAAGGTTTCATTCATATCCTTTTTAAGGTCTGAGGGTTTCACATACTCTATGACTGTAGTCTGAAATGCAAGAAGCAAAATTTATCATTTGTCTTGTGAACAGAACTGACAGCCAAACAATTCTTAAAAAAACAATAATGCAAAGGCAAACTTGAATTTTGTAATTCACAATTTAACATTTCTGAAATGTCCCACAATTGAATCTCAGCTATTTACAAAGTCTTTAAAAAACCACTAAGCACATGGTTACAAGAAGTAAATGACAAAATGAAGAAGGTGTCAGGTTGGCCCTTGACAAGCTCACTGTACAAACTCAACTGTTTGTATTTTTCCTGATCAATTATCAGAAAAATCACTTTTTTTTACTAGAGGAATTTTTCTTCCTCAAAAAAACTCTTTATAGGAGGATCTGTCAGGGAGTCTCCTCTGTTCAGGTATGCCAGTCACTCACCATGTAAGAGGCAAAGATGAGAACACGTTTATGTTTTCCACAGGGCCACTGAGGATCATCCAGAAGATCTGGATCATACTCTGCAGCTTCTCCAGCTTCACTTCCTGAGGGAATGAGGAAAGCACATTTGGTCACCAGATAAAGAGCTTTAAATTCCCTGTTTCCTCCTTAAAAAAGTTTTTAAATAGCAAATGTTAAGTGTTGGCAGATCTCATAGTACAGGAAAATTGCAGCTACAGGCATATGTTTGCATTTCATAAATGCACCAGTCACAAATTAGAACAATTAAATAAACCACACAAACTCTTTCTCCACCATGCCTGGCACACCATTTTAGATTTAGTGCAAACTGAGTTTGCATCTATAAATATACCCAGAAAACAAGACTGAATTCTTTTGCTTGTAGTCTAACAGACAGCAGAGTTGTCAGGTTTGCTCTTTTACATAAAAGAAGGGATTCTTGGCACAAAATCTGGCTCATGCATTGTTACTGTACTAGAAGGCAAGGAGAACCACCTGGGTCCACGTACACCAGATGTTTCTTGGTGAGTAGCATCAAACTTTACATTCCAAAGGAAAAGTTTTCTCCCTCTTGAATGGCATAGGCAGAACTAGGCCAGACATATGGAGGATGTAAGGAGTTTGTGAAAGCCTCAGCCCTAAAGACTTATCATCTGCACCGCCCTAATGAGCTGCAGCACCTCCATCCCAATAACACAATGACCACTTGCAGTTTGCTCAAGACAAATCTCTGCCTTTTCAGCTGTGTGCACAAGTGATGACAGAGCTGGCTCCTGTCCTTACCAATGTCTGTCCCTGCTGGTACTGTTTTGGCTGTCACAGGTTTGTATCTTGATCCAGGAAGACTCCGGGGAGCACTGGCTCGACAGGGGGGAACAGCACCGTAGGCGTCGGCTTTGCGAACGACCAGAGCATTGGTTGGGTACAAGAATTTTGCATAGGACACAACCTGACAGAAGAGGAAGTCACAGTGGTTATGGGGGGAAATTTACTGAAAAGCTTATTTCCAGGCATCTAGGATTTTCCAAATCAGAGTCCCCTAGATTCTGGGTTTGGGACTGGGAACCTTGGAACTGTGAGACAGGAGGAAAAGTTGGATGAGGTGTGGCTTGTTTCCACAAGTTTAAAACCAAGTGTTGTAGAAGATTTGGTGGGATGGCAAAGAAAAGGCGAGAATCACAAGTAAAATTCTGGCATTATAAATTTAACTAAAGCAGTATGAATTTCATCCATATTTCTATCAAAACTTCACTCACATGTTGCCTCAGATAGCTAAGTCAATTCAGTTTTCCAGGAACGGAGGCAGAACTGATCACAAGCTTCAGCAGCCTCCTCAGAACATTATCACAAGCCACAATTTCAAACTATGGGTCTAAAAATTCCACTGCTCTGAAAAGCCACAGCTCTCACATAATGGATAGCAAAGCACTCCATAAATTGATTTGTCTCAGCATGAAATGGTCCTGAGGTGAAAAAATAAATGTCCTTACCTTGCCATCAGCACCCAGCTCTACTCCTTCCAGTCCAAGCACCATCTCAGTAGATACTGAAACTCCCCCAGAAGGATGTCGCTGTTTCTGTCCTTCCATTCTCAGATCACTAAATGCAGGTAGGAAAAAGCACTATCACAAAATGCAAGCCCAGCTTCCCATGGTAAATATCAACCAACACCACCAGGTCAGAGTTCTCCTGTGTGGAAACAAGCCAACCTCTCAATGCCACCTCCATGAGAGCATCAGGTTTTACTGCTTTTTTTCAAAATGTGGAGATGTTCATTAACCAAAAAATCAGATTTCATTTCAGTTTAACACAAATCTACCAATCTACCTATTGGAAGTAAACTGTTTTTAATATGATCTTTCTGCACAAGACCACAGCATTCCCAACCCTCTAATGTTCAAACATGATTTACATTACTTGTTTTCCAGGATTATAAACCTGCCTTTCAAGTGCAATTTTGCAACCCCTGTGCATATAAGCTCAAGTTAAGAATGAAGCTGCAGATCTGTGTGTCAGCGATGGCAGCACGTGGCTTTGTCACCAATATTCCAATACAAAAAAACAGTTTTCAAGTGAAGAATTCCCTTTCCAGCTTGCAAGCAGAACAGCACAGTTCTCAGAACTGCTCTGAAATAGCTCCAGTGACCTTGCTGCCTTTCTATTATGTGGGAGAATATTTTCCCATCCACTATTTTTATGGCATGTATTTGCATACAATACAATCCCACCACTAAGCATCCGTTTCCTTTGTCCGTAAGTTACGGACAGGACAGAAGTGACAACACAATAGTTTTGCCAGAACAGAATTAGTGTTTTCTATGGTATATTTGTAGATAACAGACTTCCACAGAATGGACTTCAACTGAAAAGACTAAAGAAAGATGCAGGGAAATCCAGTTTGAGGGTTTTGTTTCTCATAAATGATCATACCAACAGTTGTGAAGAAAATTGTAGTCCAAACACTAAAAACAGTGTGAAATTGAGTCCAAATTGCTTCTGCTTTTCTTAGGCTGCAAATGGTGACATTCACAGCTTAAAGCTGAGAAACAGAAAGAGCATCTTTAACTTATTTAGGTGTAAAGCCACTACAAAGCCTTGAGGATCTCCACTGAAGGCAACAGCACCCTTCCCTGAAACTCCCTATGTTTTTCTGCTGACAGCATTGTTTCTGGCTCTAAAGACAGCTGATTTCTGACCACTTTAGGAGTGTACACCAGCCAATCACATTATCTGTTCAAAGCTGACTTTAGAGATTTTAAGGGCTGGAGTGCTTTTAAAATGTGAATAAACACTGGGGAAAAAGTCTGCCTTTTCCACTATTTTTCTCTTGTAGTTTGAATGAATACTTTGACACTGTGGTAGTGTTTGGTTTTACTGCTCTGACAGCAAGCTCTTGTCCTTACACATGAATGGCAGGTTAAATAGATTCACTTGCTCCCGAACAGGAGACCTACACCAACCACACTCATTTCAGAAGATCTTCTGAAACAACAGAGCAGACATTTCACAAAGCAGCTGAAGAGACTCACCTGATCCGTAACCCCTCCCCGTAAGGCAGGATAGAAAACGCCACACACAGTGTTCGTTTAGCACAGATTAACACTATCCTGTAAGCAGATGGGGAAAGATCAGGATATGAATTAAGATCCAGAAGGTACAAAACAGCTTTTTGTGGGATGTTAACACAAGGCTCTTCTTATCTTGCTCTGCAAGTCCTAGATACTGCTATGGATTTAATGTTTTCAGAAGAGCAGAGGTTTCATGCTGACCCTGAAGGTCCTTAGGGCTCTCTGTCAAACCTCAGCATTTAGGACCTGCCATGACCTTGGGAGCTCCTCAAAGGAGATCCTAGTCCTTAAATATATATCTATATTTATGTAATTTTTACATAAACCTTGTGAAAAGATGTAGATATTTTTCTACATTTAAATGAAACCTCACACTTCTATTAATAATAAACATAAATGCAGCCTCCCTTTCTCTTCTGCTCAGCAACCATGAACCAAGAATTTGGCTAAACCAAGTCATTCTCCTTAAATCCTCTTCAGCTCTGACCTCTCTGTGTGCCTGAGATAAGGAAAGGGTGAGAAATAAGAAATGTGAGAGAAAAAAAGAGAGAATGATTTAACCTTCTCAGAGGTGGATGGCAGAATCATCAGTGTATTGCTGCAAATGTGAGCAAATGTGTGCAAATATGAGCACCTACCACCTTTGATAGAAGTCTGGATAAAGCCAACAAGGCCCCAGGCCTTGTTATCCTCTAATTCTCACTGATATTAAATGTCTTACTGCATGGAACTGGAGGCTGCTTCCTATTGCAAGGGAGAACCTTGATCTCCATACATTACCTGCTGTTCTTGGTGTCATACTGCCTCATGTTCTTGATGAAGTGCATCTTCTTCAAACTTTTGTGTCTTGGAGACCCAGACATATGCTTGGTTCTGCAATGATAAAAAGAAAAACAAAGAAAAAAGCCAAATCTGTTAAGTGTTCTGCAAAAAATTCATGCCAGTTGTATGATCAGATGGCAGCACTAGCATGCAGGACCTCAGATACTGGCGTGGAAGAGGGTGGAGGGAGGAGAGGACTGCATGCAACGAGTTGAGGTTAATGCTGCTTTTGAAAAAAAGTACCTTTGTACACTGGCATATTCCACTATGTCTTCTAAAAAGTCTAGAGAGCAGCGATGGGAGATAAAACGCCTTCTGCAAAATGTACAACACCACGAAGGGTGAACAGTATTAGTCCATGGCCTCTGAGTTTATGAACTGCAACAGATCTACGAGCTCTAAGGATGCTTGGAAGGTTTTCTGGATTTTTGTTGTGTTGCAAGAGTGCTTAACTAAGAGTTTAAAATTCCTTAAAAGGCCAAGAACTTGTCTCCCCCTCTAGGACCCTTGAAATACATATTTCTACCAGTTTCATCAGCAAGACCATTCATTATCTGCCACACAGAAAGCCTACCTGTAAGTTAAAATCTAAAAAGCTTTCAAATATTCACTTAAAATCTGACAAGAATGTCACAAAAAGATCTCCCCATCAAGGCAGGGGAATAAATAATTTTATATCAATTTAAGTTCAGGTACTGTATGATGACCAAACATCTGTGTGCATTCTCCATTCAGAAGAGCTGAATGACAGAACAGCTGCAGGAGTCAGCAGACTTAGACTCTGTGACTACAGCTCAATAAAACTGACAGATCTGAGAAACAATAGAGAGGGTTATTAGAGGAAGCAAAAAGTACTTGGCACCCATGTGAAGTCCCAGAATGGAAGATGCAAGAATAATAGTAGGGCTCATGTGAGTTAGTGTAACAGTAGTAGGATATTACGTTCAAGCAAAAAAAAAAAAAATTGACTTTGCCAAAGTAAGATACATTATTGTCCATTGACTATTGTCTAAGTCAAGTCTTTCTTTGCTGGTAGAGACTGACAAATTGTGCAGCTCTGACTGCAATTTCCATAGGAACAATGCACTCCACCAGCAAAATGCTGACACTACAACTATCAGAGTCTGTATTTTCTACCTTTGTTTAAGCATGCCCTGTGCTACACTTTTAGCACAAGCTATGTGTGTTCAAGTCCAAAGTTTTCTTCTCAAGTGACACAGGAACTCAACTAATAGGCAATGTTGCCATGGAAGTCAATGTAGAAGCAGCATATGAAACAAAAGCTGCAGGACTCTGGTTTGACAAGACTGGCTTCTGGCAAAAAACAAAAATTCAACCTCAATCTGCAGCAGAGTAGACTCTCAGCTGCACTGTTCAGGCACTCTTAAAAAGAAGTACAGCTCAGAACTCAAACAAGTAGGAGGATGAAAAATTAGTGTCCCTTTCTGCAGACACAAGGGAGACAAACCCTCCCACAGGACTAACACCTTCAGTATTGCTAGAAACTGCCTCCTACAAATCCACAGCCATTAAGGTGCAACTGAAGAACATTCCTGGAACAGCTTCAACACTTTCCACCAGCACTTCAGTTTTAAAATTATTACTGGTCCGCTGCTCTTCAGCAAGAATGGCATAGGTACATTTAACACTTTAACATGTACAACGGATCTCCAGTCCAATCTGGCACCTAAAATTAAAAAAGAAACCCTTCATGAAATGAGGAAGTCACTGCAAACCTGGCTCTGATGCAGTTGGTAACATTCACAGTCTTCCTCCCCTCCCAGGGGAGACCTGGCTGGTTGGAGACAGAGAGACGCCGTGTATGGCAAGCAGAGGAAAAACACAGCTAATGCCAGTGGGCACTGGTACAAAAAAAGCACATAGTTCTGTAAAAGGATGCTTGGTGTAAGTAACAGGACAGATTGGGAGAGCCATGGCTAGATCCTCACACCTAACTCCATAGTGGAAACTCATCCAGGGTGTGACACCTTCTGAATACCCCCTTGTTCTCTCAGTAACAGGGACAAGAGTGACAAACACCTGAATTGAGAGCAGATCTGGAAGTAAAACCCTGCTCAGTGAAGGGATGATCCCACCCCTTGACTCAGAACCACAATGACTCATCCCCACTCTGCCAACAGGAAACTTCATTTTTAGCTACACTTTTAAGTAATTTTCTGCCCTCAGCGAAGCTGTCACCTTGGAGGAATCCCTGACACTGAGCCAGACACTCCATCCAATCTCAAAATGGGGTGTATGTAAAGAATTCTCACTAATCCAGAGCACCTGAAACAGTTTGTAGGCCCAATCCAACACTTTTACAGCAACACAGCACCCTCAGTATGTCCCAAGAGAGTCACTAGTGCAGGACTTGGAGAATGCAGCAGAATTGGACACTTTTTGAGTAGTCTGCACTTATATATATGCACACACACATGCATTTGCTTTAGTTTGAGCGCTCTTCTCATGCAGCCAAATCACACTTGCACAACAGGCCGCACAGGGTGACTACAGTGACTGCTAACTTTGATGACAAAAAAATGTCAAGTCACCTATCCTGTGCTAAGCAGCTTCACCTAGGATAACAGTTCTTGCTATGGTCCATGGAATTCTAAGTGGTTTACACAGTGTGTTTGTTTGTTGCTGAAGGCAGCTGAAATACTATGAATACCAACATCTCTACGTATGCTGAGTTATGTTATGCAGACTTACCCATGTGTGATCTGGCAAATACAAACTGAAATACCCAATATTAAAATGTTCATGGGTTCCATGGAGCAGGCTGTAATTCCAACAGAAAGCATAAACATGCCATTCTGCCAGCACCAGCCACTGCTCTGACAAGTTATAGAGGGTTTGGGTGCTTGTATGCCCCCGACCAGGAGCTCACTTCTGGGTACTTCCCAGTCTTTTACTTCAGGTGCCAATAAAGGCCAAAGCACGACACTCCCAGACCATTAAAAACAGCAACTGTGTTGACAAAGCCAGCACCTCGAGGGGACCCATCAAGAGCGAAAACACACAGCACATGCCCAGAGATAAGGGGCTATCAAGTACAGGAATTTTGGATTAGGCCATGGCTCCTTATCTCCATGTGCACACACACGGGCTCACACAATCCAACACCGCTGCCAAATCCCTGACGAGCTAAACATGCACTTAGAGAAAGCTCACAAACCCCACTTGTGTCAGAAAAAAACCCAACAAATTATCTTCAGAGCTACATTTTGACTCCTTCCCTGGGAAGCCGTGGCCCACCAACACATTTGTTCTTTCGGTGGATCTCCCACTGAGGAAAGCAAATGTTTGAGTGCTTCCAACTTCAGAGTTGTCCTCTTCTGGTCCTGCCAGGGTCCCACTGAACTCTCAGCAGAGGCTGGACACTGGATAAGCAGCAGTGGGATCCCCAGCCCTGAGGCTGACACAGCTCTTAAGTGTTGCCAGCAGGACAGGACACAGCTAAGAGCAATCTATGTATAGCAGTGGTAATCCCTACATGTCCTGTCTTTTGAATGGAAAGGAGAAAGCTTGTTAAGTCACCGCTCCAGATTAGAGAGCACTGACCTTTCTGATGGCTTGCCAAGAGTTTTCTCCCTCTTCTCACCTGCTTTGGGCTACCTGCAGACACCCAGGAGGACAAGGGTAAAGCTTTGGGATGTTCCTGCAGTTGGAAATGTGCAAGTTGACCATTCTTCAGCAGGTACTGAATGCAAGAGATGATGGCCCTGGGCTGTCAGATGTGGCTTCAGGCACAGACAAGCTTCTTCCACTCCTAGGCCACTAAGAGTCCTCTAAGGCACTCCTTTGGCATCGACCCCAGTGTCTCACAGATTCTGCAACAAACAGCCCTCACAAATCTCATCTTAACCCCTTAAAGTTGGGCCTTAACCCCCAATACTGAGCCTGACAGTGGCCAGTGGTCTTTCTCAAGCCTGTGTGCAGCTGCCATTTGGCCACTTTAAAGCTTCTCTCCATTTTTCCCTTCTGGTTCCTGCATTTCTGCCACAGCAGGTGAACAGACCAGCTGCAATCCTAAAGTGTAAAACTAGAAATTTTTTAAATCTCTCAGTGGTTCTCCCCCATCCTGATTAATCCCCATCCCTCTCAGGCACAGGGCTGCACTCTGAGCACATAACACAGCCAGAGTTCAACCAACATTCAAATGCTTCCACCAACACAGCACCCTGAGTTCATCTTAAGCTGTGATCTCTTTTTCTCATCACCTCCAGGATGACCAAACCCTGCAATAGGAGTGCTAAAAGCTGCTGCCAAAGCTGGACATGGCCTGAGCCCTCCTCCCAGGGGCCCAGCAGTGTGGATTTGTTTCCAGGGGAGCTGCATCCATGGCCCATCCATGCAGCTGATGCTGCATGCACACACCCCAGGCACTGGGCTAAAATTAGCAGCAGGGCCAATATCCTCTGTTGCTCTTTAGCCATCCGTACTGCTAATAGATGAGTGGAATGGGGAAGGTCAAGGATTTTTAATTACTGTGTAAAAATAGGGCCTAATAGAATTTGGTTTCCTGTTTCTCACTTGAATTTTATTTTAATATGATGTCCCTTTGGAATGTCCTTTACAGGCTTCAGTATGATCACATCTGTCAAGAGGCTGAGTTATTAATACAACAAAGACAAAAAATCATTTATTGGTTTTTGGAAGCACTAGCTTAGAAACAACTGTCAAAGGTAATCTGCACAAGAAATCCAGATCCTAAATCCTGTTTACAACAGGAAGATATATCTGTCAGCTTTGTTTTTCCAAGACACATTTTAAAGATTAAGCTGCATTGTTTTTATTCCTTACGGGCAAGACAACTAACAGATATAAACTGTGCTTGGGCTTTACTAGGTAAAATACAGGCATGGGGGATTAAAAAAGCTACTCCTCATATTTAAGCTTACTTTTTATCAGCTGCCATTTTTTCTACAGCCCAGGAGACATTCATTGATTTCAGGCTTGCATCCTAGAGTGTGTGAGTGGGAGCATCCCTATTCTGCCATCAGTGCCCTGTGCCTCACCACCCTTGGTGCTCACACTAATGAGTTTCCTGCTCAAAAGCAGATTGAGTACAGCTCGCTGATAGCAACAAGTTCTCAGTAATTAAAGCCAAAAGAAGCCTCAGACTGCATTTACACTGAATCACATCAAAACCATGTCTTTGGTAAAACAAATGACTTCACAAAGGATCTGTGCCATGAGGTGCCCAGCACTGAGCAGGCCATTTTCATGGGTGGATGATTTCAGCTCAGATGTTCATTGAGAGGCAGTGGCAGAGAAGAAAGACACTTTACATCACCAACAGTAAGTGTACAGCTCAGAGCTCCTCCTTCAAAGTCAGCTACTCACTGTTTTATGGCACCACAAATGTGCATTTGGATTGCAGGCCACCATTCCAGGAGCTCTTCCTGGCATTTAAGTACCAGCCTGCCAAAGAATAAATACAAGTCTCACAGCAGGGCTAGTTTAACTTATTCATCCAGTAATCTTCATTTTAAAGGGTAAACTGAAATCAGCCACATGAGCGTAAGAAGTACTTTTAGGCTACAAAGCAGGTCCCTCTGTGAGAGCTCAGGATGAAGGAGGAGGCCTAATTCTTTCACTTTTGTGTTCCTACTCGAGGTTTGTTTGCAGAACCAAAAGAGCACCAAGGGCTTTCCTGCTGGTCCCAAACAGCCAGGAGAAAATCCTGCACTCCTCCAACACCAGTAAAGCCATATGCAAGGGAAGAATGTGCCACACAACCTGTGGAGCAGATGAGAATGAACAGAAATGAAGTATAATTTGAATGAAGGCGGAGGCCGAGTAAGTGGGAAGTTCACTAAGCCTGGAGAGTTTTAAATACTAGCAAGGAAAGAAATTAGATAATGTTCACAGCAGCTGCTACTTCATTGCTGATTCACAAACACATATGATTAAGAACTAATAGAGAATGAGTTTTATATTCATTGAGTTTCATAAATCACATTGTTTTGGTGCTCAGAGTGTTCAGACAATGCAAGGAGAAAATAATGCCTTCCAGTAAGTATTGTGAAAGCCCAGCTGTTGCAACAGAACCACCAAACCAGATGCAGGGTTTGCTGTGCCCATGGCCCTCTCCTGAAGCTCACTCCTAAATCCCTGCTGCTTCCCACAAAGCAGACTAGATATGCTGGCCAGAACACCACCAGCATTTCTCCAAATTTCTCCCAGTTTCTGGAGGTGTTCATAGCTCACCAACCTGGATGCCCCCTGTGCTTTGTGCTTTGCTTACTCAGCCCTGAACTGCTGACCCAAACAGGCACGTGAAATGCAAAGCGTGTCCTTGATGACACTGTGGGCATTATGCTAGAAATATTCATGCACTTCACTGAGAGATGATGCTGTCATTTCATCATGTGCCTTGCTAAATAAAAGCCTTCAGCACAATAAACTCCCAAGCTGAAAAATAAAAGAAGAAGGAAAAGAAAAAAAAAAAGAAAGAAAAGCTCTTAACTGGGAAGGAGAAAATGAAAACTGGTGACTGGAGGAAACCAAATCAAAGCAAGTTTAGATAGGTCCCATAGTGTTTTTACGGGCACCTATTTTCTCCCATTTCATCAGTCATCCCCTTCAACACACAATCAATAGGTTTTAGCTTTACTAGGGCAAAATTTTGTGCTTAAACTGCAGCCACCACAACAGAGCAAGCAGCCCTGACCAGCAGCAGTTCAGCCCATGTTGTGGGGACTCAAAATGAAGCAGCTATCCAGGTCTAAGGCAGGTCTGCAGCTTGGGTACCATCACCTGAGCAAGAGCCGGCACAAGAGGAGCATTCCCTGGAGAAGAGCTCCCAGGATCACAGCCTCAGAAGCAAGGTCAGCTGACAGCAAGCTTTGAGTTTTAAGGGCTTGGTATGTCTTGTGAAACAGAGGGCCAGCTGAAGGTTCTTCTTTTTCAGGGAATAGGTAAATTCCTACTACAGTAGGTTATAGTAATTCCAGGCGAATTGCAATTACAGTAGGTTAAATACACAACAGCTGTAAACCAAAGGTCAGGAGTTTGGAGCTCTGTCTGAAGAACTGGGTTGACCAAGTGGCTTTAGCTGAGCACTCTCCATCTACAGTCACCTGCTCTATCAACAACACCTTGTGCTCATTACAGAGCCCAAATTTCATTGTGCATTTTTAAAACTCCAAATACAGAGCCAGACATCTTCAGAACAACCTTCAAAAGAAGGCTCGAAAATATCTTCAAGCTCACTCAGCCTGACAGCATCACAGCTTTAACTGGTTGACAGATGGAAAACAGGAGATCACAGTATTTAATATACTATCTATTTAATATACTATATATAACTAAGGAATTACATTTAATATACTACACTGTAACACTTCTACAGGACTTGCTCACTGGAGGTCTGATTTGAGTCCCCAAAATTAAGTTATTCTGGTTTTTATATTTAATTTAGTAGAGTTTTCATTCTTGGCTGATGAGTCCTTGACTTGAAGCAAGACAACATCATTCTAATCACCCTCATGACCTTCTGCAGAGAAAAGCTTTGAGCTGGAATCCCCAAACCTGCAGCATCCCAAAACCCACTGCCAGGCCTCCTGTACCATCACTCTGAAAAGCTGCAGAATCCCTCCACAGGTAAAATCAGCTGCAAGTACAGTTAATTGTGCAGAGACTACTCCTGCCTGGAGAGCAAAGATACTTTAAAGCCTCAGTTCTGTCTAAACTGAAGAGGTCAAATAACCTTGGTTGTTGGAAGTGTCTCAGATTGCCTGACCTAGACCCACTCACAGGAGTGCACAGGATACAAGGACTTGGAGGTTCTGATCTCCAAGTTTCCTGCTAGGCATACAACTTGGTCCTTCTGCTTAATATACCTGGCTGGCAATGTCTACAGGCAGCTATAAAGAACTTAATATTGGACATATGTAATTCACCTGCAGTCAAGAATATGAGAGAAGTCTGCTGAAGCAACCTGGGGAGGAGACTGCAGCCTTAACATTTCAGCTGACTTCTAAATGAAATTCAGGTTTAGAATATGCTCATTTTCAGCCTTGAGCACCACATCCCAGTCTACTGTTCACCTCTGGAAGGTCAAAGCTTGCCAGCTCTGACAGAGCTTGCTGCTTCCTGAGAAGCACCATGTGCCCAGCTTATTCCAAACTAGGTTCAAAATTTAAATTTCAACTAAGACTTTTTATTTCTTCCGTCTCAACAATATCTGTTTATTAGCAGAGGGGTTTTTATAAAAATATTTATATTTCTTGAAGTGACAACAGCAGCTAAGCTGACAGTAGGACAAAACAACACATTAACCACCCTAAGTATAAAACCCTGACGAAGCATTTCTGCTGTTCCACCTACAGAACTAATCTGATCACACCTATGTCAGCAATCTGGCATCCAATTAACACTCAAAAGCACAGTAGGTCCAAAGTGTTGCTGTTATCAACTACTGTTTAAACTCCTACTTTCAAAATGACCTAAATTTGCTGATAAATCAGAAATGACTGAGCTATCACGAACACTCAGTTCAGCTCCCTGACCACTGAACTCCAAGGACATTAAAGCATCAGTCACAAGTAATTTAGTCTCTGTGTTTATTCTTAGGCCCAGCAAAATGCAGCAAATTATGGCAAAACCAGCTGCTTTTACATTACACTATAATGAAACCTCAGAAGCACAACAAGCATTGACATTCAGGGCTGTTGTTTCCATTTTTCATGCTTTCATAACCTGGCTATTTATTTCCAAGGCTCTCTCCTATCTGTGTTCCCCCAGAAAGCTCTGCCAGTTTCAGACCCAGCTGCAGAAATTCATTAAAAATCTGTGAATGCCGATTTGTTCCCTGCTTTGCTGCCTCCCTCCACTGCTTTCTGTGAGGCTCGTTCTTTGAAAGAACAAAAGAACAGAGCAAGATGGAAAAGGAGAAGGGAAGAGGGATGGCAAGCAGATCAGACAAGCTGGTATAACACAGCACTGTAATTTAAAATCCTGTAAACAGAAGACTCCTTAGGAAAATGAAAGTGGAAGGTTAAAGTCATTAAGTTTATAATGCTCAGCCAGCAGCACAATGAAACTGAGCATCCAGATTTGAATGGTACCTCCACTGCTAAGTTTCCACCCTAAAGGACCTGACAGCTAAGAAGGAACTCCAGGTTACATCAGGTGAGCAGATCCCTGGTTCCCTGGGCACTAGTGCAGATCCTGCCTGTTACCAGTAACTAATCCCCAACTCCAGAAGAGGCGTGTGCCCTGCCCTGAGCCACGCTGGCCGGTCTCATCAGCTTCTTGCAATCTCTCAATCAAGTCAAACAACATCAAGTTTTGTAATAAAACTCTGCCCAATGATACTGTCAGTAGGTAGAGATAGAGATACTGATAGTAGATAGAGACCTGCATGGATCAGGGCAAGCCCCAGCACGATGAAATCCCCAGACATGGCGCAAGACTGATCAGTGAACACAGACACAGTGAGTCTGGAGACCCTGCAGCCAGTGATCCTCGTGCATCTGAGGAAAATTCAAAGCAGCTCTTGACAGTGACTCAAAAAGGACTCTGAAGAGAACAGCTGCCTAGAGTGGGCACCAAGGATGAAAAGTTCAGGATGGCAGTGCACATTCCACTTGCCCCTTCTCTCCACCAACTTCACTTGCCTGTACCTCTGCATGATGCAGGCAGGTAATGATCTAGGACAGCAACACTGCTGTATGGCAAAACAATTCTCAGATTCCCAAGTCCCAATACAAGAAGATCCATCTAATAATTTGCTGTCTTCGGAATTTAGTTTGCAAACAGCTCACCCAGCACAGAAGGTGAAGGAGTAAAAGCACCATTGTCCTGAAGGACATTCCTCCAGAGCTTCCCTGAATCTTTCTTTATGTATTTACAAGAAGAGATGCCTCTGCTCAGTGGGGATGGAGAGATAACTCTGTCACAGACCAAAGCATGAAACTGTCCAGTGAAAAATAAAGTGCTAAGTCCCTCACCCTGTAAGCTGACAGTGAAACTGTCATTGCAGAGGGATGGTCCATGTCACCCTCTCCTGTGCTCATTGTGACTGGGATGTGGCACACTGTGTGCAACACATCTCCACAGGCAGCACAAAACTGTCCTCTTGTCAGAAGATGTGTGTGTCCATGTAAACATGTGGATCTTCTGTCTGATGGTTTCAGCAGAAGCTCTTTTTGTTTCAAGATGAAAACCAGATAAACTCTCAAGCCAAATCACCCTCAAAAGTAGTATGCAAACTCATCAATACAATATACCCTTCCAGCCAAATCTTCCAAGCAAAAAAAAAATCATGGTTTATTTTGTCTTTACGCAGACAGAAGCCTTTTGATTCCCTCTTGCATTTCCCTCTTGCATTTCCCTGTACCATTTATTTCTGATTCATCATTCTTTTCAGCCAGATTGATTCGAATTACTGTAGTGGAACAGCTCAAACCTGATGCCAAAGAAAGAGGCAGGAAGGACATCCAAAGAGAGAATCCTAGGAATATTTTCTTAGTGTTCTATTGACTTGGCATGGGAAGGGGAAGGATTATCACTCCAGAACTCTGTACAACAGGCACAACGAAAGCCACATCCACAAAGGGAACTGTGCTTTAAAACTCTTAATGCAAAACTTGCCCTCAAGAGCTTTGCCTACAATATTGATATGATGAAATTAAATCACACAGCACCTCCTGTGCTGGCTTCTGTGGACCAGGAGTACTGGGTAGGAACTGTTCCACAGCACTACCCTCAATCCAGGCTTTCCTGCTCAACAAGCAGCACACAACTGCACAATACAGGGCACCCAGCTGGCAGCCACAGCTTCAATTTTTCTAACAAACAAGGAGGGAAAGGCCTCTTCCATGACAAGAAAAGCAATGGATGGCAAATATGGGCTCAAGAGGAAAACACCCCAGGAGGGACAACACATGAGGACCTCCTCACACTACTGAGGAACAGCTACTTCTCTGCAAATTCACCTGAACCCTCAAGCAGGGGATACACAGGACATTTCCACTGTACGATGCACACTGAAAGGGGATACCCATCAACTGCATTAGCAAACTCCCCAGCTTTCAAGCATTGACAACATCTCTATTTCAGCTCACCAACCAAGCTCTCAAAGCCACTGTAAAGACCACGGAGACTTAAAGCCTTTGATATAGCTGCTTGTCTGCAGGCTCAGAGGACCAGCTCACTTTACAGAGCTGTTTATGCAAGAAACGGCCTGAAAAGAGTTCTTGCAGAGCTCAAATCCCCAAGATCTGAGCAAGAGCCTGAGAAAACCAGCACTTCCAGCCTGACAGAAGTCCCTTGGAAATGCAATGGTAATCCTGCTCTAAAGGCCAGAGCATCCTCCCCCGAGGCTGACTCCAAGTTCCCTGTGCACAAGCATTCATTAATACACAGTTGCAGAGACAAGCAGCACAGAGCAGGAGAAAGCAGGACACCAGCAGTGTGGCCGGTGCACGGAGGAAGCGTCCTGCCTAGCAGCGACCCCGCCAGCTTCATCTGGAAACACAGAAATGCAGAAACTGGGCTGGGGAAAAGCAGAAGGCAGGGTTCAGGGTACCGCAGACCTGCAAACAGAGCCTCAGCGAGAGATCCCCTCCGCAGATCCCCCTCATCCGCCGCCGCGCCGGCCGGGGCATCCTCCGCGTTCCCGGGCCCGAGCGGCGCAGCCGAGGCGGCGGCAGCGCGGGC